>JAJTUR010000088.1:0-221465 GCA_021399475.1 Hyaloscypha finlandica | reverse complement strand
ATAACTATTAGTCTTGGGACTAGTATAAACTATAGTCTATTCCCTAAGGGTTTTATTTCTTCGATACTTTAAGTATAAATATAGTAATAATTAAGAAGGAAAAGCTAAGTTAGTTAGTTTCAGTAATCTAATAAGAGTAACTAAGACTCGACTAGATAAAGAGAATCGCTATAGTACTACTTACCGAAGTATAAGGGTATCCGGTACTCAAGAA
Organism: Hyaloscypha finlandica; assembly: GCA_021399475.1. Classification (NCBI taxonomy): domain Eukaryota; kingdom Fungi; phylum Ascomycota; class Leotiomycetes; order Helotiales; family Hyaloscyphaceae; genus Hyaloscypha; species Hyaloscypha finlandica. The sequence goes on along the minus strand of JAJTUR010000088.1, from coordinate 221,251 downwards.
TCTAGAACTATAGTTAGTAAAGATAAGGACGATACTATCTTACCCAAAGATAATACTAATATTAAGGAAATTATAGACGAAGAGATAACCAAAGCTCTAACTAATCGAGTACTCTTGAGAAAGAGAAAGTACCCTTAGTATATAGACGAATACGAGACTCTAGAGAAAGCTAAAGTAGCCCTTCGACAGCTAATAAATAACTATATTAATATATGCCTTAGAGATCTCTTCTTATTACTAGGTATCTCCCTTACTTAGATTCTTAATTAGAGATACCCTTTTATACCTCGGAATAGGGGAGATAATTATTAAGTCAGAGATAAGACTACTAGAGTATAAAGACTATAGAATATATAAGATATATAGGAAGTTAATAGTCTTTCTAATACCGCTACTATACTCGGGCTCTATATATACGTCGCTCTAGAATAGAATTAATAAGTCAAAGTTATATCTCTTTATACTATTACCCCAGATACCTCGAATATTTCTAGTCTAGTTATATATATACTAAAAATAGAGGTTATTATTTATAACAAAATACGTGTCTATATAATACTTAATAGTAGAGCTAAGGTTAATATAATATCCAAGAAGCTAGCTAACAAGTATAACCTAGCTATTAAAACCAAAAAGAATCTCATTTTCTAAAGTATTAGTCTTAGTAAAGTATTCTTTCTTAGTACTTACTAATATATTAAAGTTATTATAGGAGAATTAATTAATTTCGTAGACTTTCTAGTTATTAATAGCGGAATAGCTAATCTCCTTTTAGGTATACCCTATTTTATTAAAACCGAGTTAATATTCCTCTATAAACTAGAAGGAGTAATTAGGGCTAAACTAAGAAGTAGTAACTATAAACGAATAGTAATAATAACTATCGCTAGTAATCCAATTCTAGTAGAAGGTAATGAATTAGAAAACTAGAGGCTAGTATAAGAACTAGGTAGTATACTAATAAGAGAAAAAGAAAGAAAAAGAAAGTCCTAAAATCCAGAAACCTATATAATTCTATTATAGAGAGTAGTTTAAATAATAATTATAAGCCTAGCTTAAGAAGAAATTCGGAGGGTAAGAACCCTAAACTCGATATTAATATTTATACTATTTAAATCCCTTACCCTTTTAAAGAAGATTCTTTCATTTTTCTATTTAATAAAGTCGAGAAGGACTAGAAGGGACCTTTAGTTTTAACCTTCTTTATACTAATACTAAAGAATAGTACCCTATAATAGCTAATTTAAATTAAAATATTATATAAGTAGAAGGTAGATAAAGTATATCTAGTAGATCTAAGAAAATTAATAAGTAAAGCTCTACTTAGTAATAATAATTAGTTTCAGAAAGCATATTTAGAAAAACTAGCCCCGAATTATATTAGAAAATATAGAGACCTAGGTAGATTAGTTAAGTACTTTTCTAATCTCCCTCCTAGCTCTCGTTTAATAAAAGAATAAGTAGAATAGTTAACTATTAGGGATAAGTTAACTCCGGAAGAGAGAGAACTTTTAATAGAGGTTCTTATAAACCAAGAAGAGGCTCTTACCTTTAATTAGATATATTATAGAACGATTTGACTAGAAGTTGCCCTACCCTAAGAAATTCATATAGTTAATTATAAAGCTTAGTAGACACCTAATTTCCTAGTCCCTAGAGTATTAATAGGAAAGGTAATAGAAATACTAAAAGACTAAATCAAGTATAGAATAATAGAATACTCTTATAGCCCTTATTATAATCCTTGGTTTCTAGTCGCTAAGAAGGAAAAAGGAGAGTATTACCTTATAGTTATAGTAATAAAAATAAATAGGGTTATAATTAGGGATAATAACCTATTACTATAAGTTAATGAGTTCTCTAAGGAGTTTACTAGATATATAGTAGCTTCGCTAATTAATTTCTTTTTGGGGTATAATTAGGCCCTCTTAGTACTTAAGTCTCGGGATATAATAGTATTCATAATACTAATTAGTCTTTTATAAATAACGTAATTACCTTAAGGAGTAATAAATTCGGTTAGGTAATTTATTTATATTATCTAGATAATATTATATAATATTATTCCCGAAATCACTAAACTATATATTAATAATATAGGTATAAAAGGTCCTAAGACCTATTATAACTATAAAGAAGTAGTTCCCGGAATTCAATACTATATATTAGAATATATATGAAACCTAGATATAACTTTAGAGTAGATAGAGTAAGCCGGGGCTACTATTAGACTAAAATCTCAGTTTTATATACCTAGATTAAAGCTTATTAGCTACGTGACTAATATAGATAGAAGATACTTACTAATAGCTAGAGTTATTAAGATACTAGAATAAGAACTCTTAGATAATATAAAGGAAGTAAGGGAATTTCTCGGAGTTTATATTTTCTATTATATTTAGATTAAATACTATAGTTTACTCGTAGAACCTCTTTATTAACTATTAAAGAAAGATATTCCTTTTAAATTTAGTCTAGAATAAGAAGCTTTAATAGTAGTATTATAGAAAGTACTAACTAAAATACCTAGCCTTATCTCAATAGACTATTTAGAAGATAGTAGAAAGATTATTTTAATAGTAAATACTAGTCTAATAGGATAGGGTATAGTACTATAATAGTTAGATACTATAAAAAGAAAATACCTTACCTAATTCGAAAGTAGTCTCTAGAATATAGCTAAAAGAAACTATAATACTACTAAGCGGGAATATCGAGGAGCCTTAAAAGCCTTTAAAAAGATATAATTATACTTAATTAGTATTCATTTCATTCTCGAGATAAATATAGTAGTACTTATAGCCTAGTTAAATAAAGTAGTAATAGATTCACTAGGATTACTCCTAATATAGTAGATTATATAGATATAACTATTTGACTTCAAAGTCAAGTTTATTCCTAATAGGAAGAATATAGTAGCTAATAGCTTATTACGAAGAAGATAAACTCTATCTAATAATATAAATAAAGCTCACGAGATTAATATTAATAACTAGATTACTACCGAACTAAATATAGTATTAGTTATACTAGTAAAGAAATATTTAAAAGTAGCGAAACTCTTCGTGAGCTTAACTTAAGAAGATATACCTCTAGAAAAAGAGTATTCGCTAGCCTCTTAATATATAGTATACTTCCTTTAAAGCTTTAAAAGACCTATTAATATAGAATAGAAGGAATTCTTTAACTTTAAAGGTAAGGCCTTACTATACTTAGTAGTTAATAAGGAGTTATATTAGTAAGGGGAGAGAGGTATACTAATATACCTTATTATTAATAATCCTATAAAAAGGAGAGAAGTTATCCGCTAATATTATAAAGAACTTAGGTATAAAGGATATAAAGGTACTTATAGATGAGTAGTAAATGCTTTCTTCTAGGAAGGGTACTATATTAACTATTAAAGCTATATACTTAGCTACGTCTTATATTAAAAGCAAGAGGCTAATTAAATAGAGGAACTAATATACTTAACTTATATAACGACTTTATAGGAAAAAGTAATACTTGATATAACCTATCTTCTAACTAATAGAGGAAAGAAGTACCTCGTAAATATAAGGGAAGACTTATTAGGATAGCCCGAAGTAAGGGCATTATCTAAGGCTACCTTAGAGGCAGTAACTAACTTCCTTTAAGAGGAAATTGTATATTAGTATAGAGTATTCGGACGACTAGTTATAGATAAGGGACCTAAGAATATAGGTGTAGCTAAAGTATTTATAGCTAAGTATAGTATTAAATGAGTCCAAATCTCAGTATATAACTCGAAGGCTAATAGAGGTATTAAATATAGTTATTACTTAATTAGAGAAGTACTTGCTTAAATAAGTAGAGTATAATAGGTTAAGACCCGTAGAGAGACTAGGTACCTAAGAGCCCTAGGTACCTATATTATCCTACTAATAGCTCTATACGAAACACAAATTATTACATAGAGCCTAGACTTAGCTTCTCTCCTTAGATTATTCTTCTTATATTTAGGGAAATTATTTAATTAAGTATATTACTACTAACCCGTGATATTAGAATAATCTCTCCTTATTACTTATCGAGATAAGCTATTAACTTAGCCTTACTATACGACTCCTATCTATATATAATAAGCTCCCCCGCGAGCCTAGGATTAATAACCCTAGTAATAGAGATACTAGTATAGGCTGAGTATCTCGTGAACCGACTCGAAGCTATTGAGCTTTATATAAGAGAGCTTACGCGTAGTATAGCTCAATAGATAGCCTCGTCCTTACTAGGATAGAATCCGGTAGACTAGTGAATAAATGACGACTAGAGAGAGCTAGTATAAAGCCCGGATAGTTAGTAGTTAAAGAACTAGAACTACAGAGATAGAGCCTAGTTTACCGCTAATAACTTACTTAGTATACTATAAATGAACTAGTAATATAAGCGATTACCTAACCCTCTAGTATATAAAGGTAAGTAGTTAGAATTCAAACTATAGCTAGCTTAGGTATAGGCAAAGCTTTTAGTTAATATAGGCGACGAATAAGGTAATATAAGATTCTAGTATATTTATAATAGACTTAGTAGTATTACCCTTAGTTAAGTAATATTATAGGTCTCTACTCTAGTTAAGAAGAAGTCTACCTTAGATAGAGATACCCTAGACAGGCTTATCTAGTAACTCCGGAATATATATAATAACCTAGAGTTAGTAGGATAAGCTATATAGAAGCTTAATACCCTCTAGTAAGGTATAAGCTCCTTTATAAGATACCTAGCGTGCTTTAAATACACGCTTCTCGAAGTAAGAGGTCTCTCCTAGGATAATACTATAAAGAAGGCCTTTCTATCACATGGCCTTTCTATCGATATTTAAAGGACCCTCCTTATAGTCCTAATACTAGCGTTATATACTAACTACTACTTATAGCTCTATATAGTGAGCTAGAACTTAGAAGTAATATATATAAGAGAGAGGAGGGAATAGAGACTAGCTTCCCTACTAAGACATAGCGCCCAAGTAGTTAATAATATAGAATAGGAACTTATAAGGATAATATAAGGGACGTCCGTATAATAAGAGAAGCCGAAAGGGACTTAAGTCTAATAGAAGAAGAAGCTAAAGAAGGAAACTCACTCTTACTTTAAGTATAGAAAGGTAAGGTATATTATACGGGATTATGAGGAGTTATATAAAGAAGAATTAACTTAGAAGGTATCCTTATTAACTACTTAGGTTATTAAGGAGTTATCTAAGAGTAATGACTCGGGAAAAGAATAGCTCTATATAAAAAGTACTATATAGAGTAGAAGGAGGATATAGTATAGGATTAGAAAATATTTAAGTCTTTAATAGATAAGCTACCCTTTTTAATATTAACTCTAATAAATAAGGAAGCCTTTATAGAAACCTTAGTTAATTTAGGATACCTATTATATAGAGTAATTAATTCTCGTTTTGCCCGGAAATATAACCTCTAGTATATTAAAATCACTCCTTATAAGCTTATTAGAATAGGAGAATAAGTTATAGGAAGGATTAATAAGGTTATTACTATTTGAACTAATATTAATAGCTATATAGATAATAAAGCGTTCTTTTATATAGCTCTAAAGCTTATATTATATAATTTAATACTTAGCTTAGCTTAGATATAGAAGAACTAGGTACTCTTAAGTATAGATTATTTATTATTAATAATAGGGAGCTAAAGGACCTATATCCGGAACTAAAATAAGAGGGGCTCTTTTCAAGCGAATATAGTACCTATCGTAGCCGCGGCCTTTATATAGAATATAAAAAGGAAGTATAAGGGGTAGCGAGTAGAAGTATTTTCTATAAGTATAGCTAATATCGAGAAGGCACTTATAGTCCGGAAAGAAACTAACCCTCGTATAAAGCTCCCGGAGTACTACTCTAAGTTCCTAAGTATATTCGACTATTTAGAAGCCGAGAAGTTACTACCGCTTTATAGTCCCGGGACTAACTATACTATTAAGCTAGAGAAGGTTAATAAGAAAGAATTTGTGGTACCTTAGGGTCCCCTATATAATATCATGAGACGAGCTTATAGTACTCTAGAAGACCTTAATAGGCTTACTTAATAAGTAGTTTATTCGAGTAAGTAACTCTCTAGTAGTAGCTCTAGTTCTCTTTATACGGAAGCTAGGTAGTAGTCTATAGTTTTATATAGACTATTAAGCTCTGAACCGGATCTCAAGGAAAGACTAGTACCTACTACTCTTAATCCACGAGATACTTTATATAATTAGTAAAGTGAAGTAGTTTACGAAGCTTAATATAATTATAGCTTTCTATAAGATCCGGATTATAGAAGGAGATAAGTAGAAGATAGCTTTCTATATGAGGTATAGACTCTATAAGTAGCTCGTGACGCTATTTAGGCTAGCTAATACCCCGAGTACTTTCTAGAAGTATATTAACTAGATATTAAGAGACTACCTCAATAAGTTCTACTTAATATACGTTAATAATATCTTAGTATACTCTAAGGGAACCCTCGCCGAGTATAGGGAGTATATACGGAAAGTACTATACCAGCTATAAGAAGTAGGACTATAGTTAGATATTAATAAGTATGAGTTTGAGGTCTAGTCTATAAAGTACCTTGGGTTTATAATTAAGGCAAGGGTAGGTATATAGATAGATCCTAAGAAGGTAAAGGCTATCCTTAGCTAGGAAGCCCCGAGGTCTATAAAAAGAGTATAGAGCTTTATTAGCTTCGTAAACTTCTACTAGAAGTTTATCTAAGGGTTCTTAGACATTATATAGCTAATAATAAGCCTAGTAAAGAAGGATACTATATTCATATAGATAGCTAAGGTAGATTAAGTATTTGAATAGCTCAAAGGACTCTTTATAGAAGTACTAGTACTAGTATTATTCGACACTAATTATACGATAATTGTCGAGACTAACTTATCTAGGTAATATATTAGGGGTACTCTTATATAGTATAGAGATAATAGGGTACTTCGACTATATAACTACTTCTTAAAGAAGAACTCCCTTACTAAATGTAATTACGAGATCTATAATAAGGAGATATTAGTAATTATATGGTGTCTTAATAAGTAAGATATAGAGCTAAGAAATATAAAGGACTTCTAGATCTATATAGATTATAAGAGCCTAGAATACTTTATAATAGTCCGGAAGCTTATAGAGCACTAGATATATTAGTCCCTTACTCTTTTATAGTATAACTTCATAATCTAGTATATACTAGGTTATATGAACAAGAGAGTAAATATACTCTCGCGAAGAGAGTAAGACCTCCCGGTATCCCTATTAGACGAGAGGCTTAAGTATTAGTATATTTAGTTACTATAGCTAGAGATATTTACTCCCCTAAAGGCTATATAAAGGGTATAGGCTATGCCGGTAGTAGTAGTAATATAGGGAGGCCTCTAGAGCCTCTAGAGAGATATAGAAGGGATAAATACTTTATATAGAGTAATAGTAAGAGCTATATAAGAAGGGAAGCGTGTGTTCCCCTTAGAGCTCTAGGTTAAGGTATTAATCTTAGAGTATAAGTTAGATAACTAAGGGTAACTCTTATTCTAGGGATATTATTAGGTCCCTGAGTTAGAACTACTCTATATAGGGCTTATCTAAGAGACTTATAACTCTATAATAGCTAGGTACCTAGGCCGAGAAGTGATAGCTACCTTAATAATAAGATAGTTCTTCTAACTAAGTATACTCGGAGAGGTTAGGCGGTTTATATAGAACTATAATAGTTATTAGAAGAAGTAGGCTTAGAGGGACTATTACTACGGGTTCTTAAAACCCTTACCTATCCCTAAGAGAGTCTAGAGTAAGATCTCTATAGACTTTATTACTAGGCTACTATTAAGCTAGGGTTATATAGACCTATTAGTAATTATAGATAAGCTTAGTAAAGGCGTTATCCTAGAACTATACTTAAGTCTTACTATAGAGGTAGTAGCTAAGACCTTTATATAAGTCTTCTACTAATATTATAGTCTTCTAAAAGCGATTATCTTAGACTACGGACCGTAGTTTACTAGAGTACTTTAGGCACGAGTCTACTAACTCCTAAAGATTATATAAAGGTTATCTATAGTATTTAGTCCAGAGATAAATGAGTCTATAGAATAGATAAATTAGAATATTAAAGCATTTATATATATATATATATATTAAATTGAGAAACTCAGTGTCCAACGGGGTTCATGGCTGACTAATCGTGGCCGCTTTACTCTCTCGTCGCTCACCCTCGGCTCTCTCACAACTCCCTCCCTCTCCTTCCTGCTCGCTCTCAACCAGGGGTGCTCACTTTTTGGTCAACTTTTGCCGAAGCTGCTCAGGGAGCCCATTCTAGGCATTGCTGCGCATAAAGCCCAGGATCCAATTTTAGACCTTTCCCACAAACCAGCCCTGACAAAACATGCTTCTCGCTCGTCTTTCTCTGGTGATTTATATGTGAGCCTTGCACTCCCCCAAAATCTTCTTTTCTCTCAACACTCGAGTTTCACCGTCTCTTTTGCCGGTGTGTTCTCTATTCTTCCTCATCTTGTCCATCTTGTTCATCTTGCTATTCTTCTCGACTCCCTGCTTCTTATACCATTTTTGCAACGACCAAATGGGGAGAAAAAAGCGGAGCGCAGAGAAATTTTGGGATGATGCAGAAGCAAACGGTCTCAAACCAGCAGCGGAGTCTGGCGTCAATGGCGATATTGTCCGAAAGGAACTAGAGCAAGGTACTAGTGACAACTATGACCGCATGTTAGATTTCTGGGATGAGTGAGTTTCCGCACAAAGTTACTGCACCCGTGGAGGGCAAAATTCTTTACTGATCATACCTGCGCCGGCTGAACAGGTACAAGATAAGAAATAAAGGTGCAACCCTCACAGCCGAAACCGGAAATGCCATAGAAATCGGAAAAGCTATGATAGACGCAAAGCGCTTTATAGAAGGTGTTGGACGAGCAACTCGAAATAAGGGGGAGGGGACATCTATGTACTATATCCTTCAATTATGGGCAGACCTTGGTGCGGGTTTGGCCCGGCGGGGTACGCCGGTCTCATCTATAGTGTCGGAGTCCATATATCATGTGAGTCTCGAATCATTATGGATTGCTCGCGCTTCCTATTCGTATGAGGTCTGACCATCTATTTCTAGTACATACGAGGAGCACTAAGAAAGTTGTTGGGACTTTCTGAAGACCGACGGCCTCGACACTTTGTGACGCTGGCATATTTGATCATCCTAACTAAGCATCTTTGGCAGAAAGACTGGCATCAATACATACACCCACGAATCCTCGTTTATGATCACGCAGCATCCTTGAACTTTACCTATACGTCATCAAGGGTGGGGGAACATTTCGAGTCCGGGGCGCGGCGCGGTAGTGGCCGCGGATTGCTGTACAAGGTAAGCGTCCCTGGCACCTCCAGGGCTGCCAGTTGGAAGTATTGTGCTCATTTCAAATAGGACATTGTGTTCATAGTTTTCAAGAATGAGGAAGGAATGGCAGAGCTTGCTGTTCGTACTACAAGGGATGCGAAAGGCATGACACATACTCCACACAAAAGGTGATTGCCTCTTCCAGCCCCTGCGTATCGATAGGGCCATTATATTAACTTCTTTGTATAATCGCAGGCCAAAGCATGCCCTTTACGAGAATATGGAACCCTTATATGCGAATCCAATCATGCCTGTCTTAGCCATTGCTATAGCAGATGAGGCTTTCCAGGACTATCAAACCGTTGAAGACATCTTTGAGATCCCAGCACCTCCAGATGGAATTCCATTTGAACTCCGGATCAAAAAGGAGCTGGACCAGGTGCCATTCTTCCAAGTCATGTCTGCTGAAGGCCCTACTGGGAAGATACAAACAGCGGGCTCACACAGTAAGCGGACGGTAGATGCGGGTCATCGCGCTGGAATGGGTGCAAATATTACGTTCCGTGCGAAGCGGCGAGAGGCTCTCGTCAGCGCAGATGGTAAGGGCTCTTCGACGATATATCGACTAGGGAGGTGCTGACAATGGCGAAGCTAACGGCTATTCAACGGCGGAGAGAATGAAGTTCGGCGGCCATACCGATCCCAACGTCTTTTTTCACTCGTATATGGATGATACGAGCACGGTTGACGGTCAATCAAACATATTTGGCGGGAAACGTCGCACTGTCCATATCGATGCTTTCCGTGGCCTCTCCCTCCAGTATGATCCACAGCGATTACACTCCTTACCCGCGAAGGTGGAAGATGACCTCTCGCGCCGCCTAGACTTTATCCAAATCAGCAAGGAACTCGCAGCCCTAGGAGACCGGCTGCAAGAGCTTGGGACTTCGGGAGGCAATGAGGGGCAAGAGGTTCGCAATCGCCGACGGCAACTCTATTTGGCGAGGTGCAAACTCATGTCTGACGAACTAAGCCAATGGCAGGCCATCCAACCACGCAAAATCGCCCTTGAGGGAGCCAAGCCAGAGCCCTCGGTGGGTCCCCGTTCGAACTTCTTCAACCGTGTCCGTCACCTAGACCCTCCACGTGATCGCCTGGCCTCTTCGCTCTTCCAACATGTCTCTCTCCGTTCTCCGCAGGGCCGGATCGCGCTCCATGATATGATCACATTATGCCGGGAGAACCCTCAAGTGGCGTACCGTCCGAGCCTGCGTCCGGTGAACGGCCGCTGCCCCGTGCCGTCTTGTGCTCGGACAATGATTAAGTTTGTGTTCCCCTATCTCCTGGCGTCGACCTCATTTGAGAAGCTCAAGCTGATTATGTCTTTTCCACCTCTCTAGCATCAATCCCTCCACCAGGTGGCATCATGTTTATACGTGCTACAAGTCTCACCTCTCCAAGAGGCATGGCTTTGCGGAGCTTTGCTTCCAATGCGATCAATGGATCACCGGCAAGGCTCAATGGCGCGAGCACTGTCAATATCATCTTGGTCATTGCGAGTCGCTTCCTGTTCAATTAAACCCACTTGTCTTCCGAAAGACAATTGCCGCCGCTGGGCAATGCCTCTTTTGCCTATTCGATCCCGAGCTCCCGCCCGAGAAGAGGTTCCAGCAGCTCCCGATCAAGCAGAGCTGGCAAGAGCATATGAGCCCACACTGGGAGGCCGAGCGAAAAAAATCAGACGCACAAGGGCTGTATGACAAACCGGCTCCATGTCCCGACCTTCGATGTGCCCTGTACTTCGATTCTGTTAAGGATCTCCAGTATCACAGCCAGGACATCCACTGCGTTGATCGGGTAGAGATTGATCTTGTGAAACGTCGTCACAGGCCGGAGCGAGATTTGCATGAGGCCAAAAGGCGATGTCGCTCGGATGACGATTCTCAGAACAAGTTTGTCAACAAGACTACAGAGACTTTCAGATCCAATATTACCAATCTGACCATTCAGATTCAGTGTAAAGAGGAGAGCTGGGTGTTAGAAAATTCGCATGCGAATAACGACTCCATAATAAGCACGTCTGCAACGGCTTCACCTATTTCTGAAGACTCGTCTTTGACGTCAGATTGGGAACTCGATATAGTCACATCCGTTACTGAGGAAGAGTTTCGTGAACAATTGGACTGCTCTGATTCAGGTTCTCTGGATGATGAAGAATCATACGAGGTGGAGCAGATAGTAGACCACGAAGTCTTCTGTTTGGACGGAAATGAGGAGTATAAGTATAAGGTGCGCTGGGCTGGCTATGGACCTGAAGATGATGAGTGGATCTGCCCTGAGTTGTTTGATGGCCTGAAGATGATTGAAGAATATCATCAACTGCTTCAGCTCTCGGAGACCTAAGTTAGGGGAAGTTTTGATGATGAGAGGGGTTATGCAGTTGGTGGAGTTATTTCATATGAGTTGTTAGTCTATATTATTTCATTTCATCTCATCTCGGATTTTGACCAGCTATTTCTAAGTAATAAAAATCCCTCCCAGTTTGATCTATCCTACACTGGTCATTTGGGCAAAGATATTCCAAGCTCTTTAGCGCCTTAGGCGCTGAAGAATGACTTCAAAACAGAGAAGCGCCAAATATGGCAACCCATGCAGGAAGGTACTTTGGCCAAAACTGGCGTCTTTCTTTCCGACCTGGTGTTACAGACAGGTCACATTGTGCATACTCAAATTACCAGGTTGCATATATTACAGCCCACCCACTGCCATCAGTGGAATTTCATCTCCTAGCTCTCGCATGGAAATAGGAGGATTCAGAACAAAATTCGTTGCCGTTTAATAAAGAAGTATTAAATGGCTACAGCTCGATCAAGTAACTTGAAGCGTACGGAGTGGAATAGAAAATGCCGAGAGAAATTATCAGCCCATATTCGTAAGATATAACGCCATGTTTAGTTATCACTTTCACTAATTAAATTCAAGAGAGCAGACTAGGAATACTGGTAGACCCTTCCCAAGTACGACTTAAACCAAACCTCGATGACCCATATACTTGGGAGAGAATGGAAGAGAAAGAGCATCTCTTCTTAAAGAATATAAGTGATCACTCAAACAAAAGTCTTATGGAATTATATGAGGGGGTTGGCGTATCGTTCGCGGCGGTCGGGAAGGATTCGATACGTGAATTACAAGCAGGGGCTGTTCAAAGCAAGGTATTTACTATTAATATTTCAACCAAGGGTTCAAACTGACTAAAATATAGTATTTGTGTTCTCCTAAAACCGAAGTGAGCTTTACTACGAAGATTAACAAGTTGCAAGAAAGAGAAGCGAGACTCACCTGTGAGTTGAACAAATGGAGAAACCAAGCAGCTATAGAATTGGATATGAGGTGCCAGGCTGAAGGGAACGTGAATCACTTAGAGGTTGTCATTCAAGAGGCTCGGAACGACAATCAAAAGTTGGAGCAGCACATACAGGAATGGAAATTGGTAGCAGAGCAGTCTCAAAGCAATGTATTTAAATACCGCGATGGGGTGAGCAAGTTATTCGTATTATCAGCAGAGCTAAAATCCGAGCTACCCTTTAATTAAGAATTATTCAACGGGAACGTCTCCTGTCATTGAAATACCAGCATTAGCTCTCGTACTATCCATGATTCTCGTGCTACCTATGATCCTCGTGCTAGCATGTGAGCTCGCACTAGCTTGTATTTCGTCACAAACGAGTAGCGGAAATTCTTCATGCTAGGAGCTTCACCATCCAAGTTACTTGAGGAAAGATATTCGCTTATTTCCCAAGCATATAGCCCATTCCTTGGATTAGTTCGGCAATCTGGTTGCCAGAGAGGCTCCGTTGGTTAGGATCTGTCTTGATTATGGCCGCGTATTGATAGCCTTGGAAGGCGGAAGGGCCGTATGGATAGAGACGGAAGCAAATTTGAATCACCACCGGCTCTTCGCTAGGCATGCTTGAAAACTCATCGTCAATAAACCTAGCACGACATTCCTCCGTGGGTCCAAGTGCGCAGATCGACATGGGTGGAGACCTTGAAGTTAACAGGCTGGGAAACTCCTGCAAATCGTGCTGCATCCATTTCCGGCTTGATTTTAGCTGAGGCTCTAATTCTGGCTCAATCGAGGTCAGAATTTGGCACGACTCTCCCTCTTAATACTGCAACGATGGCGTCGATTTTTAGTACTCATCCGATCCCGGTCTCTTGCTTCAATAGCGGTTCCTCTCTTCAACTTTTGAGCTCTTCTTGTATACTTGGACAGAAAGGGTATGCTATCTAAATTAATTGTACAGTTACGTAAGCGCAACATACCGATCATGGAAGGCGATGGACCGTTGGGGGAGCCCAGAAACAGGAAGGTCCGAGTTGATGGCGTTCGACTACTACTGTGGCATGAATTGCCCACCTGGCGGCGAGATAATAAGTTTATACTGGCTGGTTATCGCCCTGCGTCTGGATCTTTCTGTCAGTCCCTAAAGAGCCTAGGTCATATCCATAACGAAACTGTGAATATTTATACTCACCTTCTTGGTGCGGTCGTTTTCGGAACTCTTCCGTTTCCTATATACAGCAAGGTCTACCGTCAGTATACGAACACTCAGCTGGGTGACATCATTGTATTTTCAGCGTTCTTCTGGAGCGTCGCTGTTTGCTTTCTCCTCTCGGCCTCCTTCCACATTGTGTCGAATCATAGTTCAGCAGTGGCAGCACTAAGTAATCACCTCGACTACTTGGGCATTGTAATTTTGATGTGGGGATCGATCATTCCTTCCGTCTACTATGGATTTTATCACGAACCAAAGCTCCAGAAGCTATATTGGCTTATGGCCACGATCCTAGCTTCTACTTGCGCGGTTGCTACTCTTCACCACAGATTTCACCGTCCAAATTTTCGGCTGTATCGGGCTGCAATATACGCTAGTCTCGGCCTTTCTGCGATTTGCTTTATTATACATGGCCTCGTACTCCATGGTTGGGTCCTCCAAAACCGTAGAATGAGCTTGAGTTGGATGGGATTGACGGGGGGGCTAAATATGATTGGTGCAATGGTTTATGCTGCTAGGATTCCGGAGAGATGGCATCCACGAAGACATGATATTTATGGTAGTAGCCATCAGATACTCCATATCATGGTCACATTTGCCGGGCTGACACATTTGGCTGGCCTGCTGAGTGCATTCCATCATCTGCATACATATTCTTAGTCCTTCCGACAGAGAGTGTTAATGCTCGCGAAGTACTGCCTACATGGAATTAGCAATGAGTATGAAGTTATTACAACTTCTATTAGGCCGAATATGGAGTCATTCTCTCGAAAGCCATTTGTGAAGTCCACGTCTACAATTGGCTGCAAGGTTGTCATATGAATCCGGATGGCCAGTTCTGGACTATCAACTTATATTATATACTTCGGTAATTTAGGTAACATTGTTATATTTAGTGCCATTTTGAGGCAGCTCTCATTTCCGGAGCCCTTATTTAAACAGAAAGTTCGAGGAAGTCGCGGTCTCCTAATAAGAATCATTATATTATTTATTTTATAATTATATATTATTTTAAATTTTTAAGAATTTCTCCTTTGCTTTAAAGCATTAGATAATCAACCACAAATTCCACTTTATATAGACCGAGATATTGAGTATAATAAAGTCCGAAATCGGCTTCAGTTCCGAACATTCTAACTTATCGTTTTTGTTTGGGTGCGGTAGCAGATGTGGCTTTCTTAGAAGAGGATGCAAAAGTGTGGCGCAGAAACTGGCTTCTTGGAAAAAGGTGTGACAGCAGATGTGGCTTCCCGGAAGAGGATGCAAAGGTGTGGTGCAAGAATTGGCTGCTTGATAAAAGAGGTGTGGTGGCAGAATTAGCGGCTTAGAAGAGCATGAAAGGTGTGGCACAAGAAACGACTTCTTGGAAGAAAGATGTAGCAGCAGATATGGCCCCCTGGAAGAGGATGCAAAAGTGTGGAGCAAGAACTGGTTGCTTGATAAAAGAGGTGTGGCAGCAGATGTGGCTTCCCGGAAGAGGATCCAAAGGTGTGGTGCAAGAAACGGCTTCTTGGAAGAAAGGCGTGGCAGCTGATGTGGCCCCCCTGGAAGAGGATGCAAAAGTGTGGCGCAAAAACTGGCTGCTTTGGTTCTGACCACCGTTGCCGGGATTTTACCGATGGACAGCGTGGCGGTGAGACGTTGCGTTACTTTTCATAGCCCTCCCCCGGCGCTTCTAAAATTATGTCACAAGCTTGGGAATATCATGCCTCCCATTCCTTTCTTACTTATGCCACACGAGCGGCATATCCGTCCCGCGAGAGCGTCTCGGACACCAACTTTCACTTCTAGCCATAACAATTATGGATTCTCTGCATCAAATAGAGCGGCCACGGACGAGGCGACGATTTAAGACGAAGAGCGAGAAGACGGTAAAGGAGAGGAATACGCAGCGACAGAGAAGAAAAGAGGGGCTTTTTCACAAAGCCTACGAGATGGCAGAGTTCTGCGATTATTGGGTCGCTGTCACTCTTTATAATCCTAACTTAGGAGAATATTACATGTTTAAGTCGGTGGACTCACCGACATGGCCACCGTCATTCGAGCAGATTGTAGGTTGCTAGACATTGCCGTACATGTTAAGATATGGCTAACCCGGTGGCAGATGAAGAGTGACAAGACCCCACAGCTTAGGCTTCCTGACTACTACGAACAGCGGAACATCCGACGCGAAGTCTCATCAGGAGAAGACGATAAGGGCTCAGCGACTAGCTCGGCTACCCATGCCGATACGTCTCCTCCGTCGGCGTCACCCACGCTCCGCGAACCTCTATTAGCACCCAGGGATGAATCGGCGAATAATACTGGAGAGGCAGCACAAGAGTTATATCTTCCGTTTGTTGCGCCTGCGTCGCATAGCCTCTTTAGCCTATTTCGTCGGTGGATTTGAATATAGAAGAAAAGAACGACATCGCCTAGGAGTTGGGTTTGGGATGGGAGTTTGTCAAGATAAGGACATTCATTAAGGCTTCTCCATATCAACGGCCTCCCAGTGCTGTTTTGGGGTCACGAAAGGGATAAGATAGCGTTTATTCAAGCACATGAAGGAGAAACTTTGTAGCAGGCGGTATTTTACGTTATGTTTTATGAAATAGATCATATGGAGGCATGCTTATACGGTAGAAATGATATGCTGTCCAAAAGGCAAACTGTAAGTAATTGACTGTTTGGCGAGATCCCAAGGACTATATTGGCAGAGCAGCAACTGTCGTGCCTGGTTCTAGTGAACAAGCTTGAAGCTGGGCAGAGGGGCTGAGTGGCGTGCTTGAATCAGTACTTTTTAGGTGAGAGAAATGTGTGGCGTGTCTGTTCTGGGATTAGGAGGCTAGTTTGTCAAGATTGAGGATCATTTTTCTTTGTGGCTCTCTATAGTGTCTTGAATATGTTTGGATTGGCTACAGACTTTGGTGACGATTGATTGATGGATATTGCAGGAGAATATGTCACCACTGCTCATACCTGTCAACCACTAGTAATGTCTATAGTAGAAAGCATGGGCAAGGGACCGATCTCAAATTCCAGTTCCAGTTTCTAATTACCAATTCCCAGTTTTCAATATGCACTTGCCCTGCTAAAGATAGACGTCAGCGTCAGCCCTAACTTACAAATTATAATTTTAACGGCTGGCCTGGTTGGTCTTCCCTCACGATTTGCGTGGCTGTGCATTATTTAGGTTTTTCCTGCGTCACGTGAGTGAATTTGACTCCCTGCCTGATGCTCACCCTCCCCCTTCTCAAGGGGGAAGAACATTCTAAGTTAAGTTAGCAATCTGGATTTGAATTGCCTTTATCTATTATTATAAAACTAAATATATATATAACGTTATACAGTAGAAGGCGAAATTCGTGTCGCGAGTTTTTTAGTTAATTATTTTAAGCGGGCTCCACTTCCTGACACTTGTGGCTGTGCACCCCTGCCGGGTTGTACCCCAAAAGTACCACTGCTAAACGCAATACTTCATTTTCGTCCGAGTTGCGGGCATCCTGGGGCTTTGCGGCTCGAGGGCCGTGGTTCTGGTGGGTTCACCGGCGAGACCGGTTCACCAGGTCAACAGGTTCTGTTGGGCTGGCGCCCACTGCTTAGTAATACATGATATTTTGAGCCCTACGCTTTTACTCAAACGCGTCAAACCAGCCACGTCCTTAAGCCTCACTTGCTGATTACACAACCACCATCTGATAGAAACCTCCAAAATTGTTGGCCAGGAGTGGGGACAATGCCTCCAGCTCGTCACTCAAAGTGCACGCGTACAGAGTTCCCCGATCGCGCTCCTCCTACGAAACGGGCTTGCAAACCTCGAGCTTCCTCCCTCGCGAAATTCGACGCGCAACTATCACCCCGAAAGGTCTCGAATCGCGGTGTAGGGCATCGAAAAGCAAGGTCCCGATCTCCTGTGCGTACCCCTACTGTTAAAGAGCCTCCTCTGCCGGTATTCGATCCAACCACTGCTTTCAATAAAGAAGCTCATTATGTTTCGATTTGCATCACACCGAATATAGAAGGGGAAAGGAAGGACAAAGATCAAATTCTGCTAGGCATTGATCTTAACGATCTACACCGAGACGATCTATACCGAGACGATCTAGAAAAGATTCAATCCTCGTTCTACGATGATTACGTCAAGGAGTGGGAGCAGAATCGTGGATTGGAAGGTGGCAATAAGACGAGAGTCCACTGGTCGGTGACAATTGGCAATCCTGAGGGCAACCACCTGAAGATACGAGTTCAGGACCAAAAATTGTGGGAGCTTGTAGAGGCTAGCCTCCGTCGAATGAAATGCTCAGGGGATTGGAGGCACTGTAATACGCTCTTTGTAGAAGCTTTCTTCAAGACCGTTGACTTGGATCAGCCTAAGAGTATGGTAGGCGAGAAGGTATCGGAGTTCCAGTCCGATTCAGTCGCGGTCTGTACCAACATTGATGGACTTGTCAAACAAATTCAAAGCGAGCGGTGTCGATTAGAGATTCCAAGATCTACGAAACTCGATATAGATATAGTGAGTGGTAAATGTGTTTACCAATGTCAACTGTCCGATTGCACGATGCCGTTCGAGAATAAAAACCAGCTAAAGGTAGTTAAAATTCGAACTTCTGGGTACGAAAGCTAATCGTTTATTAGTTCCACCAGAACAAGGAACACGGTCGAATTCTTATGTCCATCTCAGTCAGACTCAAATGTGGAGACACATTTTCCTTGGATGAAAAGACCAATCTCAATTACCTTCTTCATGTTTATTTAAATGGTAAGGATTGGACCTTCTTTATAATTGATCAAGACCTAATAATAAAAGTAGAATGTAACTATTGCGACAGTCAATTCCGTAATCAAGGAGACTTAACTCGTCATATTAATAGCGTTCACAAAGAGTTTATGTCATTCCAGTGCGACTACCCTAAATGCGGCAGAAGTCAAAACCCATTCAAGCGCAAAGATCACTACAGATATCACCTTCGCGACTACCACAAGGAGGTTATCGGGGGCTCAGAAGACGGAGAAAGACACATACAGCGTTGGAGATGTGAGAAGTGTCTCGGACGTAGGGGTTCTCAATCACAAGACTGTAGTAGCTGTGGGAAAGCGGCCAAGGCTCAACGGGGACAAGCCATTGCCTTGGCGCCGCTGAAACGAAAGCGCTGATTCTGGCGGGATTTGGAAAAGAGGAAGGACCAACCCTATTTGTTTAGGAGAGGCTTGTGAAAGAGAAAGTAGAGATAAAGGATATAAGGGAGAACCTTGAGCATCTTATCCTGTCCTGCCATCGTCTGTCCTCAATGGCGTCTCCTCGTCAATTCTTTCGTCTACAACCCCTCCTTCTGCAGCTTCCCCTCCGGCCATCGCCCACCCTCTCTCCTCGACCCTTTGTTATTTCCGCAACTCCTGTGCCTGCAACCTCCCGTATATCCCAGGAGAAAATGTCTTAGGTTTAGCTGATGCGGGGATGGGGTCGTAATGTGAGTTTGCAATCGCGCAGTAGAAGGTTACGATGACGATGATGAGTTGGCAGAGGAAGGTATAGACTCTGAGATGTCTTCCTGGGCAAGCGGCGCCGACTCCGATCCTCTCGTCTTGGGGCGGTTAGAATGATGCCAGGATTGATCAGCCTTATTCTCGGCTGCGGAACCATGCACAGCGGGAGCGGGGTGCATATGGTGGCGGAGGATGGCGTTGCGTTTGGCGAAGCCCAATGACTTCGCCCATCCCCCATCAATACACGGCGCAATTGCGCTGTGCATCTTGCTCCATTGGCATTCCGATTGAGATGTTTAGTTTGTTCTTGGGGTGGGCATTTCGGGCTGCTGTTTCTCTTGACGGATTCTCTGGACCGCGCGTCTGGAGCACCTGGCTTTTGAGGCTATTAGCTTGTTCTCAAACCCTTGTTTTAGCAATGTTTCGATCAAAATATGCGTTGCAGCATCCAGTGGCGGCGCCATAATTGTGGATGACACGCTGACTCTGGCGGGTGGGAAAAGGTAGAAGACAAGAAATGTGAGGTCCGCCAATTTCTACCTTGTTTAAGGTTGGTACCTCTGTGTACAAGCCACAAAAGCCACAGGCTTACCCCGCAGCCCCTTAAAAAAGTTAACTCTAATATTTAGCGACACTCAATTGGCCTTCTAGTGTATAACGTCCGTCCCTACATGGCGGACAACCCAGTGTGCTGGAAAATTAGACAAATTTCAACATTTACAAGTCGCTATATAAATAGAACTCGTGTGATGAGCCTATTGCTAACTTCAAATATAATTTTTTTTTTGTTGTGGTTGGTTTAAAGAGGACATTGTGGCGAAAAATTCGTGATCCTTGTGATCTTATTGGTCGTTTCCGGCACACCAGTTTTCCGCCACACAGGGACGGACGTTATTTATCTTTTTTTGAAGCCTCTAACCCTTAAACTAGTGCGTTTATAATTAATAAAAGGTTTCTCTTTTTTAAGCTATAGATGAATATTTCAAACTCCCATTAACTGATAGCGTTGCTAGAGCATTTCCATTAATAGCTCGGACACAGCCAGTATTCGCTGTAATAGCAGCTGGACATTCAATTTGTGTGAACGATATGCTCGGATTATTAGCTCCCATAAACCAATCAAAGCGCCAATAGCAGCCTGCTTGCAAGGACTTTGGGAAGTTATCGCAATCGGATCGAGAGGAGATGCCGCCATATTGGGCACCCCAACCTGAGCTTGGAGCTCCCCATTCAATAGTACAGCCATTATTGAGCCCGACCCCTCCACCAGGAATCTGGTTCAATATTAAGAGGTATTCTATAAGTGGAGGATGAGAGAAATAAAAGAAGGTAGACATACGCTAAGATCAAACTGGTTTTCGCCCAGATCTCCACCCGTATTTGTAGCTTGGATGACCATTTTCTTGCCATTGACTGGGCCGCTTGTAAAGGTCAACTCATAACAAGCACAGCACCAACTTGCTTCAGAGCTTCCCTTCAAGTTTACTGCTGCGTAGCCATATGCGAGACTGTCCGAGATTGCCCAAGGAGATTGATTGGAGCACATATATGCCACACCTCCATTGCAACCGGAAGGGGCGTCGAGGTCTTTGAGAGGATTATCAGAGATATCACAGGTGAGTACGGGTCCAGAAGCAAAGGTAGCCTTGTGTGGCCAAGCACAAGAAGGTTTACAGCAATCCCCTAAGTAACGGGGAAGTTAGCAATTGCTCTTTCGGGAATATTTCGGGAGTTTGAAATACTGTGAGAGAAAAGGGATTCCTCTTCCAACGCTTACAATAACGAGTAGTTTTCC
The DNA here is from genome assembly GCA_021399475.1 of Hyaloscypha finlandica. Lineage (NCBI taxonomy): Eukaryota > Fungi > Ascomycota > Leotiomycetes > Helotiales > Hyaloscyphaceae > Hyaloscypha > Hyaloscypha finlandica. The sequence continues at coordinate 200,072 of JAJTUR010000088.1, read as the reverse complement.
CAATTCCAGGCGTAGATGAATTTACACCTAATATAGAAGAGAAAAGAGCAAGGAGGATAAAGGAGGTATTAATGTAAAATTGCATGTTGAGATATTTGTATGAGAAAATTATTCCTTTATTAACGAGAATTGTGCAACGCTTATAATAAGTTTTGATTGAAATGAATTTGAAACAACATTTTTGGAATTTAATAAGCATATATTAGTGGCAGCAAATGCAGATTGAAGCCATTAACGGAATGCGCTCATCGTCGAGTGGGCAAAAACTGAGAAGCCGATTCTGGAAGCGGTTTTCTAAAATGTAGGCCAAAAAGGGCATGCCATAAATGTTCTTCTAGGATAGAGCTTCAATTGGCCTCAAGATATGATATGATGTATTACCTTAATAATATCAGATATAATAGATTATTTTGGAAAACAAAATGCAAGGTTTTATGCTATAATCACAGCTATTGGTGGTATACATCTCAATAATCCTCGCTATCCCATCACTGTCCCTCTTGACGTGATTCGCTAGTAACAGCTTAACTTATCTCCATTTATTTCAACAAATGATGTATGTTATAACCCTCGTAATACATTGAAGGCCCCTGTGCAGGGAACAATTTGGAGTACCTTAAAGCAAACCTGTTAAACTCCCTTGACATTCGACCTCGTGCCGTCTACATGTACAAGATTACAACCATACATGACGTCTCTGATTGCCGACCTCCACGCCCTGGTTCTCAAGTCCTAACTTACTCGGATAGCGTTAGAGTTCCCTCATCTTCAACTCATTATGTTACACCGCTCCCATTCCTCATTAACGCGAGCCTTTTACATATATATTTACGAGAAGAATACAGTACCTCTTTACAGTATCACTTTATCTCACCTCCTTCAGATTAGGAAAGTCAAGGATCGAGGCAGAGAAATGGTGGGAGCTGCTATAGGTACTTGGATAGACTATACAGAGCCTAGAAGTGTCAGCAAAGGAAACAAGATTTGCAGGCTTAGGAAGTCTTGTGATTGAGACGGAGTTCGAAGGCATACATGTTAAAGGAGAGTGGAGCTTTTGGCACATTATTAATGGTATTGCTTTGCGCTGTTAGAATGGAATCGCTGTGTCGTGAAGAGAAGCTTGTTGTTATTAATATCTATCTACCTGAGCAACCTTTTCCTGTTGGTGTTAAAACATCACTAGCCACAACCTCCTTCATAGCCCCTGGGTCGCCAGCTGCTAGACCGCTTCTAAAGCTTTCAGACCACTGACTGTAGAACAGAGTGTCAATATAATAGAATTGTTGTTCCGACAACTGAGGGTTGCCCAGTCATCATTCCAGTAGGTGTAGGCTGCAGAACAGGTTGCATTATTAGGAGGACAAGTTACACTTGGACATTCACTGCTAGTGCCTTCGAGGACCAGACCTCCAAACATTTCGAAAGGCCAACTTCCATCATATCCGTCCTGGTAGCCGTTTACATTTGAAATGTCATACCACAATCCCGGCGCTGTATTTGGATTGTATGTATATTCAAATTGTGTGATTGTGCTTGCATCAAAAGCATCGGACTCATTAACTGCATTTGCAATGGCTTGATTGGACGAGAGCTTAATAGATATGCCACCGAGGGTGCCATTAACGGTACCGTTGGCATTCAAGGTTCCATTAACAATTCTAAGCTGGTAGGTCTCCTTGTAAATTCCTTTAACAGGAATGACGCTTGAGAGTACCGAATAATTGCCAACGGACTTGTAGTATACCGGAAAATTGCACTTATTGATTATAATCGCAGCACCATTCTGGGTGGCTGGAGCTGGACCAAATTGAGCAGAGGAGAATGATATCGCTGGTAGTAAGAGCGCCACAACTTTGAAGAATTTCATCTCAACTCAGCAGCGACTCTGAGACAGTCAACAAAGGGAAGTAAAAGAACCAAGAGCGTGGGATGTGGAGGAAGGAGGAAAAATGAGTGTGGCGGAGCACAACGCTCGAGATTATGGCAGAAGATGTTATGCACGTTATACTGTATCGAAAAAAGATCTATCTTAAACTCAACATTTGGCTTAAGCCGGAAACTACCCCTTTGGATGTGACTTGAAATGGCTGCCTCGCGATGGTGAGCGGAGATAGCTCCCATTTTGTGGCGACGCAGCAATCCCATTTTACAGAGCCGGTAATCCTGTGCTCGACACTCCTTGGAGATGTGTTGATGCAATATCTCAAATGTATCCTTACTATCCAGCCCAAGATTCATCTCACCCAATATCAGTCTATAATCATCCCCTGAAGCCTTCCGAAACCCGAAACTGTACATTACTCCGTCATGGGCCACTCCCGTCCGTATAGCTCCTTGTGCCGGAGTTCCATTAACGTAAGTATCGACTTGTCAAGCGGAATTTCTCCCCTCATAGACCGTAGATAATGAGGAGCTTGTTTTGCCGCATGGAACTGCGGTTTGCTCGTCTCACAAAGGCAATCACAATTGTATTTCCCGAAGGCATTTTTATCGTAAGAAATAGTAATGTCCTCACCAGCCCAAATCTTCCTCAAAGCTACAATCTTGACCTCCTTTCCTGTGAAGCGGGCTTGAGTTCCACACAAATATATGACCTCGCCTCTCTCGATGTTTTTTCCGTGCTTTGAGTGCGGCCTCGGGCACAGGTGAGTATCGAGTCGTCCTTGAAACCTCGAATGGACAGTCCGGTAAGTAAAGATCGACATATTTTCTTATATGCTCCTGAAAGTCTTCTTTCTCATTGGCCGACGCGAGGTTGTCTGAGAAACTTTTCAGGTCAGGAACCTGCAATAACTGCGAAACGGCTCTCCTGGGATCCTTCTGCTTGATAATAACATTTTTTATTATCCAAACTATATCTTTTCGATTTTCGCAAGCCGACGAATACGTGTAACGGTTCTTCCGAATTATTACCTCGGGGTATACCTGTATACTGAATTCAGCTGTGATTATTTGAACACGTGCTGAGCCATCTTACGCTGTCGATGAGTAAATCCGTTGCAATGTCGTCAAAGTCGCGAAGCTGGTCAGGCGTAATGCGATGTACAAGCAGGCGAGGAGAAACTCTGCCTATATTTTGATGAGCAATGAGCAGAAGTGTGGGCAAGACTATGTTGTATGAACGAGCTGGGGAGTTCTTACCTGTAGCAGCCAGGGGGTTTTGCTTCAAAACTCTCGGCTTTTGAGTACGTTTTCGAACGCGGGTGGCTTTCTCTTTGGATTTTGACATCTTGGTCAGGAGAAGTACGGAGAATTCGGTGCAGTACGAGGAGAGACGTGTCGGGGTGCTGAGGGGAGAATACAGGTTCTTATAGATCCAGCCTGCTGTGCTCCCATAGAAATTTGAGTGGGTGGCGCCTGCACCGCTGCTAATCCTCCAACTCAGAGACAGCAGGAACTCAATAGTATCTCTTCTCCCTTCTTACTTTTCTTCCCGTCCCTATAGCTGCCCCTGCTCAACGCTGCCATATATCCCAGGAGATACTAAGGAGGAAAGATGGATCCCAATCCTACCATCTAACTCCTCTAGGAGTATCCCAACAGAATGCAAATAAGCCTATCCGTGGCCGAAAAGACTGATTTTGGCTCAGTTACTGCTGTTAAAGTTCACACAGAAGTCGATCTTGGGACAGTTGGTATCTTCTCTGAGCGACTCAGACACAAAGACCTACCAATCAGAACTCGACCTCTGGGCCAATTCGGTAAAAGAGGAGATGAGCCTGTTGATTGGCTAGAAGATTGAGGAGGAAGGGTGACGATTCCCGAATATATTGTGTGAGAGACTTAAATTTTAAGGGGCTAAACGTGAATGCAAGTGAATCGAGCAGCGCCTTGCGAATGAAAACCTTACTGCACTAAAGCCAGCGGGATATGGCATTGGCGGGTATGCCAGCACTGATGAGCTGACTGTGCTGGGATACTTCAGCGGCGCGGGGAAGAGTTCAGTTGGTTTGTTTAGTGGGCTGGACTAACCGTTTGGCCGTGACTGATGGCGCAAACTCGGAGAGTCACTAGCATGGCTGAAAATGTGGCTTCTACAGATGTGCAAAGAAAAGAAAAATCACTTCATTACTTCTCGCGCCATTCTTTGCATACTCACCTACGGTATTTGGAGATTGAAGGGTTGTAGTCTATTTGGCTCGTGGCATCTTTTTATTAAGAAGAAATACACCCAGCCTTGTCAAAGATGTATCTACTCGATCGCACTAACCTGGAAAGATATTGAGAGGCTGGGGATGGGGTTGAGGATGGGGTTGGAGAAGGGCATGCGCCACCTATGTACACACACAGGGTGGTTATACGTCACAGAATAGAAAAGAGCAGCCCAGGAGGACGTGCACAACACTTGCTTCACTCAAACCATCGTCTCTTCGTCGTTTGGGCCTCAGCCTTTGGAGAGCCCGAATCCAGGGTTCGTGTCGCTTGAGCTCGGCTTGATGAGTTCAACCTATGACGCTGCTGAGCTTTGGACTAATATTCTGTGTCCCCAAGATTAGAAATGGGAGTTTCTGTAGGAGACAGTAAATGCTATAACTCTCTGGCTTTTTCCTTGCAAGCAGTAGACGTAAAGCCTATGCCTACTTTTTGTGCTACAATGCGCCACTTCTCCTGCTCATAGTCATAGAGGGCTGTCCGAAGTTTTTGGATCTGACGTAGACGTTAGAGTCATCCGTAATAGCATGTCGAGATCAACTTACTGTCTCCTCTGTCCACTGCGTAGCCTTGGCCTTCAACTTCGTACAATATCGGACTTGTAAAGTGCCCGAGGATCGTCCTGGGAAAAATTCCGCAATTTGCTTCCATGTCAACGACTTGTTCTCCTTCAGATCTACAAGTAATTGGTCATCCTCCGGAGTAAATTTCAGCTTTGGACCGCGGGGCCTTGGGGCGGGTAGAGGCATTCCCTCCATGCCAACTACACTCGGTGCGCCGCCACTCGGTCCTCCTATTGTACTCGACTCGCCTTCGTTTATTCTGGGCATCTTCGATCGATGGCCTTGATTTGGGAGAGGGTGGCTATAATATGTCTGGACTGGTTGGCCACTATGTCCCATCTGCGGCGGCATCTGTGGAGGCATGCCTTGCATATCTCCAGGTTGCATAGACTGGCCAGGCATGTTCTCCATTCCCAACTCCAAGTCATCAGGGCACCACCTCTTAGTTCCGGTCGGTTGTTGCATCTGTCGAGGAGCCCCATATATCATTTGCCCACCACTGAACTGAGGGAACTGGTGGTAGTGGGCCATGTGGTACTCGACCACTTGGTGTTGAGGGTAGTGCCGCTGTTATTGGTAATGATGTGGTTAATAGGCCCAAGAGGGCAGTGTAACTTATTGAATGGATCGGTCGAGAGGTTAAAGTTTCCAGATTATGTAAGCAACATTAGAAGAGAGAAAGGCGGCCGTCCGATCGAAGATATTAACTTTCCAGCGCCCATCAACTCGTCTCGTCCTGGAGAGTATATAGCGTTAATTAATAGTAATCAAAATAAGGTGTTTCAGATTTCTGTTTGATGGACAGATCTGATCGAGGGGACCAGCTCTCGGTTCAGATAAACCTTAATCGAGTGGCTTTGAGTGGAGGTGTTAATCAAGACTCCAAGTGTCTTGCGAGGTAGGCAGAGGCTTGACGTTCGAAAGGGCACTACATATGGGAAGAGAAAACAGATATGGAGTCACCTTTAACACGAGAATGGGGTATAGTGCGCAGTGCATGGGTTATGCTAGGAATAGGGACTCGGCCAGTGTTTGATGTTGAGAATCCCACACTATTTGAGGGAATGACCCATGCTTACTGAGCTAATCTTTCGGCGCCTTGTAGTAGGCAAGGGTGCTAGATCAAGCCGTCGACGAACGATTTAAGGCCTTGCGCTCAGTATACCCATATACTAAGATAGGCCGTGCGGCGCGTTTCAAGTGGATCCTTACGATGATCGTTCAAGAAAGGTATTCTCATCTGAACCGGATCTTACCATCTGCTTAGGGAATAGAGGTATACTGAATGTCACGGCCACTTTTTCGGGGACCCCCTTGTCCAAATAAGGAATCCCCATATCTGCCTTTGCAGCCACAATTTGGTTCGGCTCGGGTTGCCAACTTTTTACGCCCGCGCTGTCGGGCTAGGGGTGTGACTGCCGCCTACTAGCCGAATCGTAAATCAGTAAAACTTTAAACAGAATCTTGGATGCGATCAACGTGATCGTCAGCATTTGGCCCTGCGGCACTCTCCTTTAGGAACTCGACCTCTGTTGTACCACAGCTAATATTCGACGGGATGAGAATGGGGGTAACTGGCTCCCCTATATCCACTTCCTTGTCTTATTATAAGACTCTTACACTGTGAACGTTTCTCACGTCGCGTCTGGCCAGCCATGTTTAAGCTTCCGAATTAGAGCAAGATTCAAACCATTACGAATCCCATTTTCATTGCGCACGGTGACCAAACAATGCAAGCCAATCGCTCCTCAAACGTTTCGCGGCACGGTAGGTGCTGCAAATGTGATCCTTCATCAAGTGGCGTCCCGGGAGAGACTAGGGCTGTTGCGCTCGTGCGCTCGGGAATGACTTCCGGAAAATAACCTCACCCACCATGTTAAGGTGACTGATAAGGCCGGATCTAAGTTCCTATCAGAGGCCTGGCTTGGTTAGACTTCGAAATCCGCGTTCCTGTCTTGTCCTATAAAAAGAGGGATTCGAGACACGGTCAAACAAGCCACCAGCGAGTAGTTTACAAGTTCGGACCCCTTTTATTCTTATACCTAGTATTGTGGCTGGAAAGAAATGGTGCTGGTGCCGGTGCTGGTGCTGTGCCGTGTGTATGCCGAGCGCGGTGCATACGTGGCGTACACTCTTAACTCCACTCTGCCTCAGGATGTCTGACTTTGTGGCGGCAAGACAAACCCGAACGAAATCGATCGAATCTCAATCAATAGGCATTTCTAATCAAAATGGCCATTTTATTTAGTATAACATTGATTAAATGGACAGGCGGTAAGCCAGTATCTGAACCGAGACAGAAATGAAAGAACTTTTTCAAAGGGCCTCGGAAAAGGCCAAGACTCCTCGACCACCTCATGTGGCATCTGGTCCTTAGCCCAATCGAATCAGCCACACAGGGCACTAAAAAAGCACCTAGCGCACAGTACAGGCCAGATGACTCCCATTTTCTCCCCAATACATTCCTTGCATGCCCGATTAAATCTCACTACTGTAGCTAAGCACAAAAGTAGGTTGTTGCATAACCAATCTCGATCTCATCACATCTCGCCGTAGCCTGCATAGTGAAGGGAGGCGAACAAAAGCGAAAAACAAGATTTGCCTACTAACGTACTGGTTACAGACTCGAGTTTATTGTTTAATAGAGAAGATTTAGATGAAAATGGCATATAACCTATTTTCTCCAGTAAACATTCCAGACCGTAGACTCTACATCTTCCGCTGAATTAGCTGTTTCGATGACCTTCCTAGAGAGCCCATCCAACGCCACATCGTCCTCATCATCTTCATATAGTGTCAATATTCCAGAGGGGGTCCTCTGTAAATCTTCCCCTGAATTCAGATTTGTGGTTAGGAGTATCATAATGGTCTTGCCGTCAACATTAAGCCTGTCCCTAGATATCGTTTTCTTGCCGAAGATGGCAGGAACTTTCCCTTTCGAATTGGTTGGCTTCATCATAATGCCACTATCATCAGACCCGCTGTCAAAGTCGTTCTGATTGACGGCATATGGATCTATCCATTCCTCGATGCCTTCCTCCATATCCACTGCTATGCATTGCTGAACTTGCTCATCGAACTGAATGCTTTTTTTCTCGCCTGTGCTGAGTGTTGCCCAACTTGATGAAGTCGAACGCAACGTGCTGCTGTTCATTCGCCTCAATGAGAATGGGAATCGAACGTGGCCAGGAGTTGCAGCTCCCAAGAGAGGCGCATTAGATCTCCCCTCATACTGCGCTGCTTGGACGGCAGCAGTGTCTTGCCTGAAAAGCAAGGGCGCTGAAACAAGACTTCGGGGAATTGTTTTCGATATGCTTCGTTTCTTCAAGATTGACTTTTTGTGGAGCGAAGAGTTCAAGCTCGACGTACGACTGCTTCCGTATGATGAGGTATTCGCTGTCCACGACCCCTCGTTGGATCCGGTATATAGTGGTCCATAGAGCCAAGTCACATCGCAATCTTTCTCCCTGGTAAATGTTAACAATGTTGGACTGATATTTGACTGCCATGAACGGGTAAGCCTAGGGTCAATGCTTGCCAATTGAGGGTTTTTGCGGAGATAGTCTTTGAGTTGTTCTTCAACTTCGCCCATGCTCGCCAAGACGCATTCTCCAGTCTCGTACTGTTGCTGTATACCCCCTTCTTCAACAGGACATGCTTCCATGACGACCAGACATCCTCCTCTCTCCATGTATGCGATAAATAATCTACTTGTATAGATGGCTGCGTACAGAGAGTGTTATCATCTTCGGCGCGTTTGACTGGTCCCAGTGAACATTGTCTCGACACATTAATCGAAGCACCGCCGGGAGTTGAATTCTGCGTACGGTGAGACCCCAACTCTTCGACCCGACTGGAACCACCCATCTCATTATATGAAGGGAGGGCAAGCTGCTCTTCGTCGTCCTCGCTATCGTTATCTGGCGGTAGACTGCTTGCGAGTGTATAATTGAGCGATGGAGTTGAGCTAACTTGCTGCAATGTCCTTAATAACGAGGAGGTTGAAGAACGAGAGATATTAGATAGCGTAATAGTCATCTTGAAGCTAGTGTTGAGCTAGGATATTGATGACGAGTTTGAGTACAACCAGCGTGAAAGAGCAAACTTTATTAAGTGTAGATGTTTGAGTGAATGAACGCGCTGATGTACAATTGGTCTCTTTGGCCAAGGGTACGTAGACTTACATTCTTTTACTGGTATACTTCGAGACGAAGTTAATTGGACTAAGAAGATTTAGATCTGGGGTGACAGGAGTTGAATCCGCCCTTCCCCGCTGGGTCTTCTCGGAAGTGTAGCACAGTTTTGACTAGGGACTGTTACAAGGGTGGAAGAGAATGAAGAGAAGCAGGAAGGGAGAAGGAATATTAGTCACTTACTTCTGGGAGTCTCCCATTTAGAGGACTAGTGGTGGCACGGATGGAGCCAATTTTGTGGAGATATCACATGTTTCAAGATCGATGCTCCAGTAGACCTCCACGACGTGAAGACCACTACCCTATCATTGAAACGGTCGCTTCTCGGGGGATGGGATGCTCTTCCGCCGATAAGCTAGACAAGGGTACAGACCGAAAGAATTACTCCTTCTACTTATCTGAACAGGAGCTCGATTGATCTGAATACAATAAATTCGTGATTGTCAGATTCCTTGTCGTCAAAAGTTGCCCCTGCTAGGGCGAGATCGAGAGATCGAAATCGCGCCAGCAAAGCCAGTGTGTGTGCTTGCCATGCACCCCCCGCGTCCCTAACGGCCCCACACAACATGCGCAGTAGTTGAAGACGCACTAAGGTTACATTCATTTTTAATTTTCGGGGTGGGGTGGATATAGGAGAAACTGCAGTACCACATATATTCGTCCTACCATGACCCCGCCACGCATTTCATCGGCGCCTGCACCGATGGCGCGATTTTCGCAAAAAATGCTTCACCGGGAACTGTCACCGTCACGACATCGACCGAGTTTGGGATGACTGCCGAGCAGCCATGTAGCATTTACCCTCGACGTCTTCCTTCAAGAGATCGGGAGGTGCAGCTAAGAGCACCCGAAGAAGGGGCAAGATAGTTGATCATTTCGCGAGTGTATGTATAGGAATGAGGTTTGAAAGCTGATAGATATTCTGGCGTGCTAATCTGATCCGGAAACTGTCAAGGAGGTCAAGAGGAGCTAACCGGCGCCATATGTTTTCACATCTAGATTCTAGATCTTTGCAACCAGAACGTAACTAGCCAACGCTGATGCGCACAGCTTCCACCGCGTCGCCGGCTCCTGTTCCACTCAGAGCGACTTTAGCGCCTTGTCTGTTCTAGGTGTAAGCGGCGAGTTGCCGATGCAGGAATTGAGCAACCAGTCCCGACGTTCAGGGGAAAAGTCTTGTCGCCCCTCGTATGATAATTGATGGAAGTTCGATCAGCTTACCCTATGTAACGGATTGCAGCCTGTCCTGAAGTCATCCGTGACGCTTTAATCTGCCCAAAGTCCAACAAAATAGATGCAGGGGTAGCAGCTTGAGTAGAGGACCCGACCACATTTGTGTCTCTCCACCAGGCACTAACATCGTTCGGCGCGGGCCGCTCTCTGCTGAAACGCGTTGCTAAAGAACATCGTTGCTGGCCTCGCTCGTGATGTGGGGCATCATTTTGGGTTCGGTGGCCAATTAAGGTAGGGTGAGGTTGTCTCTGGGTATTGGAAGGCCTTGTTACATATTTCTAGGGAACTTCAGTCTCAACTTCTATAAAGCAAAATGAGAAAGCATTACTCACGCCCGTAACTTTTGGATTCTTGGGCAAGGAAAAGGCACGGCGATGACCGCAAGTTAGAGATCGCAACACTGGATCGCGGTCCTTGGGGAGCTTGTGCCCCAAGGGTGTGTGGAGACGTGCAGGTCGTAGAGTGGGAGAGGAATGCGGTGTGGGAGGTGTAGTAGGTAACTCGGAAGGATATGGTTCGGTTTTCATCAGCCGCAAAGCCATGATCAGACAGCGTTGAAGGCGAGGAGTACAGAAATGTATAGTAAATATCGAGGTGCTGAGCGACTATACTACGGACAATCCGAAAAGTGTTGAGATTATAGACACGACGGAGCTTGGTCGATTCGACAACGTGATCTCAGCAGAATACCCGCTCAAAATAAAACACATGGCGGCTCGGGTCTTGCCTTGCACGTCTGAGCGGAATCGACATGCCATCCAGGAGGTAGATAGAGCATCGTTCCGCACCTTTGAACAAGAAAGAAAGGGGCTGACGCACTCGAAGTGAGGTAGAATTAGAATATACAAGGGATGAAACAAGGCATGACAAAAAAGCAAGGAATGTACACGCAATAAAATCGAGGCAAACCGATGCAGATCAAGATTAATGGATTTGGAAGTCTTAGAAATGGGCAGAGTGAGACGATTACAGGGTTTCTAAGTGCAGATGGATGCACCCCGCCATAGCCATCACATTCACCTGCATGGTCGGTGATTAGTACTTTTTGCATCTATAGCCTTCATCGGCACCAATATTCATCTGCCTGTTCGGCTCCTATCTTCATCGGCACCATCGGTTTCATTGGCAACTTTTCTGCACAAGTAGATGTGGGAAAACAGGGAAGTTTTCCCTAGCGCTAACCCTATTCCCAGAGTTCTGCAGCATTAGCGTGCTGTTTGCGTGGGGTGTACCTGAAGGTTGTGGAGTCTAGCCTATAGCCACAGTTCGCTTGACTCATCGCCGGCCAGTGAAGCATTCTAGTGCCAGCATGTACCAGGGAGAGATCCATGCGCAGGCACAACAGATTGGTAATTGAAGATAAGCTTAAGGAGGAAGCTGTAGAGCCTTCTCATAGGTCGGGGAGGGTGGTCAATGAACTCGATAGGGCTGGATATATAAACTTATCCCTATTGTAGTAAAGCTTGTATCGAATTTTAATTAAATAATTGCTTCATTTAACTAGCTTACCTTTAAACATCTAAGACTTAAGATTTTTCTTTTGAAGCTAAATTTATTTAAACTTTTAAATTTAAGTTTTTTTTCCGTTGAATAATTAATAAAAACAATATCATTTATTTAAATATTAAAGCTAGAGAGCAGCTCTCGTTTTCCATTTATAGTTGCCGCAGCCGCGCGCTCTCCGCAACCCAGAGACAGGGGGAGCACTTAAGGCTATAGGAATCTTTTGTATGGCTTCATTTTGTAGCTTACCGGGGTATTCAACGCCCGGTGAACGCAAAACTACCCGTACACGCAACGTTGCCCTCTTTTGTGAACAGTTCACCCCAGTTGCGACCCCCAAACTTGCTTTGCGCTCAAGCGGGCTGGGCCATTTCCGCAGCGACTAGCATCCACCAGATCTGTTGAGCAAATCCTGGACACAGAGGATGAAGCAATCACGATTGGTCAGTATCGAGCGTTGGGCGAACATCTGGTTTCCAATTGGGAGGTTGGTTTTTAAAAGGTGAACTTCAGAAAATTTCACGTGAAAGTGGGGAGTAGGGGTTGATGACAGGGTTTCAAACATCCAAGCCAATCTTAGCACTGGTCCTTGATTCGGATTAGCTAATCAAAGCGTTAGGGTTAGCTAAGATAGGATATGATAAAAATTACTTGGAGATGTTCTGTCTCATTCGCCATTCGTCTTATTGATCAATAAGACGTCTCCGTAATCAATTAGATGCTGTTTACGGTTGAGACGTCTCAATGATGAGTGAGACGTTTTGATCTTATTGATCTCAAGGATCGATCTAATTATGTACGTAGCGATTAGGTCGCTCTCTAGCACGTGGTCCATCAACATCAATAACTCCCTCAAGGAGTATATCTTCCTCCCTTCTTCTTCTCTTCTAAGGGTTCACCTCAATTTCGTCTTCTTCTTCTTCTTCAGTAATTCCTCTATCAACAATAATCTCTTCCTCAGTCGCCTCCGTAGAGGACAGTTGCCTTTGCTCTGCGAGTTCTAAATCAGCGTCTCTTTCTTCTTCTTCCTCAATTACAAGTGACCAATCATACTCTTTTCCACAACCAAAGACTTCCCGAAGCTCGTTCTCAATACTGTTGCAATCTGACGTACCTTTACGTACGTAATCAAAGACCGCACAGACGTAAGAAGAATCGACTCTGCAACTGCCTTCGCCCACTCTTCTTCCTCCTCCGCATTACCCTTGTTAGCGCCAACCCAATCGCCTTCAAAACGATCAGCTTCTCTATTATCTTTAGTCGTTCTTAAAGGACCAGCTTCAGCGTCAACAAACAAGCCTTCCACGTCTTCTTCCTCCTGGTCCTCCTCAATATCCAAAGCTTGAGAATCTGCAATTGAGTAATTAACACTCTGAGCATCATCTGAATATAAACTGCCAGAGGCAGATTCATCATTAGAAACCAACCCTAAAAATCAATTAGTAAAGTAATATCAAAGCCCAGGGGAAATAATCAACTTACCTCAAGCTGTTCCCCTTGTTTCCACTTTCCCTTAGCCTTTGTTTTAGCAGATTTTGCCTTTGCAACTGCTTTAGCAACTTGCGCTGCCTTCTTTTTTTGACCTTTCGGCCGAAGCTCAGCAATTGATGGTCTGTTGTAGATGCGCATATAAGCTTGAGGGATTGACAGTTTCCGAGTATTGGTAGGAACTTGAGGGATTACATTGTCAAAACCTTTAAGTTGGTTGATATTCTGGCCTTAGTGGTATCTATCTAAGATACCAACAGTGCAAAGAAGTTGAAAAAGGCCGTTTTGAATATGAATAATGCGGCAAGGCAAAGCGGACAGTTTCTCTAGGGAGGCGATATTTGCGATTGATTTACAAAGAAACCATCTCCCCAACTTGAAATAGGTGTGTGGGCTTGCCACCACGTGCAGCCATTTTTTGAGCCCCTTTAGAGTTGTTTTGATACACCCTTTCCTCAAGGGCAGTCTGCAGCGTTGTTAGCAGTGTGTCAAAGGAATACTCAATCTACTTACAATTACCCTATTTTCTTGTATTGCCGTATTGCTCCTTGCGTCTGTGACTTTAGTAGATGCAATGCCATGCACAACTTCTTGACACTGAGACAGATTATCTCCCTCGGACCCGTTCATTTCCACTGCGGGACTTGTGGATCGACCGCATACCCTCAGCCTAAAGATGAATGACTCGTATCGAGCTCCTTGGCAACCCTCTTCTTCCTTGAGCTTCGACGGCGTGAATAGTTGGGATCTAGCTGCAATTAAGCCCTGCACACACTTTGGCCAACTCGATATTATTAGAGACAACAGTCCAGGACTGCAGCTTTTTTGGCCTTTCGAAGATGTAGAAAGAAGAGTTAGGCTTCCGTCCCGAATAGTTGTGGAGGATAATGTCCAGGCTCCTGAGCTCCAAGCAGCACTCAAGGATGCGCAGGTATTCCGGAAGAGCAGATGAATAAGGTATTTCGACTGTGATATGGCGGATGAATGATTAAATCTGTTTCGACTTTAAACATTCGAGCATTTCATTCCCCCAGAAGTCAAAAGTATTGTCACGGTAAAAGATATGGCGACTCGTTTTAAATGCCCAACTCGAGACTTGGAAAATCGCGAGATTCCCGGTATTGTGCCTCCCCAAAACATTTGGGGCAATGGGCTCCATCTCGATAAGGAGATATTTGAGGATAGATTGGATAATCTTGGGAGGGAGTTGCTGTAGCTTGGGTTTGATATCTTATCAATAGAAACGGTCAGATGATGGGGTGTGATGGAAGAGTGTCGAGACGTACCAGAATATTCCTCTTTTTGCATCGACTATCTGCTGGATCAGAATATCCTTCATCCCTTCCTGTGGCTCGATAATGCGACTCATGGCCTCCTGACCTAACTCCATGCTCGATTTAGCGCTGTCTTGCAGTGTTATGACTTCGTCTGCCAGCGAATCGCAACGGCGACGTAGTTGTCGCCACTGTTCTTGTCGCTGCCGCTTTGTGTCCTGCGTGATTAAGATGAGATTATTCACAGACCGGAACTCTTCGTCGAGAAGTTGAAGAACTTTCGCTTTTCCTGCAGGTATGTCGGCTTCCAGGAGAGAGATGGCTTATATTGGATCAGTGAATGTAGTAGAATTCTCTTGGGCATGTGGACAGGTGATTGGACGAACTGCCTTCTGGAATATGTCAAAGCTGATGTTAAATCTCGGGGGAGTATTGTTACAGTGTATAATGGTGCCCCATACTTGAGGCATTTCCCTCATTGGCAACAGAGTATGAGGTAAGGGGGGGAGCCAAGTCGTTCACGGCCATTTGTGGCGGACGGCTCAGCGTGAGCCTTGGCCAATTCAGCATTCAAGGGTGTCACTTCATTAGAGACAGGTTACCTTGATTGTGAGCAACCAACAGGACCGATCAGGAGATATTCTGCACCAGCGTCAGTTGGGACACCGCACCGATACAGCTGACCAGGGATTCTAATTGCAGGCTTGACACCCAAGCCCCTGACTACAGCGAACGATCAGCGGCTTCCACTATGTCATGGGTCCTGCTCTCGGTGTGAAAAGCCCACTTGACAGAGTCCAATGGTGTGCGCCAAATGAGCTACATCCCCTGGTTGACGCAGCTGGGGTGATGGAGCCAGACTTCCTGCCAGTCTTGTGACCCAGTGAATCTGCCTCCAGTACGCGTCTGGAAGGATGGATACTCACCCTTCACGTGTCATGGTGCCACTTGAACTGTTCAGCTCCGATGCAGGAATGACGGAGTACCATCACGGGTCCGCCGCCTCCATTAGGCCGCAGGAAGGATGGTTTCCTTGCAATCCGGGCATGGAACAGGATTATGGCGAATTTTGAGCGGTTGGAATGAGTGTGGCATGAAAGCACCCAGGCAGACAGGTTTTTTGTCTGGATCTGGGCCGTCTCTTCCCATCCTCTGCATGAAGCATTCAACCCTGCTGTTGTGACATCCTGGAGCAAGGCAGATCTGGTTTGATGTGGCCCACACTCGATCGGAGACGTAGGCTTCCGCACGGGCGAGATGGGAGGGAGCTTTGCCACGGGAAGATTCATATCCTCACCATGCGGTCATGCCTCTCAACGAATCGTATGGGCGAAGGGGCGTGGGGACGAAGGTCACTTGCGTTCGGAGCAGCAGGGTGCATAGCCCCTGACGCAGGTAGAGTCTGGATCTTGTATGCCGTTTACATGGATCAGTGCAGTCGCGCAAGAGCAATGAAGAGGGAAGAATTTAAAAGCTCCGTCCATCTCCAGTGAACAAAGCCAGCACAATAATTCTTTCGAAAACGCATTGCCCATATCCTACCCCCTTATATCACTTGATTTGAAGCACCGACAATGAATAATACAGAGATACTTGACGAAACAAGTGGGACGGAGTTGGGCGACGAATGCTCATCAGTTGGTGGGAGAATGGCCTACATACATTTCGATGGGGAGAAAATTCGCCATGATCCATCGATTAAAAAGGCCGTTGACAGAGCCTTGTCCGTGAGTGATACGATATTTAAGATTTTCTTTCTGCTGATATAATTATTCGCAGGAATCCACACTTGTGACTAAGTCTCATCCAACGGGGTCTTCAATTCAAAGCAGAGGAGGAGCTAGCTTAACGCTGATATCTCTCAAACGTGGTGAGTAACTATGTGCATTGCTGGTTGCGTTGAAACTTACTGCTGTAGGCATTTATGAGCAATGCCTGAAGTCTCTTATGCGGCACATTAACAGCCTCAAAAATGACAACGAACTTCTTCGAAACCACACCACCACGCAGATCTCGGACTTTGAGCAAGCGATGGTCAGTCATCGAGTCGATACGGGGTGGGAGACTATCAACCTCCGAGACAAGATGGAACGGAAAATCAGGACCCTCAAGCTCGAGACGGAAAAATCTGCAGAGACGATTGAAGAACTCCGCAACGACGCGAAAAAATCCGCAGAGATGATGGAAGAACTCCGCAACGACCTGAAAAAGTCTGCAGCGACGACTGAGAAACTCCTCAACAACGCGAAAACGTCTGCAGAGATGATGGAAGAACTCCGTAACGATCTGACAAAGTTTGCAGATATGATTAAACACGATCGCAACGACATCTCGCGAAAGAGAACGATAAGTGAAACTGCGGACTATGCTGAAGGAAACTCAGAGGAAGCACCGGGATTGAGGAAGCGCCGATGTGTGGAGAACCAGGGGGAAAGGATCGTGGTAAAGATATGTCTTGGTACTGCTCAGGTGAATACTATCACGAACTGAGTCTTGTCAAGGATGGTCGAGACAAGGTGTTGTAATAATACTGCAGAATCCATCAACATTTCGTACGTGCAACTGCATTTTGGAAAGCAAAAGAGCTTTTACCCATCAATTGGGATTATATTTCCACATCAAATTCCTTATTCAAGTGCCTTTTGTTATTACAAACCTGCAACTGTGAATAAAATC
This sequence comes from Hyaloscypha finlandica, assembly GCA_021399475.1. Classification (NCBI taxonomy): domain Eukaryota; kingdom Fungi; phylum Ascomycota; class Leotiomycetes; order Helotiales; family Hyaloscyphaceae; genus Hyaloscypha; species Hyaloscypha finlandica. The sequence goes on along the minus strand of JAJTUR010000088.1, from coordinate 182,990 downwards.
TCAAGACCAGAGTCCGCAATTCTACATGCCATCCAATTCAGCCAATGTAACGCAATCACCTCCACCGTAATGATTCGGAGAAGCCGTGACAGATCTCCTACCGATGTCAGGCTGACTGGCAGCAATAATCTCGTATGCCTCACCTATGCAGCTGAATCCAAGGGTATAAACAATCGATACGACACACCCCAGCCGCCATTGATTGATAAGAGCTTGTCGCCAGCAGCTTCAGCTTGGTCATAGGTCCTGCTTCATAGGCAAGATTACACTTAGCAGGCTCCAAGCGATCGACTCCGGACTGCCAAGGCCAATGAAGCCAGACCTGCTGCCGTGCAATCCCGGGATGTGGTCATAGAGAAACCACCAGGTATATGCTGTATGCGCCACCTATGAAAATTCCGCATCCCGCCTTCGCCATCCATACCCATGGTCCTACGTCGCCACCCTGAGCACATTCCTTCAGTGCGTCGGCTCTAGCCACTTCCTTATCACGGTCCCGATCCGCAGCCAGATTCCCATTCATATCTCCAACAGGAGTCGTTCCCGCGTCATGGACCTCGTCGTAGGTCCTTGCATCCTGGTCGTCGGTGGCTTTGCGACCTTATACGACCTGCTCATGGCAGCTCCTGATGGGTGCCTCGGTCTACCTCCACGCTCTTGGGCATTTGCTGGGTTATGAACTTTCGATCTGCTGGATTTGTTATCTTTCCGCAATCTGCGATTAGGTGTCGGCGCTGAGGGCCTCTCGAGTGCTTCGCCACGAGGATTTCTTAGAATTCGACTCCATTCTCTGTCGGTATGACTCGATGTATTATTTGGGATGGTTGTTCGCGGTGGTGTAGGAGGCTCGACTGGGTTCGCCTTCAAAGCGTTACTGCTCGTGTTGTCTCGCATCCCTTTTCGCTGCGTTCTGCGGCTTCCCCTTTTGTATTGTGGAGCGTTATTGGAATATGCCTTTGGCTGATTTGATCTGCTAAGATCGACTAATGGAGAAAGCGATTAGCTCTGTGACACGTCGAAGAAGGGCTTGATATTACCTTGGGATTGTACCTCTCGATTCGAAAACTTCTCTGCTGTGGCCTGGGTCTGAAGTGACCCATTGTAAGAATATGGGACGATCAGAGCTTTGTCAAGATTCGAGCTGCTCTGTTCGCGATACGAAAACAATTCGCCTTCGTCTGAAAGAGTTGGAGATGGTGGCAGTTCTAAAAATTCCTTGTAGCCTTCGAAGTAGAGTTTGAGCTTGCTGGTTCTCAGCTGGATTTTCGGCTCGAGGAATTGCTCGTCAACCAGGTTCAACCTATCTGGTAAAGAGCGCAGACTGCTCTGATCGAAGGGAGCATACATCTGAGCTATGAGGTGGTGGGCGAAGGATGAGTATTCTGGCAGCACAACAACGAACGTCGTCAGTGCGGCTGGTGGTTCGGTGGTTGGGAAAGAACAGCTTACTAAGCGAAAATCGCGTCAAAATCAAGCTTGGCAAGGAAGTTGCCATCCGAAACTGCCGACCTGCACACAGCTGGCCATGCGCCATGCGCCATGCACCATGCAACCTGCACAGGGTAAAAATATGCGTTTTCGATGGTTGCGCTCAGTTTTGGTTGATTGGGCAGGGGCGGAGGATCAGTCTGGGTCTTGACTGGCTCGAACCCATGTTGGCGGTTAGAAACTTTTGATCGTTCATGGGGCTACGACACTTATATTAGATGGGAATCCAAAAATGGCTCTGCTCTTATCTTGTACTTTGCTAAGTGGGGTGAGGTTCACTTGTTATACTTTTGTTAGTCAATGAGATTACCACGGATAGGGGCCATGGATAACATCGTCACGATCAGCGAGTCCGATATTGAGACGGTTCCCAATACCCCAGAGAGCGGAAACCATCAAGGCGACGAAGGCGGAGTCCAAGATAGGGCCGCTGAGGACACAGGATTCATTGGTGAACTGCACCCCTTGAATCGAGATGCCAAAGATGCTTTCCATCGCCTCGGATTTCATCGTCATGACGACATGTATGAACACCATTGCCGTTTCATGCGTATTGATTCAGTTACGCCGCAGCTAGGTGGATGCTTTATTTTTTCACTCAGCGATCTGCCAGAATTTGCGCCGCTAGGCTGGAGGATCGGCAGGGGGAGAAAGATAGAAAAGAATCTGGGAGTTGATATTCTTTTGCTAATAGAAGAGGGCCGCGACGAGGTGGCTGGGAGACATGCACGCTTCGCCTGGATGAAGGGAGGGGGTGGGTTTTTCCTGGTCGCGGACAATTTGCGGGGAAAGACGGTGACGCTGAATGGAGAGGAGCTCTCTAATGAGCAGCGATTGATCCCTTACCGGAATACGATCGGAATCGGAGAGTGCTACTTCACCTTCAAGTTTGCAGCGCGGACGCCCGAACAGGATGAGCAGTTCCAAACAGAACTGGCCACATTCTATAGCATTGTTCTGAATAATGCAGCCCCATTGGTCGTCCCGACTCCGTCCGAACAAGAGGTGATGATGGGGGATTGGGTTGTCAGGCATGCAATCGCGAAAGGGTCATTTGGTCACGTTTACGTAGTTACACATGCGCGCACCGGACGAGCAGCGGCAGCCAAAGAGCTATGGCGAACGCCCCAGAATAAAAGCAAGGTTGATAAGGAGGTTTCTATGGCAAACTTGCTCGTAAAAATCAATCACGTATGTACGGATCTTTGCGCTTGTCAGAGCTGACAATAGTTTCAGAAACACTTGGCAACACCGTTCGAACTCCATCACGAGACTGTTTATAGCAGAGCCGAGAAGGTGCGTCTCCAGGAGATTAAAACATCTAAGTATTTTGTTGACATAAATAGGAGCGCATCACTAGACTTTTGGATGATACCTGGAAACCTGGGTCAAACGATGTCATTGACAAGTACATATTCTACTCCCCGCTCTCGACTAGCACGTTTCATTCCTTGATCACATCGAAGGCATCTCTGGAAGTTCGCACTATTCTTTTTACGCAAGTCCTCGAAGGGGTCGCGTTTCTTCACGAGAAAGGTATTATACATCGTGATATAAAGCCTGCCAACCTCACTGTGGAATCTTACGACCCTCCTTTGGCCCAAATCATTGATTTCGGATCCGCTACAGTCAAAGACAGCATACTCTACGATCGACCGGGAACGATACCTTACCTAGCGCCCGAGCAGCGAGAAGGACAGGATCATGGACGTAGCGTCGATTACTGGGCTTGTGCATTGGTTGGTCTAGATATCATTGGATATAAAAGGCCAGACAGTAAAGTGAATGAGAAGGAGTTTGAAAATATTTGCAGGTGGCTTGGCAAGGAATCCATTGAGCCTATTATGGTAAGCTGCAAATCCATGCTTCGATGGGCACCAGAGGACCGAATGACGGCCGACGAGGCCCTGCAACATCCCTTAGCTCTATATCGAGAGAAGGACGTTACTAAGAAGCGTAGCGCTTCCAGCCTTGATCGAGGAGCTCAGTTGACAGCTAAGAGCGGTCCCTTGGCCTATGGTGGGCCTTCAACCAACATTGGGCTGCACTTCTGATCCTTCTCCTGGCTGCTGTTCGGATGCATTAGTAGGACGGGAACTGCGTGGAAATAGCATGGCGATTACAAATCAAATCACAAGCTCCCATTATTTGCTATGTCTTTGAGTTCGGTCCGTGATGAGTGTAGAATAATCTTTAGGCAAATTGAATTGTGAGTACTGACCAGTCTTTCCAAAACACCACTCCTTTTACTTACCTCTGCGGGCTTTTAATCAGTTACTTTCCACCCTTCTATGAACCTATCAGTTCCTACCATGCGTTCAACATCCAGTGGGGGGAGTGGGTTTTCAAAAGTCTGATTCCAGCGCGCTCTCCCAATCACTCTCATCTTCGAACGTTGTCTCGGCATATATTTGCTCTCAAAGACAATTGGCGTACTGATTCCCAGCAACCCACGTACAAGTATTCGTGGTCCCAGTAGTTGCAGACCCAGTGCACTTCAAGTACATTAAAAACTCACTCTTGAATTTTAAAGAATTTACTTACCGGAGCTGCAGGGTCACAATGCGGATACTGTACGTCGGTGTACCGAGTCCCATCAGCGGCTGTCCAATCCTGGCCAAAGACGCAAGTACCACCAGTCGAGTCCGCAAGGCAATACTATAGGATATTAGTTGACTAGAAACTCCGGAGAAGTTATAGGAATGGTATAGGGAGACGAACATTCATGTAATAGTTCCCAAGGACGAATCCTGGACAACCTCCTAAGTCCCCACAAGTCTCCCGTCGTTTTGATAGATCACTGGCTGCTCTTGCGGGCACAGCGGCACCTAAAGCGATGGAGGAGAGAGTGGAGAGGACTGCTGGAATAGAGAATAAGACATTCATAGCTGCAAGTAGGAGAAGTTAAATAAGAAGTGAGATTTTAAAAAGTATAAATTAAGAGGGTTGCTTTTACTATTGATCAGCGACGTTTATCTTAACTTATTCCAAAGCCTTAACAACTAACGGCAAAATGCCCTCCGTAAACTCCCACAACAAGGACGAATCATCCGGTGCCCACGCAGCTCCAGTCCAAAAGGTCCCATGCCGTCCCTGCAACGCATACAAATCCGAGTAAAATCCCTTCTTAATAGAGTCAGCCGGGACACGCATTTGAATCGGTGTGTGGTTATTGATTACTACAATCGTTGCCCTGCAGGCTGGGACGGTTCCGGATTTTTGCAGCAGGGAGATGTCGGAGTTGATGAGGGTTTCTGTTTGAGAAAGTGTTTGTGGGGAGGTGGAGACTGTGGAGAAGGTGTGGAGGTTGGGAATGCCGGAGTATGAGAAGTGGAGGACGTATGGAGAGGTCGGGATATTCAGTGGGGAATTGGCAGCGGTATTGACGATGCTGGTATTGGCGGGGATACCGCCGCGGATAATGCCAGTATAGTAGTTTGTATATTGCCATTGACTGAATACGCTATGCTCGTGGTGATCCAGCTCGAAGGGAGTCAGATTGTCGAGGATGGGTGGAATTGTTATCAGCAGCTTCTTTGCTTTGATTAGTTTGAGGCCGGTTGGGGTTTGAACTGTGATATAGTAACTGCCGTTGATGTGGCGCTCAGTGCGAACCAGTGTATTTCCGTATAAAACTGAAGATCCAAGAAGTGCTGCTGCCTTTTGGTAGAGCTCGCTATTGTCGTAACGAGCTGTAGTTGGGTAACTACCAGTAACTATACTTTCTAGCTGAGGAAGGCTAAAGTTCTGGAAAACATAAAGAGTGGGCGATGTAAGAAAGTCTCTAATATTATAGGCGAAGGTAAAGATAATTGGGACTGCATCTTAAATGCCGTATTTGGTAACGAAGTCGCCGAATGGGAGTAGAAGGTCCGCAGGAATAGGGTTAGGAAGTTTGTAACCTCCTAATAGGTATGGGAACAGTAAAAGCTGCTGAGCCAGAATTTCCAGAGCGGTTGTGAAATTAAGTTAGCTATATCCAGATACGACTTTTCCGGTCTTCAGATCCACGTATTCGGTAGTGAAAGGGTTCGTTAAAGAAACGGATGTCAGAGGGACGTTAAACCGACCAAAATAATTGGTAACGACCGAGTAGTTGTAGAAATCTTATACTCTATAGTCGACCGGGAAGTTTGTAACGGGATCAATAAAGGTATTAGTATATCCACCAAGTACGTTCGACTTCTCAATAACTATAACGGTCTTTCCCAAATCTTGGCTCAACCGAACAGCTGAATAGGTTCCCGTCAATCCTCTACCAACAATACGAACTACCTAGCGAGTTAGCATTTGAAATCAAGAAATTCTAGTGGAGTAAGGAGTGTCGGAGCCGTGTCGGCTTCCGCAATACAGAGACAAAGGCTCGGTATAGCCGCTTAAACAGTATCGATAGGGAGAGATAGAGCTTTAGTATAAGAGCAAGTCTTACTATTAACAGTAATCGTGTCAGCGGCTGGGAAGTCGCGACGTTTATTGATAATTGGCGAGGCGTTTACGATGGCAGAAATGGCTCTTTGTTGAAATGGTGTGGCAGCAGAACTGGCTGCTGGTTTGAAGGATGCAAAAGTGTGATGGCAGAAATGGCTCCTTGTTGAAATAGTGTGGTAGCAGAACTGGCTGCTTGCTCGAGGGATGTTAAGGTGCGGCAGCAGAATTGGCTCCTTGTTGGAAGAGGTGCAAAGGTGTGATGGCAGAACTGGCTCCCAGACTTAAGGTTAGCGAGCAAACGCCAAAAATGGCTTTGCCTTGACCTTATTTGGCATGGGCCTGGCGGCAATTATTTTTGGAGCGTCTTTGCCGCCACACTTCCAATCTTGGTCAAGCGCTAAGCAAACAAATGTGGCTGTGAGAGTGGAACCACAACCCACCGTTGTAACTTCAACCTCAAGCTGAAATTGCAATTCAAAGGGAAACATCTCTATACCAAACAATGTAAGTTCAATCACCTACTTCCTAATTGATATTAATTCTTCTTAGGGCATCATCAAGCCTCTCCGCGGACGACCCGATAACTCTCCACCAAATGATCAATCAACTCCACAACCCGAATTTCGTTAATCTATACCCCTTCCTAAAGAAATCCAAGGCTTTTGGCAGTCCTTGACAATGGCCTCGCAAGAAATCAACGAATGTCAACCGGTCGAAGCTGAATTCCATCAATTTTCAAGGCTCCCTCCAGAGCTTCGCGAGACGATATGGTGGTTCGCTTTACCAGCTCAACGCCCTTTCGAAATTAATATCCGAATCAATAATGAGCGCAAAGACAGCTGTGTATAGGCCGTCGGCCCTTTTGCGATACCCAAGGTCTGCCAACAATCCCGCCGAATTGCACTTTCCGTTTACGAACCTCGACTTGAGCTCTCTACATCCCGAGAGAATCCAGGACGGGTTCTCTGGTGCTCGCCCAAACACCATCTCAAGGCCGGAGGGACACGTCTTTATATATATGAGAAAGGGGCATCCTCCTATCGATATTAAATTAGATTCAGAAGTCCATTCCGTTATTGCTCGAGAGGATATCCTATTAGGTTTCATGAAGATGCAGGTAGTATCGCCAGAATTCGTTGGTATCAAGTATTTTCGGAATTGGCCACCTGAAGAGAATGAAGACCTTATAGTCGCAATATTTCAGAAAGATCACTACTGCCGCTGAGATTGCAGAATCTCAGCTTGCTGTCTTCTATACACAGGATGCGAAGGCGACGCAGATAGATACTGCCAGGTCTGGATCCCAGAACTTGTATCATAAGAGTTGCAAAGGCAATGAGCATGGAGGTTGTTAGTAGAGATACTCTCAATTACCAAGTATTTTACCTGTATCAAATTCAAAATAGATACCACAAACAGCGAGTCCCAAGCCTGAGTATTATTCCAGTCGCAGATACCCAAGTGTTCTACATTCTAAATCTCTTATCAACCATCTTAATTCCCCTACGCCTCAACTCAGAACTGTCCCCACGTGAACGGCTCTTAGCAGCTGCAGACTTGTCGTTGAAAGAGTTTTTCTAATATTGAGTCTTTCCACGGTTTCTACGCTATGAGCTATCTATACAAAGGAGGCAAACGTCTCTCCAACATGAGAAAGAACACGACCTGAAATAAGACTTCCCTCAGAAGCCATGAAATATGCATATCTGTGTACGTAATCTTGGCTGTCCAGCCAAGGCAAAACTTCTTCCAGAAACGTTATTTCCTCCTCTTCTGAGCTGGGGCCTTGAAATTCCGTGATCCAAACTGGCCTATAACCACCATCTTCATGTGCCTGCACAACGTAATCTTTGAAGGCGCCTGCGTTCCCACCATTGTACCAGTGTATGGCCACGAAATCGATCGTGCAAGATGAGCATCCAGAGAGAAAGTCTTTGAGCCATCCCAGACCCATATGTCCACCTCCATTAGTAATAGCTGGAGAACCGAGCTTGACTTTGCCAGCAAAAGGTTGCAGGTAATCAAGATAACCAGTCATTGCCGCGGTAACGGTGAGATTTGCTTGAGAATCTATGTCAGGCTCGTTGAATGCGAGGAGGTGGGTTGTACCCGACATGATCGCTTTCTCCGTATTCGACTCCCAATTTTGCATAGGATCCCTAAGTCCCCAGAGCATAGGCACGTATTCAATGCTTGATGGTATATCGAGCGTAACATCAGCCCAATTGTAAGCCCACGTTATTTCTGGATATTTTTGAAATGCTGAGACGAGTGACGCATCATTGTAGGCAACTCCGCGCTTGCCCGGTGAGGAAATGGAAGAGCTGAGAGTAGTGGTAGGTTTTGCTGATGAAAAGTAGAATGTTGGCAAAGTCGTAGAAGCTTCTCTTCGTGGTGAGGAAGACTGCGGGGCAGGCTTGAGTGGGGCGGAGACTCTGACCGCGAAGGTGGGCGTGGTATGCTCTTCAAACTCCGGGAACGCTGCTCCGGCGGATGAGACTATGGTACTTGAAGCGCACACCCACGTATCTGGTGGTACTGCAGACGTAGCTGGACCTGTGTAAATTCTCTCAAAGATGAACGTAATGCCAGGGGCAATTGTTGTTATGACTAACTTTGATTTGCTAGTTTCGTATGACCCATATGCGTCTGCTTTAACGCCTCTCTCTTCAACTGCAGTGATACTGTCATTCACACGGGCCGATGCCTTTGGAAAGAGTATGAAGAAGACTAGGATGAGACTCGAGATACTAATATACGGCATATTTACTGATCGCTCTGATCAGAACGAAATCACAAAGGCGTAAAATACTTGATAACCTGGTTGTGGCAGATGATGGGTTAGGTACTCGTACCTATCAGGTCAGTTTTGGCCGAAATAATAAAGTCTCCCGGAGCTTAGTATTGCCCACTATTTGGGAACTCAGTGGCAAAGCAACTTTTGGCTGGCTCCTGTCTGGCCGAAGTTTAATAGCACATTCTTAGCATATCGAACAAATATCCATTAACGATCGTCAATTTAACAGATTCAAGAGATAATATCACTATGCCTTACACTGTTGCTCTCGTTGCGCTCCTTGCAAGCATCCCACATTCTCAGCAGGTTGGCAATCTTACGGCCGAAGTCCACCCTGCTTTGACTTGGCAGACCTGTACTATAGGAGGAAGTTGCACAAATAACAGCGGCAAGATCGTTCTTGATGCTAACTGGCGTTGGCTTCACTCGACAGTTAACTCTACCAACTGCTTTACCGGCAATACCTGGGACGCCACGCTCTGCCCGGATGACGTTACCTGTGCTGCAAACTGTGCTCTTGATGGAGCCGACTACGCTAGCATATACGGTATCACAACAAGCGGCAATTCTTTGAGACTCGACTTTGTTACTACATCAACTCAAAAGAACGTTGGGTCCCGTGTTTATCTCATGGCTAATGATACCACATACCAGCAGTTTAATATGCTTGCTCAAGAGTTTACGTTTGACGTAGATGTCTCTCAGCTACCTTGTGGTCTTAATGGAGCCTTATACATGTCAGGCGAGTGTCCTTGAATATATAAATATTGTCTGAATATACTAACATATATTTTAGCTATGGCCAAAGACGGTGGTCTTTCTACATATCCAGGTAATAAGGCTGGCGCAGCTTACGGTGTTGGGTATTGCGATGCTCAATGCCCACAGGATCTTAAGTTTATTAACGGCCGAGTATGCTTACCTTACTAACATGAAAGATATGTGCTAACAGATGGATAGGGAAATGTGGACGGATGGGTTGCATCGAAGAATAGTGCTAGTAGTGGTACTGGCAATCACGGGTCATGCTGCGCGGAAATGGATATTTGGGAGGCTAATTCCATTGCAACAGCCTTTACTCCCCATTCCGCCGAGAATGCATCGCAGACTATGTGTACTGGGGACCTATGCGGAGGAGCAGGCTCTACAAATAGATATGCTGGAACCACTGATCCAGACGGATGTGATTTCAACTCCTATCGCATGGGGGACACGACATTCTATGGCCCACGTATGAAAGTGGATACCGAGTCTGTCTTTACCGTTGTCACCCAATTTCTTACGAGTACAGGAACCCCGTCAGGAACCTTGAACGAGATTAAGCGATTCTATGTCCAAAACGGTGTAGTGATCCCAAACTCAATATCTACGATTCCTAGTGTGTCTGGCAACTCGATTACAACTGAGTTCTGCAAGGCTCAGAAGACTGTTTTTAATAACACTAACGATTTCGCCACCCACGGTGGACTTGCTTCTATGACAAGCGCTATGAACGAGGGAATGGTTCTCGTAATGTCTCTTTGGGACGATTATGCCGCAAACCTCCTTTGGCTCGATAGCGACTACCCCACCACTGCAGACCCCAGTGCTCCCGGCATCTCACGTGGAACTTGCTCTACCTCTTCAGGCGTTCCTGCGACTGTCGAGGCTGGTAGTCCCAATGCTTATGTTGTTTACTCGAACATCAAAGTTGGGCCTATCAACTCTACTTTCTCGGCTGGAAATGTCACTAGGGACAGCGACTGTAGTTAGATGTGGGTTAAATAAAATCATTGGTTGTTGCGAAATCGGCTTTAGTCCCGAGCTTACCTTCTATAGCCTGCCCAGCTCCAGACCCCTGCATTAGCTTGAAATAGGGGCTTCTGCCTGAGGATGCCGTCACGTCGCCGGCCTCGGTATTGTCTGCATCTTAGGAACCGGCGAGGGGTACACGGGATGACAAAGGAGGTACGGTGTCAGCCAAAAATAGACGAGGTGGTCTGACGCACAGTTTTTTTTAAGCGAAAGGGGGCGAAGCCGATTTTGCAAGCGACTATAATAGTGAAAAGGGATTTGAGATGCAAAGTAATAGGCAATCATATAGGACAAAGTGGCTGGGTGTCACATATTACCAACCTTTAACGGAGGTGCCTAGGTGTCAACACCAAAATTGGATGAGGTGGTCTGTGCTCACAGTTTTCTTAAGCGAAAAGGGGGGGCAGCCGATTTTGCAAGTTAGTGTACGCTTAACTCCTCTTTAATTTCATTATTTAACTTGCTATTCCTTTACCTGTCGTTCTTTAAACTTTCTATTTATTTGGCCTCTTTTCGCTCTTTAAGTTTTGTTCTTCTAAGCTAACTCTTCTCCACATTCCCAAATAAGGCAAAATGGCGAGCCCTAAACAGTGGTGTTTACGAGGGATCTTACTTTCGTTTTCTATCGCCGCCATCCTTTGTATAGCATTTTGCTCGAATATTATACGCGACTACCAGAAGAGCGGGTTTATCACAATCCTTGTAATAACTTCCCTCCTTTCTCAATTGCAATATTCTGACAGATATACAGTTTGACTTCCCTCATATAAGCTCACGAGGCATGTTACTCTCTGTACCGACGAATCCGAACGGAATCCCTGGAGCCATCACCATAGCAGCGAGCCAAGCTCAAGGTGTAGAGAGCGCTGCCGCCACTGCGGCTTCTAGTATTGCTGGCCAAGCTCAAAGTGCCGTCTCGAGCGCTATCACAACAGTCGAAAGCGCTGTAGGCTCTCACGTTCCCAAGAACTGCTCGCTTGGTATCACCCACTTCTGCGTTGGATTCACCGACCACATCGACTGCCAAGAGTTACCATTAAGGCTTTTGAATATCATACCAAGTTCCGTTCTAGCTATCGGACAACCGAGTCTCGCAAATCTCGATCGAGCATTAGCGGTAGTTGGTCCTAGAAGTATTACTGGTGGTTTAGCAATAGTTTTATGTTTTGCGGCCCTCGCAATTGGTCTAGACATTCTTTGTATTTGTTTTCTATTATTGGATCAACTAGGAATAATGCCCTTTTATAGGATGCCAAGGATAGTAGCACTTGTTCGTGGGTTATACAGTGCTATTTGCTGCATACCCCTTATCTCCCTCACTATCATCCTGCACGGGATCCTGTCGAAGTCTACGGATTTACCGAAGGAGATTTCTGTAGAGGCGGGTGAAGCGAGTGGACAGGTTCTAATTGCCCTTACCTGTGCTATATTCATGGGTATCTTTACTGTCGCTAGGTGGCTTTTGAGTCGATATGATGAGGATGTACTTTAAAGTGTAATTTCCAGAAGAGATCTTAACTTAGATATAAGTTAACCGATATCCCTGCGAGGCGAAAGTCCTGTAGTACAAGTGAATATTCGATTACATAACAAATATCTCAACATAAATTAATATTATTTTATCCGTAACTTAGTGTTACTTCGTTCGACCTAAGCAACCGTGATGTCTTTTAATCATCTCTCACCAGAAACATGGAACTGATAACGTCTGTCCCTGCGTGCCGAAACGCACCCCGTGTGACGGGCTAGCTGCAATGTCATCAATTAAACAACTAACTGCTCTATGTACAAAGAGGATAACTTGAAGAGAGGAAGAGAAGAGGCGTCAGCCTTGCATAGACGATATTAGGTCCCTCTGCTAGTCTAGTTGGCATAGCAACTGGTCACGTGTAGCGATGGCTGTAGGCCGAGCTCCAATTCTAGGGGTAAACCCTCACAATACCCCCCCTTCTGGGAAATCACGTTCTCGGTCCTTTAAACCGGGGAAGGGGTGCTTCTTTAATGCAGGTTGCGTCCTTTACGAGCTATTGGTACTCGTCTCTTTCCACCTAGGGGGACATACCCGGCTGCTTTCCGTGCTTCCCAGTTGTCCAAGGCTTGTGTCTCTTCTAGGGCCGATTGGGGCTCCCAAGTTGGTCTGTTGTGTGATACCCACTTTACTAGGTAGCGTAGGTTATTTCCACGTCCCGGGGCTTTCTTTTCGTCGAGGATTGCTTCGATTTCGTACTCTTCCTGGTCGCCGACGAGTGTCGGGCCGTTCTGAGCGTCGTCCTGCTTTTGGGACGTGAATGGATCCGTGGCGGCAAGTTTGAGTCGTCTGCTGTGGAAGACGTTGTGGATTCCTGGTGGCGTGTCCAGGCGGAAACTGTGTGATCCGACCGCCTCGATAATCGTGTACTTTTGGTACTTGGCATCGAGCTTCTTTGTTGGTCGGTCGGTTTTGATGTTCTCTAGGCTAAGCCAGACCTTGTCTCCGACCTTGTATTGCGGTGCTTGCTCTCTCCGGAGATTAGCTACAGCCTCTTGACCTTGTTGAGCCGCGGCCATAGCCGTCTGAGCCCATTCCGATGCTTGTTTTAGCTTCCGGATCATGTTGTCAGCTTTCTGAATAGGGGAGAGCCTCTTGTGGCGTGCGTCTTCCCCAAGTTCGGCTTTCAAGTCTAGGACATCCACATAGTAGCCGTGGGTCAAAAAGAATGGGCTAACTCGTGTAGAGGCTGCCTCTCTGTTGTTGATGGCTAGCTCCGCTGATGGTAGCATTGTTGCCCAGTTGTCTTGGGCGTGGTCCACGAAGTTCCGAAGGTATGTTTCGACCGTCTGATTCATCCGTTCCGTTGATCCGTCAGTTTCGGGGCTAAACGCTGTAGAGAGTCTCCGCTGGATCCCGAGTAGTTGACATATTCGTTTCCATAGGGCGCTCACAAACTGTACTCCTCGATCTGACACGATTGCCTTCGGGAACCCGTGTTGTCGGTAATAGGTAGTGGTGAACCACTTCGCTATCGTTCCCACCTCGATGTTTGGTAGGGCTTCTAGCATCACCCCCTTTCCTAGTCGGTCTGTTAAGACCATGAGGTTCGTGCATCCATTGCTTTTTGGTAGGTCCACGACAAAGTCCATCGATAATTCTTGCCATATTCGGTCGGGGACAGGAAGGGGCTTCAGGAACCCTTGCCTCCTATTTCTCCATGCTATGTTCCTGTGGCACCCGTCACAATTCCGTGAAAACCTCCGGATGTCGCTTGACAAGCCGGGCCAAAAGAACTGCCTAGATACAAGGACATTGGTTTGTTCCCTGCCAGGGTGGCCAGTCTGGGTTGAGTCGTGAATGGTCTGGATTATGGACGTGCGTAGTGGTTCGTTATCGGGCACCCACAACCGGTCTCGAAACTGCAGACCTCCCGATGGTGACACTGAGCATTCCCCTATTGATACGAGGAGCTTGAGTTTTGAAGGAAACGTCCGGGCTCCTTGTTGGACAGCTTGTAGGGCGGCTTGGTAGACTTCGTCTTGGCTCTTCGCGTGTGTCCACAACATGTCTAGCACTGTGGAGTCATCGGTGGAGGGTGTTATTCTAGGAGCAACCGTTTCGTCTTGGTTTTGAACGTTCCCACCTTCGGTAGGCTTTGGGTCTTCTTGAGCCGGGCTCAAGAAGGATTTTAGCGGTTGCGCGCTGCTTGTCGAGCGGGGTTTTGTCTGTCCTCGGGTCCTCACGGGGGCCGCTTTGATCACTCCTTTTGGTAGGTCTTTGATCACTTCGGGTCTTAGGAGTTGCAACATCCGCGCTTGTATACGCTCGTCGTCTGCTCCTGCCGGCATGTCTTGCTCTCTTCTTGATAGGGCATCAGCACGTTCGTTCGTCTTCCCTGGGGTGTAGGAGATCTTGAAGTTGTAGCGTGAGAGGATTAGTGACCATCTCATTTGGCGTTCTGTGAGTTGCTTCGCCGTCATGAAGTATTCCAAATTCTTGTGGTCTGTCCTGACTTCAAATTCCTTCACGCTCCTAAGTTCCGCGTCCCATTCCTGTAGACAACGTATGATTGCGAGCATCTCTTTATCGTAGATCTCGTAGTTGCATTCAGCGGGTGAGTTTTTCTTTGAAAAGAACGCGCACGGCTTCATGATTCCCGTGTCGTCGACTTGCATTAGAGTGCCTCCGACGCTCCACCCTGAGGAGTCGGTCTCGACGATAGTTTCTTTCTCATAGTCGAACGGGAGGAGGATTGTTGCCGAGGTGAACATCGCTTTGAGCTTTTCAAACGACTCATCGGCCTCTTTAGTCCAAGTGAACTTGACGTGGTCCTTGTGTGTCGTATCTAGCATTGGTAGGACGATCTTTGAGAACCCGTTGATGAATCGTCGGTAGAAGTTTGCAAAACCAAGGAAGCTTTGAACAGCCTTTACTGACTTTGGGGCTTCCCACTCGAGTATGGCCTTCACCTTAGCTGGGTCCATGCGGACTCCTTTTCCTGCTTCAATGATAAACCCCAGGTACTTCGTCTCCTGGACCTCGAACTCGCATTTTGAGATGTCGAGCTGGAGTCCTGCTTCACGCATACGTAGCAGTACCTTCCGTACGTGCTCACGATGTTCCTTCCTAGAACCCGACGAGTAAATGAGAATATCGTCCACGTAGGCTGAGCAGAACTCATCAAGGTAGTCCCTCAATGCCCAATTGATGTATTTCTGGAATGTGCTTGGTGCATTGGCAAGGCCAAATGGTGTGACCATCCATTCGAAGAGGCCGTAGCGGGTTCGGAACGCAGTCATCCACTCGTCTCCCTGATTAATGCGGATTTTGTGAAATGCTGCTGTCACGTCGAGCTTCGTGAACCATTTTGCTTTCCCAATATTCCTCAAAGTTTCATAGATCAAGGGGAGAGGGTATCGGTCTTTCTTGGTGAGTCTATTGAGATTCCGGTAATCGACACAAAAACGTAGCCCACCGCTCGGTTTCTTCACGAAGAGTACTGGTGCTGCTGCTGGTGAGTTACTCACACGGATGAAGCCTTTGTCTAGCAACTCCGTTAGGGTTTTCCGTAGCACTAGGAGCTCTTCCCTTGACATATTGTAGAGGGGGCCCCATGGTACTTCCGGTGTTTTTCCATCCTTCTTCTCTAGCTCGATCTTATGGTCAACCCCATCACCTCTCAGGGGGGGAAGCTTGTCGGCTTTAGAAGGGTCGAAAAGGTCCATGAATTCATGGTACTGTTTTGGGAGCATGGCTTTTGGGTCTCGTTTTGACTTGACTGCCAATGCTTTGTTGATATCAGCCATGCTGGCTGAGAAGACTTGGATGCTGGCGTCTTTCTTGGACTTCTTTGCCCACACCTGGAAGGACACGGCTGAGACCTGTATACACTCCATTGTCTTTTTCGTCGTGGGTCGTGCCACGTTCTGAACCACCACTCCGGTAGAGTTGATGGTCATTTTCCTTCTAGGGGCGTCAATACGAGCGTCTTGCCCTGTGTACCATGGCATCCCTAAGATCAGGTCGTACCCTACCAAGTGTGGGACGACATAAAAGAAAACACGGTCTTCGTAGTGACCTTCGATGTCCATTGAGACACACACTACTTCGTCTATCTGCCCTGCAGACCCGTCGAACCCTTGGATCTCTCTTGGAGATATCTTCAAGCGCTGGAGGTTATTTCTCGTTGCGAACTTGGAGTCACATATTCCATAGGACAAGCACCCTGTATCGATCAAAGCTTTTGTAAAGGATTGATTATTGATTAAAGCTGATACAAGAAAAGGTGTTCCTTCCATTTTGTGTCTGAAATTTCTCCAAGCCTCGCCTGTAGAGGCTTTCCCTACTTGGCGCTTCTTCCCGCGTCTTTGGGAAGAAGCTACTCGTTTCCCGAGCTCGTGTCTGTGTCGTGTTCCTCCTCTACAGGGGTCGTTGTGGCAGCGGTGTGGATTGTTGGTGGTTTCCCTTCTAGGCGTTTTGGTGGGAGCAAGTGGCATTGTCTGCTTCCGTGGTCTTTGCTCTTGCACCTCGTGCATAACTTAGCGTTTTGTCGACGGATGAACTCTTCCTTAGTCAACCACACTGCTCTCGTTCTAGCACCTTTCGTGGCTGCTGTTCTCGTTGTCGTGGGTTCCCATTCCATTTGTTCTACTTGTACGGGTTCTTGGTTCGTACGAGTCCCGATTGCCTTGGTCCAGTTCTTTCTCCTCCGAGCGTATTCGTCTCGTTCGTTAATCTGGTCACTGGTTCTGCGTAGTTGAGCACAGTAACCCACATAGGTCGGGTGTGATTCTACCCCAACCATGCCGTCCATGAGTTTCTCCGATATGGCAGCCTTGAGAAATGCCTTCTTAACGTCGTCGGTCCATGACCATCCTTCAGCTTCGAGGATTAGCGTGTCGAATGTGTTTAGGAAGTCGGCGAATGGTGTCGACCTTTGCTTGATACGGTTCAGCTTGTCGATCGCCTTCTGTTTCGCTCGTGGGTCTAGGAATGCGAGGTCCATCTGTTCACGTAGTCCTTGTAGCGTGAACTGGCTAGTGCCTCTTGCAATCTCTACCCAAGGGAAGATTCTAGACTTGGCCTCTCCTGCTAACCCGCTGTATGCATACCAGACTTGTGTCTTCTCGTCTCCGATGGCGTTCCCGTCAATTTCCAACTTTGCTGTCATCTCAATAGAGAACTCTCTATATTTTGCCTTGTCCTTTCCATCATACTTGGCGACGTCCCCGAGGCGTTGTTTCGGTCGTTTGGCTTCGGACGGTTCGTTCTGTTCGGGGGCAGGGCTTTGGTGTCGGGTGGCTGGTGTGTGTACGCCTGTAGTACTGGTCGAGGCGAAGGGGGCTTCTTGAGCCGGGCTCAGGAACTGGGGCTGTTGGTTTAGGGAGTTCTGGCTCCGTGTCTCGAGAGTCGCGAGTCTTTCGAGTAACGTATGTTGGTTTTCTGCTAGTCGGGCAGAGAGATTGTTCTGGGCTTCCATAAAGCTAGCTAACCACGGCGGGATGTCTGTTGGCATCTGCAGCTGGTTCTCGGGCCCTGCCTGAGAGGATTGCTGTCGCTGTTCCTCCATTGTTTTGGTTCGACGGAATGGCGTCGGTGATATTCTCTAGTCTCGTGAGAGATGGGAGAAGAAGTTATCCTAATGTGACGGGCTAGCTGCAATGTCATCAATTAAACAACTAACTGCTCTATGTACAAAGAGGATAACTTGAAGAGAGGAAGAGAAGAGGCGTCAGCCTTGCATAGACGATATTAGGTCCCTCTGCTAGTCTAGTTGGCATAGCAACTGGTCACGTGTAGCGATGGCTGTAGGCCGAGCTCCAATTCTAGGGGTAAACCCTCACACCCCGTAACGAAACAAATCCATAGTTTACTAATCACCACTTTTTTCTTAGCAGGTCTATGAGTTTGTGCTTAAAATGTTACTTTCTTTAACAATTTCTCCCTAAGGAGATCACTTAATAAGAAGAAAATAACTGTGGTTGGTTGTGTTGTCGATCGTTTTAATCACGTCACCGATCGCCGTTTCGGCTGTACCCCCATGCTTAATCGCGACCATTAGAGTCTTTTCAAAATTCGGAGCACTTAGGGAAACGTTTCATATCAGAAGAATATGGCTCCAAATGTTGAAGACACTCAAAGAGGAAAACGATGCAGCCCGGGAGTTTCTCCGATGCGGGGAGAGGGGTGCATAAACGCCACATGTTTTAGCTTCAGATTTAGTGCTAATTAGCGAGCATTGGCCGAAATTAGCCTGATAAAATAATACCGCATAATTAGAGCCTCAGGCGCCCAGAGCCAGCCGTGGCTGAGTCAGGAAGATTGTTTTCCCAAGGCTGCCAGGCACAAGAAATCGGCGACAGTGATGTCCCAAAATCGTCGTCAAAGAGTCTACCTCCAAAAAGGGTCCAAAACATCGACTTCAACAAGAAGTACATAGTACGGCTTCGTTCTTGTTATCAGCTTCAGGTTCTTGGGGTTGATTCTTCGTAGAGCGATTGTAGTGGATTCGTCATCATCATTTACGAGGACGACGAAGTCGGTTGCCACGCGGCATTACACCACAGCGGCGACACTTGCAGCATTCTTCAAGCCGCCGACTTTGGGGTACAGCAGCATCTGATATTTCGAGTGGAGGTGCTACCGCGGTCAAAGTAGATGCACGGTTATCTCAACCTAATCAACCATCTGGCTAGTATCTGTCTTGATTTCGAGCTACGAAGCCCGACATGGCTCGCACTGAATTGCAAAGACCCGTAGAAGGTATGGATTATCTGGTGCACCAATCTCCTGCCAACTAACTAGAATTAGGAGATCATTCCCGGAAAAGGAGGTTGCGCACCAACAGCCTGCAGACGAAACCCCGACCCAGACTTCCTCTACAAACTTCAACAAACCCATCTGCGACGCAACCCCCTCAGACCCTCCAGGTATACGAAGCCAAGCCTATAACGCCACCT
The DNA here is from genome assembly GCA_021399475.1 of Hyaloscypha finlandica. Lineage (NCBI taxonomy): Eukaryota > Fungi > Ascomycota > Leotiomycetes > Helotiales > Hyaloscyphaceae > Hyaloscypha > Hyaloscypha finlandica. The sequence goes on along the minus strand of JAJTUR010000088.1, from coordinate 164,053 downwards.
CAAAGTGCGGGAATCCGTGGATCATACCGATGCATCGTTGATTACAATCACCAGCCGTTTTCTATCACTTGGTCGGGTTCGCCTGAGTACCCTGATCTTACAACTTTCCCCTTCCTCAAGAACGTCGAAATTTCGTCGGTACACCAGAGTTATGAGATAGCTGCAATCTGGAAAGACTCAACGAGCCTCGATTACGGTTCTCACGCATCTGTTCGAATCACCGAGCACCATCCATTTCCTATTCTAAAGCTTGCTCACTCAGACGACCAATCTATCAAGCTCATTCAGCATGAGTTCGCCATACTCGTTGAACTAGCAAAGCTCGGATTGCCCGTTGTGGAAATCGACCAGCAACCTGTCCTGGACAATGGGATCGCTTGCGGGTACCGAATGAAAAAGCTCTCCAGACTCGACCCATCCGAGTTACAATCGCGAGCTGATGACATCAAGCAAACACTCGACCGGCTTCATTCTGCTGGGTTTAGCCACGGCGACTTTAGCCCCAGCAACATCATGATGGACGAGGATGGGCATCTCGTCTTGATCGACTTTAGCTTTGCAGGTAGAGTAGGAAGTGCAGTGCCATCATTTTTTCCCAGCTGGACCTATACTGACGGTGTATATGGCATTGGCTCTGACATAGAACGATTTGATAGATTTTCAGTCCCAATATAACTCGGTTCCACCATCCAGCTCCCTCTCTTTTCTAAGGCGGATGTTCAGAGCACCAACCTGAGAAATATGCAATTACATTGTTCTTTACCCCCTTGCAATCGACTGTCCCCTTTTTGCTGCATTCCTTGACGCTGCCAACCTTGACTATACAGCAACAGTTCGACCATTGCCTCACATCCTGTGTACACATTTTGGCATCAACAACTATAAGGAAACTGTTAGCACGGTTCTAAGAAAGCTAAAGGTCATGTAGACGTACAAGTGTACTGGAATAGAGAATGGAAACCGACCGGGAAGAAATGCTCTCAAAGCTAGGTGGATGTTGATATCGGGAAGAGACGTGGAGCTGAGAAACGAGCGTAGCTTAATGGCAAGTAGTGCGGGGTAAAGGCGGCTATCTGTAGGGACGGGTGGCCAGCCGCCGGGGAATTTGGGTGCTCTGAGAGCTAATTCGCTGCCTGTGCGTGTCACTGAAATACACGAGGGTCTAGATGTTCTTCACGTAGGGATATCGGCTATAAATAGCATGTTTCTCGAACTTTCCATGGGCACGTGCCGTTGCCAAACTGCTGCAGTCACTCGTCTCGTTCACAACACCATCACCACGGTAGGACGATATGGACAGAGCCAGTCAGGTACTGGCGCAAGGTGTGCCGCCTAGCGTGCCTAAATCATACCGTGCTCTTGCAGATCATCATGGCAATATCTCCTACTCTACACTCTATCATCGTGCTCGCGGACGACCCTCGAGGGAAGAGAAGGCCCAAGGGCAACAGTACCTCAGACCGTACGAAGAAGAGGTTATCGTTAAGTATCTGCTTCAAGTGGCTGACCTTGGTTATCCAATACGAATGAAGTTCATCCCTTCACTAGCCTATAGTGTCACTCGCCATCGACCTACCGCTGAAAGGCCTCCCAAGGCTCCTGGTCGGAACTGGGCAAAGGCTCTAGAAAAACGCCATCCCATACTGCTAGCACGGAGAGTCAAGGCCTTAGACTGGAACCGTCACGAGAAAAACATTTATGGGAAGATCGTACACTGGTTTGAGGTGATTAAAGACGTATTACAAGACCCGGCTGTCCTCGTCGAGAACGTGTATAACATGGACGAGACTGGAGTAATGCTGTCCATGCCAAGCTCTGTCAAAGTCCTCATAAGTAAGTATGACAAGCGAGACTATAGAGGTGCGCGAGTCAAGCGCACATCCGTGACTGCGATCGAATGCATCAGTGGCGATGGTAGGTATTTGAACCCGATGATAATCTGGCCAGCGAATACCCATCGAAGCAACTGGACCACGTTCCCTACCCCTGGATGGCAGTATACGTGCTCCGACTCCGGATATACCGACTCTGTGATCAGCTTCGAGTGGCTCAAGCGTATATTTGATCCCGAAACCAAAGAACGAGCTAACAAGAGACCACGCGTCTTGATCTGCGACGGCTTTGGAACGCACGAGAGCCTCGAAATCCTAGAGTTCTGTTTCGAGAACAATATTCTCTTATGTCGTCTCCCTTCTCATACCTCCCACAAGCTCCAGCCTTGTGATGTAGCACCGTTTGCCCCACTCAAGGCAGCCTATCGTGACCAGGTTGATCGACTCGAGCAAGGAGGTGTAAATGCGATCGGCAAGGAGCACTTCACCGCTCTGTATGGCCCCGCAAGGGAAAGAGCGTTCACGCCGAGGAATATCAAGGCCGGCTTCGCTGCAAGCGGCCTATTCCCGTTCAATCCAGATAGGGTGCTCAGAAGTATGCCCGCCCCCCCGGCTGAACCAGCCATTCCAAGCGCCGATGAGGTGGAGGTAGGGTCTTGTCGGCAAGACGTAGAACCGCAAACGCCTATGACGCCAGTGTCAGCAGAGTCTTTTATGTCACTGCAGAACCTGATCATCCAACGGGATGCTCATGCGCTTGATGAAACGAGCAAACAGAACCTAGCGAGGCACTTACAGAAATGTACCAAAGCGTTCCAGAAATCCTCTGCTGATGGTATCCTCAAAGACGACCGAATTGAATTCCTGACTACAATTAACAACGAGGCCAAGGTTCGCCGATCGACTAAGTCATTGGTGCTAGGGAAGGCGAAGGTCATGAGCTATGAGGACCTCGAGAAAGCACGAGCGAAGCGTGTCGTAAAAGACGCTGCCAAGGAAGCCAAAGGTAAGGGTAAACGTGGTCGGAAGCGCAAAAGGGCCACGCCAGAAGCAGAGGAAGTCACCGTAGATAAGGTAAAACGGGTCCGGAAGCGCAAAAGTACTGTGCTAGAGGCAGAGGCAGAAGAGCCAGAGGAGCCAGAGCCGGAACCAAAAACCAAGATGGCGCGGACGAACAAAGCGCCAGCACCATCGATGCAAACACCGATTGCGGAAGATGGGATTGTGCCAAAACCATGGAGAGCTCCAGTAGCGAAGATGTGGTAGTAGAAGCCAAGATTGCCATTTGAACATGTAATACAGGATCGATAAGTCTGAGGCAAGCTCAAGCTGGCTTCACGACCTGGTTGCTGCAAGTAACTTTGATTTAATATGTAGTCTTCGTCGGTTTTTGACACAAGAGGTTATAACCAGCCTTTGACGTTCCTCTACCGTGATTGCTCTGTAATGCGTATGCCGAATAGCTTGTAATGGCGGATGCCTGCCGTCGTTATGCCCGCCGTTATCATACGCTCTTTATTATGCCATCTTCATTGTGCCATCTTCATTATGCCATCCTCATTGCGCCATCCTCATTGTGCCATCCTCATTGTGTCATCTCCATTATGCCGTCGTTATATGTCATGGGTAGGGAAATCGCCTTTGGTCGGCGGGGGCGTTGCTGTGCTCGCTATTGTTGCCACGTTGCCACCATCTGAACCGCTTTTAACCTCATGGCAAGGTCATCGTACCGTGCTCCTTTCAGCACTCCTGCAGCCCTTACGGACTTGTCCTTATTAAGGTCATCTTTGAATCCGTCAGCAATCTTGCAAGAGAGTGGATCCTCTTGGAGGCTAACTTAGGAACCGAAAAGGTTCGCCGTTTCCAAGCAGAGCACGAAGCAGTTTGAGTGAAAAGCCAGAAGTGATAAGCTGGGAACTGAGAAGCTGGAAGTGACAAGGGTTGCTGGCTGCCACTTTTGGCTGGTTGGAGGTTGTCGGGAAACGGGAATTTTCCGGCGAGCTCTGGCGATTTTGCCTTCCTTCCTCTTTCTCCAATCCCGCCAGAGTCAGTGCTTTCGTGTCAGCGAACATGCGCCTCGTATAGCGGTGCGCGCCGTTGACTGTCGCTCCACTCCTTGGTTAATGCTGGTGATGCTGTTGGATCACTAGGATGCAACAATGATGCTGGTGGTGCAACAGGTGGGTTCAGGCCTACTTACTCAGCACCCAACCAGTCAGCTTGGCACGGCGGAAGCGAACGTGGTTCGAGTCATGAATGTCACCCCACCAGCAACATCATATTTTCCCCACCTAGCATATCCTTACTACCACTAGGACGAAACCATGTCTCAGATTAGTGTTGATCCTGATCATGACACTATTCTTAGACTTAATGGATCTGATCTGCTAGTCTCGTCAAAGGCTCTCTCCTTGGCGTCTCCTGTATTTGAAGCAATGTTTAAGCCTCACTTCAAGGAGGGCGTCGAACACCATCTTCAGCTCGGGGATCCGCTCATGATTCCTCTGCCGGAAGATGACCTGGAAGCCACGACTCTTTTTTGTCAGATTACGCATCACCGTTCTCGGGATCTCCCTCGAAAACCTAGCCCAGTATGCCTGGAAAATCTGGCTATCTTCTGTGACAAATACATGTGTGCAGACTCCGTAGTTAGCTATGGAGCTTTATGGATTCAGAGGCATAGCGGGTCTCGGTCACTTGAAGACCTCAGTCGCCTCTTATTGCTCGCATATGTTCTAGATCTTCCAGAGTCATTCGCAACGGTGTCACGAGAGATGCTCCTACTTAATTCTGGTCGGTTTACCTCTCTATGGGTACTGGACGACCACCCAGCTATTCATAGCGACCTTCTCGGTATGTAAGGGAATATATCTGGTCTGGGTTATATCTAAATCCTTTTAGGTGAATTTAATAATCAGAAAACGGCACTTTTCAGAGATCTTCAGAAAGGTATCATAGGCCTAGCTTCTCGAATGGCAACCTATAACTGCGAAAATGTCACTAAAGCCAACGGAACATATCTCTATTCTCTCAAGACATACGGATTATTTCCCTATGAAGATTTATTCAAGGCACAAAGTTTCTCAACTATCATCGAGAAGGCTTCACAATTCCCGTCATACCGTGTGGAAAGGTGCGAGATGCGGCGGTGTAATTGCTATGAGTTGATAGATATGGACCTTAAGGTGGAGTTACAACAGGGAATAGAGAAGTGCGAGAAACTGGAGCCAGGTCTCTGCTTATCCTGTATCAAGACTAAAGAATCATTAAAGGAGGAAAGTGGTGAATGCCTTCATCTTTAGGTTTATCCAAAGGAGAGCACTATGGTAAGTGCTAGACGAAACAGCATTGGTACTGTAACTTACCCAACTCTCAATAGTTGTTTATTTTTGACCTACATTTAATACGGCACATTGACAAGAGGTAGTACAGTGACGAGAAGTAATGGTAAGTTACCAGGAGTATAGTATATTCGGGATACGAGAGTACATCTCGTGGTCGCCGCTAAATAAAAATAGGAAGTCATAAACCTATCTTCACGGCTTCTGCTTCAATATGTGCCCTCTTCTTCTCATGCTCAATCAACAATTTCTTCTTCTCCTTATCATATAATAACTTTTCCTTCGCAGAAAGCTCTCTAACTACTCCATCATCATCGACATCGTGCCAAGTTTCCCAGAACTCAATCAGATTCCAAGTCATGCTGTCTTCCATCACATCTCGCCATTCTCTGAATTCTTCGCAATCTAGAAAGAAGTCAATATCTGAAAGCCACCAATCGTATAAAGCAGTCCCGATCCCATCATCCAAGTCGCAAAAGAATTGGAAGTCAACTATTTCAGTGTGCCAAGGCGCACAATCGGTAGGCTCATGCGCATAATTCAGCCTAACCACGTCGTCATTCAGAATCTTCGCCTGTACACAATCACGGAAGAGCTGGTGAGAGATCCAGTCCAGGGGTGCTCTGGCTCCAAACTTTCGTGCAAAGAGACCTAGGGTGACGCCGATTTCCCAGGGGCCTTGTTGTTGGAATTCTTTCGCGGTATAGCGTCGTACTTCCGCAGTGGACGGTTGTACAAAGCGACGCTCTCGAAGCCCACGCTCCATCAAGGTCTGCAACGAGACCTCGTGTACTACATACTTCTTGGGTATAGCCCACTCGAAAACGAACTCGTGAGAGAATTTTTTGTATTCCGGATCTCCGCATTTTTCTGCCAACTCTTCTGCGGAATGGATCCGGGTAGCATCTTCATCCATGGTGGGTGGGAACTCTATAAAAGCGATCCAAATGTCTGCTGCCAACTCGCCATCCCTATAGTCATCCCCAAAGTGCTTCTCAAAAGCACGCGTCAAAGTGTCGACGATGCGATCACTGCCTGACACCAAGGCCGTGGGCTTTCGATTCCATTTGATAGCATGATTTCGGAACTCTTCAACAAGGGCCGTATCGGATAATGGATCGCCTTTCGGCCCCTTCGCGGAGACGAGCTGCCCAGCACTGCTCTTGGAGTATGCTCGAGTATAGATGGTGCGATTAGCCATGGCTCGGCTATCAGGCGTAGCACAACGAGCATCTAAGCTCTTGTGCTCCAGGTTCTGGCGGGCGTTCGACACAACGTGCTCGATTGAGGACTACAAGATGGTGGCTTTCGTGGTGAAGGAAGAGCTTCTGGCCGCAGCAGCTTGGCGTCGATGCGAAAATGACTGTCCGGTCATCAGTGGGTCACCAGTGGGTCCTCAGCCACCTTGCAACTTACTGTTAATTATGTTTTATATGTTAAGACTGTCAGGTTTGATGCCATCGTAGGTGTAGAGTTGACGGTGGTTAATCGGATGATGCAAGACTGACGTCCCTCATTCTCGGCTTCGGCATTACGTACTTCCGTACAGCGGTGTATATGGTAGCGGCGTGGCGTTGCGTTGGCGAAGCTAGGTAACTGGCCATCCCCCAAACGGTGTATGGCTATGAGAAATCACTTGCGATATACAGTCGCTTGCAAAATCGGCTTCACCCCCTCTCGCCCAAAAAATTATGAGCGCAGACCACGTCAGCCACTTTTAACGCTGACCCGTGACTGCGTTAGAAGATTCTAAAATCTACTCCGTAAGGCCGCAATTAAGACCAGATTCTGGATCCTTGATTGTGCTCCCCACTTTGTGCCTTCCGTCCGAAGTGGAACCCCAGTTCACTCCATCTTACTTCGAAACGGCTGCACCCTTTTCAAAGCATGGACAAGAAACGAAATCGGGCTGACAATAATGACGTTCAGCCTTGCGGGGACGAACTTCGACCTCTGAAGCAGATCAAATGGGAACGGTCTGAAGCGGGGGACATAACCAACCCAGCTGCAGCACATGAATTGACGCTAGAGCAACCTAACCAACCGGTAGTCGATCAGGGTCAAGTCTATCCAGAACGCCTAGGGGAAGGAACAGTGCGTATTTTGGTCCTCCACCCTGGCTCTGCGTCCGACGATATCAAATGCCACCTGGGACAGAAAGTCCCCCTCGCGCAGGTGCCTCTCGATGAGGTCTTAATATACGACGCACTTTCCTACGTTTGGGGCGACGAGAAAAATCCAGATTTTATCGACCTTTGCGGATCTCGTTTCGCCGTTACTCGTAACCTCGCAAAAGCCCTCAGACAGCTACGATTTCCCAGTTCGGAAAGGATGCTCTGGGTCGATGCGTTATGCATTAACCAATGTGATGAGGAAGAAAAGAAAGCACAGGTTAATTCGATGCATTGGATTTACAAGCTCGCAAGGAGTGTTATTGCGTGGTTAGGACCGTCAAACGAGGACAGCAGGTCGGCTTTTGGGACAATGGATTTGATACAGAAGCTAGATATAACACCAATATCTGGGGTGATGACATGCCGAATCAGCAACAAGGAGACCCGCAACGGGCATGATCCTTTCAGGGAGCTGATGGACAGGCCTTACTGGTCTCGAGCTTGGATTGTGCAAGAAATGATGTTTGCTCATTCTCTTCTTATCCAGTGCGGCGCCGAGGTAGTGCGGTATTCGACACTCGAGAAAGTTTATCCTCCCGATAAGCAAGGATATATGGAGACCTATTCAGATGAGAGCGAACCAATGCGCATCCACTTCCAGGGCGGTCCTGAATTGAAAATCTTGAGACTGGATTCCGAGCAGATATGTCCCAAACGCTTTTTGGATTGTTTCCTAGATAGGGAATGCCTCAATAGACATGACAACATCTTCGCCTTTCTAAACCTACTCAGCAACGACATCCGGGAGCAGATAGATGTTACTTGGAAGGAAGACATCCGTAAACTTATTCGTCATACAGCTGAAGTAATCATCAAGTCGACGCAGAGCTTATACATCATCGTCATCAGAGGGCGTCAGACGCCTCCATGTGCTCAGGGAGACGATAAATGGCAGCTAGATATGCCATCTTGGTGCCCGTACTTTGCCACGCCGTACGATTGTTGCTCTATACAGCCACAGGAGAAGCCAAGCTTGTTTGCAGAAAAAGCCGTCTTATCCTTTGCGAGCGGCAGGTTGGTGGTAAAAGGCTTCGTCATCGGCAGAATTTCGCGGACGATTTCACGAAACATGCAACCAGGAGTCGGAAAAACAACTTGGTGGGATCAAGCCGATATTGATCGTGAACGGAAGCACTACCGGAAGTGCCTGGATCTTGGTCTAAATGGTATGCCAAAAGATGACCACACGAGGCTGATGTCCATTGATGCTACTACTCGAACTCTTTTTGCTGGTCAAGGCGAGGGATTTCTTGATCTTCAGACGTTGGTAACTAGCAGCAGCACGGAGAATGTGGAAGGTCCAGAAATAGTCGCCTTGCGTAAGATCTGGGATATGGGGAACTCCCGGCTGGTATGTTCATTTCGACTTGGTCGTGCAACGAAGAGAGCATTATACTCTAGCAAGGCGGCGCCGGCTGCATGGATTAATCAAATTGCTCTTGTTCCTCGTACTGTGAGGCCGGGAGATGCCATCTGTACGATCTTAGGATGTCCAACGCCGGTGGTTCTCCGCAGAATGGGAAAACGCTATCACGTTTTGGGAGAGGCGTATGTCGATACTAGTGCAATGGGTTGGTTTAAAGTAGCCGTTGGATTAAGGGAATTTGTACTTGAATAAGGTTTAGTCGAAAAATAGCGCCAAAAGTGGCCGAAGTAGTCTATGCTCACAATTTTTTTGGCGAGAGGGGGCGAAGCCAATTGTGCAAGCGACTGTACATGTTGTTCTCATTGTCATTCTGATCGTGTGCCATGGTTATGGCTGACCCGAAAACAGCTGACTCTGGCGGGTTGGAAAGGAAGGAAAGGACACAGATGACCGCCAATTCTGCCTTTTCAAAGTACCTCCCCTGATACAAGCCACACAAGCCACAGCCCACCCGCCCCACATTATTAAAAAAAGTTAACTAAAATCTAGTGATTAATACTGTAAATTTTACCGAGATTACTGTAACCACAACGCAGCTGGCAAGGGTCCTTGCTCGCTTGATTGGAGGAGGTATCAGCCCATGTGGCGACGTCGTATGACAGGGCACGCCTAGGCCGCCACAAAAGTGGCAATAGCATGTTCGTGTTATTATAGAACCTGGATATCCATATTTAATCATTTCATGTGTTTAAAGAGTGAAAATATTTAATGGTGGTGTCACAAGTCGAGGGGTCCTATTATAAGGGTAAAGGAGGCTCTCCGTAAATTTAAAGGGGCAGCGACGACACGATAATATTTTTCGGAACTAGTGGGTTAGGAGTGTTCGGGGGAGGCATATAATGCACTGAAATGAAAATGAACAGAAATTTTAACGAGTTCACAGATTCTAAGTCGCTTGAAATTGAAGTACCTACGTTTTGTTTCGTTACGGGGTGCGTTTCGGCACGCAGGGACAGACGTTATTCGAATTCTTCTTTATCGATTAGACGACTTGGAACCAAAGTCTGGATATTTTTCGAGTGTCCAAAATGATACGCAACAAGACATATCGGATACTTTTCGCCGGGACGTCTCTCGTATCATTTATACAACGCAAGAGGGGTTTTGTAATAGCCTAATCTCTAGTGTCACTGCTATTCAGAGCGATCTGAACCTCATTACTAGAAATTCTTGAGTAAGATACAGATATGGAATTAACTGCATAACATTTCCCATAACTTATTTGATTAACGTGGGTTAAAGCCGAGTAAATAGAGGTGGTTGGTAACAAAGAAATCGTAGGTATAAGTGGAAAGATGAGAGAGGTTGGGAGCCTGTTTTTGCATGAAGATCTGCAGAGCCGAAAAATGAACCAGCCCAAACATGGTCTTGGAGTATTCAGACCCAGGAAGCTAAACCTTGCCCAAACCGGAAAGATTCCAAGTGTCTAACCTTAAGTATGAAGTCGAAATCGATGATTTTATGTTTGGCCCCATATTTTATTACACTAGCACTATTATAGCTAGCTGTGTAACTTCAAGTGACGGCACGTGACTGTGCCAGGAAACGAGCATTGATTTTGTTGCACGTCGCACTATGGGCGGGTATTCTGTGATTGGGCCTTCAGCATATATAAACCAGTAGCTATCTAAGTTAAGTCCCGCGTCGATCTTTGGCGACGGCCAGTAATCCTTGGGGCGTGTATATATTATGTAGGGCCAAAAATAAAATCATTAACTTAACTTAAGTGTTCTGAGTGATATCAATTTCGACTTTTACTGATTCTACTCCTGAACTTCTGGAACAATGCCACCCCTATTGCCAATCAGTCGCTCGACCCCCGACCATGACTTATCATCACATCCTATAACTTGCTAGCTGACCAACTTCCATCCTTCTGTGAACCTACCAGGTTTCCCCATGGGTTCAACTTTCAGTGGTGGCAGGAGCGGGTTTCGAAATTCTTGATTCCAGCGTGCTCCGTCAATCACTCTCATCTTCGGATGCGCCAGCTCGACGGCACACAACGAAGCCACACTTCCCAAATTGGACGCTCTTCCTCCAATTCCAACAACATCATCAGGGTTGATTGTCCGCAGATTATAGTCGCGCCAAAATAAGGCAGCCGAGGAGACGGAGCGCTCGGAGAATAGTCTTCTTGGATCTATTCTAATACTTTCACGGCTCAGGTAGGCGTCTTCGATGTTCAAACTAATGTTGAATTCTTCCAACACAACTTCTTGAGTCTTCTTATTAAACCGCCTTTTGTTATTATCGAGTTTTAGGCACTCCAAGAGGAGTTCCCTTTCGTATCGAAGTTCTCCAGAATAATCACCAGTTATGAGAACAACGTAGGCTGGTTGGTGAGAGCCATTATGAAGGTTGCGTACACCTTGGCGGACAACGGCGGGGATGAGACCCTATTTCTGATGCTATGGAAAGCCATTTCTTATTATTTGGGAAGAGCGCGTCCCAGATTTTGTCATGCTTCTGCTGGTTTGTTCGAAAAGCTCCCCTGAATTTCCTCGCGACATACATAAAGTAGCCGATCACGGAATCCTTTTCCGGAGCAATCTGTGTCGCCATGTTGTAGGCAGTCGTGGAGATAGGAGTAATTGTGCGAAAGAAGTGGCCTTATTAATGAAGAGATCTATTTTATATCATCAGGCTAGAAGTCTCTTTTGGCATACATCAGCGACGGCAAATTAGTAGCTAAGTTTATTTAAAGGCCTCGTCGTCGGCAACTCCAATTGTGGCTGCCAGTGTAAGCCTAAATTGGCTGTGCTATCGTGCTCGACCCAAATTATTGAAAGGACTTACTCTAACATAAGTAAAAGCCTTTCCTGAATGACTCCTCCGTTGCAGTTTACACATATAAAATATCTCACAATGTATTGGGGATTTATTACTTGGTATCTTTTCGTGATTTACAGCAGGTCGTATGGTCATCTCTATGTGGGCAATCCTCCTCCATTTCGAGTCGACGAAGATGTTACATTTCTCATAATGCCCTTAAATAGGGACCCTAACGCGAGTCCACCCGTGGGCCAACAACCATTCCCATGCAAAGGCTATCAAGTGGACTTAGATGGCGCAGGGGGCGAACCAGTTGCGCAATGGACCGCTGGCCAAGACGTGACTTTTTCGTACGTTACACGGACTACTTATGAACTTTTGACTAATGTAAGTCAAGGCTCTTTGATAGCACCAGAACCACTGGTGCAACGATGAACAAAGTAGGAGCAGGACACTCTGGGGGTTCATGCCAAGTAGCTTTCTCTTATGATAAAGGAAAAACTTGGGTTGTCGTGTATAGTTGGGAAGGCAATTGCCCTCGTGTGGCTACTCCTGGCGGAGTGACCAATGTTTACAGTCTCGATCAGAGTTATACTTTTACGATCCCGGAAGACTTTCCAACCGGTCACAAAGTCATATTTGCTTGGTAGGCATCCCATGTTACAACTTTTTACTATTACTGATAAAATAGGGCCTGGATTAACGCCTCCGGCAACCGTGAATACTATATGTCGTGCTCTTCGGTCAGTATCAAAGGCACGGGAAGCGGGACAACAATAACACCAGCTGGCCCACCACTACTTATTGCAAACCTCGACCCTATCCGGAGCGAATGCTATACTAACCAGGAGACTTCTGTTATATACCCACAGAAGTACATTGGAGATACTGTTGTGGAACGGGCACCTGTCGCGTTGGGCTTGCAGAGTTTTCCAGCCTCGGATCCCAACGGCTGTGGTTCAGACAATTTGGCAATTTTGAAGGCCCTACAAAGCCCCGTTAGTTAAAAGTGTCAGATTTTAGTTTAATAAAACGGGTGTTTGATCAATCCAGAATTATTTATCAAGTTGATATCGTCGTAGCAATTGATGATATGGCAAATTAATAATGTGGCAGTTAAAGTTGATGATGTGCAGATAGAGTTGATGATGTAGCAAATAGAGCTGATAATGCAGCAGATAGAGTTGATCTGATCTTATCTAAGTTAGAATTATAATATCCATCCGTCTTTCCATATATCTTACCAACCTAACGTCTATCCCTGCGTCCCGAGACGCACCCTGTCACGAGACAAATCCATAGTTTAGCAATCACAAATTTTTTCTTAGCAAGTCTACGAAGTTGTTATTAAGATGTCACTTTCTTTAACTATTTCTCCTTCAGGAGCTAACGTCCATCCCTGCGTAGCGGAAAACCCTACGTGCCGGAAAAAATGATAGGTACTTTGACTTTACGTATCTTAAAATCTGTGCATACCTCAATATTTCCTATATTTTCTTATAAGTTATATTCCGTGGCCACTCCCGGATACCCTGAACCATCTCCCACTAGAAAATCACGTTCGCATCGTCGCCCTCACGCCTGATTTGCAAAGAATATCCTTTTATAACATAACAGACTTCCTCTGCCACAGCTCTACCACCGAGCTCTTACTATCCCTAATACTTATAAAGGAGTCTTATCCGAGCTCTCAGGCTTCACATTTATGCACCACGCGGATCTGTACCTCGGATCAAAGCGAGACGATTTTGGTTGGTGCGAAACAACCCCGCAATATTTACCTTGTAATTTCAATTATGAAGCCTTAGGCACAAAGGCCAACGTGGCTGGAGGGACTATGGTGCCTGGCGCGCCACATCCAGCTTAGTAATGACTTCAATGCCTGGCGTACCTCCGTAGTTGGTCCAGGCACGAAATTCGCAACCAAACCCAAAATCGCATTCAAGCTAGCATCGACCCTATCGTCTCGCGTCTGCCAAAGTCCTCGTATTCCCTAATCCTCAAGCACACTGCTATTCTTTTATGTAGCGACTAGGACGGATTCTTGTACCATGCCTACAACCCTCAAGCTAGATCGCCGGAAACACATCACATTCGAGTCGGCACTCAAGAAAGATGCAGATATCATCAAACAAGCAGCACACCTTGAGGCAGCGACGGAGCTCTATCAGGCACTCTGGGACCATCGACAAGCTATTCAAGCTCTTGTTAAACACCACTTGAGGCTCGGAAATCGAGACACCTGTATTGTCAATACACAGGATCAATGGATTCGAGGCAGCTTCAATATATGTATACCTATCGAGGTACGATCGGCCCGCTTCCACGAGAAGCTCATCTTTCGTTGTCCCATGCCACACAAGCTTGCCGAAGCCAAGTACCCTGGTACAGTGGATGAAAAGTTGAGCTCTGAGGTGGGAACGTATGCGTGGATGCAAAATCAATGCCCCGACATTCGCATTCCACACTTGTACGGCTTCGGCTTCTCTAACCACCGCCATGTAAGTCATCTATACCGCTTGATGGCTTCCGTGCTAACCATGCTGTTGGCGTATAGTTTGTACATGAGCAACAAAGGCCCTTCTACATCCGCCTTTGGCGCATGTTCCAACGCAGTCTCCGCAACCTTCTTCGATGCGCTACCCTCTCGTACTATACCGCACATCCAACGAGCCAACGGCTTCCTACCGCATATATGCTTCTTGAATATATTGGTCCTAATACGGGCCAGATGCTCTCCAATACATGGGAGAAGCACCGCAACGACCCAATGCGGAGGCAGAATCTCTTCCGAGGCATGTCTCGCTTGATTCTTTCCTTGGCCCGTATCCCTCAGCATCGAATCGGCTCATTCCAGTTCCATACTGACGGAACAATAACGTTGACAAACCGACCACTGCCTTGCTCTGTCATCATCTTAGAAAATGACGGTGCGCCGAGAACCATACAGAGGAACGAAACGTATACCTGTATTGAGCCGTTTGCTGCAGATATGCTTACACTGCATGAGAACAGCTTCCTTAGCAATCGAAACGCAGTTTATGATGCTAAAGACTGCCGTGGTCAGATGGCGGCTGGCGCATTGCTCAGGATGCTGTCGCATCATTACGTCGAGCGGGAACGCCGTAACGGACCCTTCTATCTCCAGCTTACCGACTTCCATGCAAGCAATCTCTTTGTCGACGGACCCTGGAACATTACTTGTTTAATGGATCTTGAGTGGGTTTGTGCTTTACCTGCAGAGATGCTTGCTGTACCTTACTGGCTTACGGGACATGGTATCGATGAGATAGTGGACGATAACCTCCGTGAATTCGACGAGGTTCGACAGGAATTTATGAAAATATTTGAGGAAGAAGAGGTTAACATGGCCTCGAAGCAAAAGCCTGTGCTGGCGAGAATTATGCATGAAGGCTGGGAGTCCGATGGAGTATGGTTTTGGCGTTGTCTCACCTCTACAAATGCCATGATTTCTCTTGTAGAAGACCATATCTGTCCTAGATTTTCTCCTCTGTCTTCTAAGGCTGAAGAAATTCTCTCTCAGTATTGGTGTCAAGGTTCTGCTGAGGTTGTTCAGAGAAAAGTCACTGATTATGAAGGGTATAAAAAGGAATTAGAAGTCCTATTTAGCAAACAAACCGAGAACCATGGTAGCTAGACTCGACTCGAGAATTGGCTTTGACTACTTTCCCTGTCCTTTTTCTCTCTCCTCCTTCTCTTTCGCCTCCTTCTCCTCCTTCTCTTTCTCTTCTCTCTCTCTCTCGCCCTTCTTCCTCTTCCTCTCCTCTCTATCCCTTTTGGTGTTTTCGCCAGATGAATGTACAATATCGTAGTTGGTAGTCAACTCCTGAAAAGCTGTCAGAAGGACTGAGCTTTATTAAATGTTTGGTTTCCCTGATGATACGTACGTTCAATTTTTCCGCCTCCCCTGTGCTGTGACTCCATCGGGTTCCGTCATCGGCCATGATTAATTTTGTTTATGGCGATCGTTTGATATTGTAAGGTCGCAGGTGTGATAATAGCATGAAGGAAAAGAAGGAGGTTGATGACACAGCAGAGCGATTATTTATCCGTCGCGATGACAGAGATTAGCCTTTAAGCACGCACGTGAGCAGGTTTCAGGCAAAAGGCGTCAGCCCTGGTGGCCCTGAATCTTACAATTCACGAAGCATCAGCAGCCTCACCACTGCCGAAGACATGTCAGCCAACTGTGCTGCGTTCTGAATAATTGTATTCTGTCATCACTTATTGCCGGACAATCGCCAGCGTAAAACAACTTCGTCCTACGAGACAAGATGTGCGCGTCCGCCACGATCCTTCCTCCTCTGCGCTACTGCTCGCCATATTGCGACTTCCCTTGATCCCCATATCATCAAAACCGCTTTCCACATTCCTAGCATCCCGACTCGAGCTTTTCATAGGCTTTCTCGAAAGATCTTTCGAAGCAGGTGTCTCAAGACAACATTGCCGCCTTCTTGGTCGAACGTGTTGCGAAATATCTTGCTTGTCTTCTTGGTGTAGGCTCGCAGCTCTGCCACATCACGGAAGGTCTGAACTTTTTCCTCACTACCACTTCGTCCCCATTCAATCAAATCAACGATATTAACGTGTGTCCTTCGTACAGCCTATGCATTAGCATGAATCTATCGAATTTCGTTACACGGTCTCCTACCTCCTCGCATTGCTCACATGTTTTTGGAAGCGGCTCGATACCAACTGCGCGACAAAGCGCATGCCACGCAGTCAAATCGTTCTCTGCACCGTACCACATATGCAGTTCGCTTTGTGGCGCGTCTTGATATCTGTTCCACGCATCGCTGGACGCGGCACTACTACGGCGCCATCCTTCGTGTTCCCGCAAGTTGGCATACGAAGTAGCTGGTGGGAGAGAAGGGTCATAATCAAACGTTGGGAAAGAGCGGAAAAAGACATCCAAAGGGGTTTCCGTATCCTGTTGGTGAATACGGGGGTTCCGCAGGTGCTGCTGTAGCGCCTCTTCGCTGTCGAAAGCTCGATCACAGTCGTCGCAGTCGAAGGACCGGGTGTGCGCTGGTGAATCACGCAGGTGCTGCTGTAAGGCCTCTTCGCTATCGAAGCGACGGTTGCAAGGCGTACAGTTGAAGGCATGCGCGAGTGAGGCTCGTTTGTGCTGCTTCAGGCTTGTCTCGCTATCGAAAGATCGACCGCAGGGAATACAACGGGAGCGCATAGTGTCAACAGTTTTCATACCAGTGTTGATTCAATTGTCCAGAAGAAGAGGCAATGCCAATCGGAAGCAGTGAGTCGACGGTCTCATCATTCGTGTGACTGGCCGAACGGAGTGTGGGTGTGGGAGCTATGTCGTGTAACTGCAAACTCTACATCGTCGTCCAATGACCCAGTGACACACAAGCTCCTAGGAATCCCTTACGTGAGGCCTCTAGAGATGTCGTCCGATCCTCTGAATACAATATTGTGCTTCCCTACCACCTTGTACCGGTATGCAAGGAAGTAACTCAACATGTCTAAGGTTAGCAAGCTCCCCAAAAGTCAACGAAGGTCGAGCAGCTGCTTCGTTTGTGTTGTGTACACCAAGGCTTGAACGCGGAGCTGAAGATCGACCTTCACTGAAAATTGGGAACCTGACACCTCAAACAAGCCCGCTCCACTGGCTTGGCTGACGCTTTCTCCAGCGGCCGAATTCGACAGTATCATTCAGTAGTGGCTGCTCCTAGTCCGTTATGGTCACTCTGTGTGTCTTGTTCCGAAGTCTCACGATGTGATTCGATAATTGCTGCATCCATTCGGGCACTCAGGGCTAGCAAAGCCGCTACAGTCGTGCTGTCACCCTTGCTAGCAGCGAGCCAAAGTGGTGTCTCTCCGTCCTTGGCTGCTCGATCAGGCTCGGCTCCATGGGTGAGTAGACTCTGTGCAACTCTCGTATGGCCATTAGACGCTGCTTGATGGATCGGTTGACGTCCCCATTTTCGATCTGTCACGTTGAGATCTGCGCCAGCAGCGTGAAGCAGCTCCACGATCTCCCAGTGCCCGTCTTGAGCTGCAAGCCATAGCGGTGTTACGCCATCGACTTCATACACATCCGCCGGTGCACCGTGCTTCAACAAGAGTTGGATAACGTCTTTGTGGCCGCCCTGCGCAGCCTGGTGTAATGGCTGACGTCGCGAATCGTTATCAGTAGCATCGTGGCGGGCATTGAGAGCTAGCAAAGCTGTCACAGTCGTGCTGTCACCCTTGCTAGCAGCGAGCCAAAGTGGTGTCCTTCCGTCCTTGGCTGCTCGATCAGGCTCGGCTCCATGGGTGAGTAGACTCTGTGCAACTCTCGTATGGCCATTAGACGCTGCTTGATGGATCGGTTGACGTCCCCATTTTCGATCTGTCACGTTGAGATCTGCGCCAGCAGCGTGAAGCAGCTCCACGATCTCCCAGTGCCCGTCTTGAGCTGCAAGCCATAGCGGTGTTACGCCATCGACTTCATACACATCCGCCGGTGCACCGTGCTTCAACAAGAGTTGGACGACGTCTTTGTGGCCGCCCTGCGCAGCCTGGTGTAACGGCTGCCGAGCATTTCCGAGATTTCGACCTACTGGAGGCAGAAGATGCGGCTCGCAGTCCATGGAATCCGGGACGATGCCGAAGTATACGTCGTTTTCAAATGTGTTTTGCGACCAACTAAGGTCATAAGGTAGGCCAGCTAAATCTTGCATACTGTTGGTGTAAGGAGCCGCCCATCCAAATTCAGAGTTCTGCATGTTCCAGCTATCTTCGTCGAATAACGAATGGCGTTCTTGACCACCTTGCGTGCTCTGCTAGTCATAGTTAGCTAGGCCTTCGTGCCGATTTCTGCAGATCTTTACCTTGGTGATTGGCCAATTCACACTCCGAGGTGCATTTGTGCTTCGATTGCTCATGTCAGGAATATTCGTAATTTCAAGAGCTGCGGATAGCCCTTCGCCTTCGAGAGAGAGAGACTGAGGTGCCCGTGGCTTTCGCTTGAGCCACCTCCACGCGTGAAAATGGGTCTTGTACATTCGGTCACTATTCAGAGAACATAATCAATTAGCCGACCATATCCCTAAAAGAGCACTCAAATAGCATACGTAGCGTAAAATTTATCATCTCTTTCTAAAACGCGCTTCACGGCACTCAGTGGCCGGCCTTCCTCGAGGTAAAGTTGGCGTAGCTTCGGTCGCAACCGTACCCACCTCTCCTCGGAGGAGTTGCGGATAGGTAGAGATCTGGGCGCCTCCATCATACTCGAGTTATAGTGCTTCATGTAAAGAAAGGAGCGAAACGATTCAAACAACCGCTTTATTTAGATATCTTTGTTGCATTTGGTAGGTCCTTTTTAGTACCTCCTCAGCTGCGCCAGCCACGATCCACGCTAAGCCGCTCTCGGAAAAGCCCAGGGTCGGGTACGTTCCAGAAGGGTCGGGCCTTGAAAGGGCCGTCTGTCCCATTCACATGTGCAATCTCCAGCTCGTCATTGCCGCTTGCGATTCGGTCTAGTTGAGCTTTAGTTTCATTTGACACCTGTTCTGAGAAACTTTCGTGGATTGTTGTCGGCATACGTGGTACGTATAAAACCTTCTCCAGAGGATCTTATTCCAATCTGCTTTGGTCAGATTGAGTTTTCTACTGGGAGGGCAGTCCTTATGGTGACATACCTGAGTTTGTCGTTCACGAAACTTTTCAGTTCAGGAAGCTTCTAGCCTCGCCAAAAGATTTCCTATATTCCAACGATCAATTGCCGCGACTGGCTCGTTAATTTATGGCGCTGGCGTTTGTTGATTAAGTCCAGCACCGCAGAGACTGAGGACTGAGGATTGGATGTTGACAGCCATTCATCGGATGCTGGAGGTGCCAAAGGTTTTAGGATTTGCCTTTCTAGCGGTGTCCTATCAGTTAAAGGCAGTCAAGAGTGTTGCATTTACTGAAAGTGAAGGTGCATAGCCATAAGCTGTAGCCGATATGGGACATTGCGCCGACACGTGGGAACAATTTGCGTAACTCGCCATGGTCAAAATTGTAAATACAAAGACCTTGAAAATTGGGATGTTGTCCGCTGATGAGAAACATTTCGAATATGAGATTTTCATATTTATCAACCGCTTCTACCACTTGCCTACCACAGCCTCTTACAGCATGAGTCGTCCAGGATCCAATTTTGGGACCGGGGGTGCGGACGTCAGTTCCTACCCAGAGCAAGTTGCCACGATCCAATTTTGAACCCAGTGTAGTTGACGTCAGTTTTGTGCAGAGTAGGTTGGTTCTACCATTATTAAAGGCATAAATCATTGTAATCAGCCGTTTGATGGACAAACAGGAGAACCGAAGGTCAGGTGTGCTTAGGAATGGTATTACAGTTAAGGGTGGAAAGGGAATTCCAATTTGTGCGAAGACAAATTTAAAAAATGGGTGTATGAATTACAATGCTTGGGTGGGAAGCTTTTGAGGTTGAAGCTAGAATTTTCTCAAACGTTGCATCTTCAAAGGCCGGCTTCTGGTCCCCTGCAGTCTTAGTGAAGGGAGCCAGAAGTGGCTGTCACATCAAAGCTTATTTCGACCACTTCATAGCGCCCAACAAAAACAGCCTTCCTTATAAAACCTATCTATTCTTCCTCTAACTACTCAAATCGCTTTCTAGACCCATTCACAAGCCCTTAACATGGATCCTTCCGACATTCTCACCCTCTTCCCCCGCAAAGTGAAAAATCCCAAAAGCTCTAAGCCAAAAACAAAAGCTAAGGGCGGGAGACTCACGCCACACCAGGTGAAAATACTAGTGGCTGTGCTTGTAGTAATTTTTGGGTGTATGTTGGTTGTCTTCGTAGGGGTTGCGGTATGGGAATATAGGAAAGGTGAGTTTGTGGATTGTTGAGCTGTTGGAATTTCAGGAGGGAGAGACGAGATGTTGAGTTTGGGTAGGATTTGGAGTTAGGAGTGAAAATACTAATACGGTATTATGTTGAATAGCATCAAAACGGAGAGCCAAAACTAATACACCGATCAACATGAAATATATCTTGAAAAGGGCTGGGCTGACTGCTGTTACATTTGGTATGAAACGGATTGCTTAGAAGGAGAAGGAGAATAAGGATGTTGAGAGGCTAAATCAAGGTATCGAGGGATGGACAGAAGGTACTAATAAATGCAAGAGCACAAGGATGGAGATTTTGATGGAAATTCCAAAATAAGTTAGGCTCTTTCTGTAAGTTATAGCTCGTTTTGCGTGTTAAGGGATTTGGGTTTGAGTCTAGAGATAACTTATCATTTTTTCCGGCACGTAGGGTTTTCCCCTACACAGGGATGGACGTTAGCAGATAGAGTTGATGTGATCTTATCTAAGTTAGAATTATAATATCCATCCGTCTTTCCATATATCTTACTAACCTATTATATCTTCTATTCGTAATTCCATATATTAATTCCCATGTATTAATTCTTCCATTTCCATCCAATTACTTTATAGGAAAGACCTCTTTCGCCGTTATCAATCTGATGTGTCCAGACTTCCGTTCCAGCCTTTTGGAAGAAGTGCTGCCTTAATGTCTCACTTGGAAGATGTTCCCATGTCAAGCCAAGAATATCCGATACATCATCTGTCGCTAAAGCCCTCTTGATCCCAACAATATTCTTTGATTGAATTTGTCGAACTGCGAAGCTTTCATCCTTCCAGTATTAGTAAGCGGAATGCCGGCCCACGAGGTTGTGGGATACAAGTCGTCCTGGCTCGGGTACATCCGTATAGTGGAACTCGGACCCTCTAGCGTCTCTAATGTTCAGAATAAGTCCAGTCTTTGGGAAGTAGTACTCTCCAGCAGCAGTTCTCATGGCTCCCGGTTGAAGGCATTTATAGAGAAGGTCCTCGAATCTCGATGGATCGGGTTTATGGTATTTCCCACCGTCTTTTTCATGTCCCAGTACTAGAGCCAGATAAGTTGGCTTGGTTTTATACAAATCATACCCGACCAAAGCCGGATCAACCCCTAGGACAATCATAGAAGAAAGCCAATCATCTTTTTGAAAGATTGAATTCCAGAGTTGATTGTGTTTGTCTTTAGGTGAGTCCAAATAAGATTTGAGAGTGAACCAAAGTCTACTGGGAAGGTTAAAAATCGCGGTAGCCATAGATTATACGAATTTAGGGTAGTCTATCTCGTTTATATATTGCTTATCACAGAAGTTCTGGGTACGAAAAATGGACGGTAAATCCCGGTTTGTATGTTTTTGTCAGCGACCTCCAGTTATGGCGCCTTCATTCGATTCGTAGCATACAGTTTTGTCACCCCTCTTCCTAACTAGTGGACGGCTTCGCGAGTCTCCTGTTTTACCGAATCTCCAATTTCAGTAACCTTCTCGTTTTGACGGCTTCACCAGTAATTGAATGTTGCGGGCGAGGCTTAGGATGCTGCAGGGGAAGCTACAATATTAGATGGAAACATATCTATGATTAGAGAACTCTTTTGAAAAGTATAACATTATTAATAACTACTGACTTACATATTAAAAAGCTCCCAGTTCGGGCATATTACTGTATGCTTTAGAGCCATAAACTGATTAAGGAGCTAATGGTGCCCTGAGCTGCTAAAGCTGGTCCCAGAAATTAGAAACTCGTAAGAGCCCTTTATGGACTAGAATCCACTTCTAGTCCCAGATTACTTACATAAATTCTCTCCGACAACTGAAGTGATAGATGGGACCCTCGATACACTAATACTGTAAATTAAGCAATGTCAATTTACATGGATCCTCTTGCTACTAAGCAAGCTTTCTGCCATCTCAATATTGAAACAGAAGCTAAGACCAAGCTAGAGCAAGCAACAACAGCATTTTACAAAGAAAAACTAACGGAGAGTGCCAATCTATTCCTTGAAAGTTGGCGAATCTTACAAAACGAATATGAAAGTAATCTCTATGAACGGCCTGATTCTTTACGACGACAGCAACAGGTACACACACACCTGGCCTGGGAGAACAAAGAAAGAATGCTTTTGAGTTTTACTGCTCTCCACGACCTTGCTAAGGCCTGTTATCGCAACACCGAAGAATACAGAGACGAAAATGGCAAATGCAAGCTAAAAGTCCACGCTCTCCGGCACGGCTGGTTAGGGAATACAACTACCGAGATACTGGAATTTGAGGAGGAGATTGAGGAGAAGGTTGAGTACAAGATCTCTCCTAAAGGCTCTGGCATAGCCCACGTGCTACTACTCAAAGATCCGCTCGGGCGTCTATTGGACGAGGCAGATAGTTTCAATGATGCTGCTAGCATCATTGCACATATCTGTTCTCTTCAAGTTGCTTGTGTTTCTAATTCATCACAAGACTTGCTACGCGGTTACGAGTTTATCAGATCTGGTCTAGGATTGATTACCAAGTTGACTTTGGGGAGACAGAAGTTACTAGCCATAGCTGTGGCCAAGGGCTATAACAGTTTTGATCAGATACAGGGAGATAAGAATAATCCGGGCAGGGAAGATAAGGAAGGCAGAAAAATACTGGTGATAAAAATGGAAGAGAAGGAGAACAAGAAAAATTCGCTGAAGGAGGAGGCGGACGAGGAAGGCAGAAAAAATCTGGTAATTAAAATGGAAGAGAAAGATGACGAGAAAACTCCGGAAGAGTTAGTTCAGCTTCTCGAGCAGTTTCACATCGCGCCTTCTTTGTGGAATGGTCGTGAGCAGCCTCACGCCAAGCCTTACAAAGGCCTCGATCAGTTTCACGTCATGGCTTACAAAGGCAAGGCTTTTGAGCAGTTGCGGGAGGATAACAATGACAACGAGCAGGAGGTGGAGAGAGAGGGGGAAATCAGAGAAAAACTGGTAATAAAATGGAAAGAGGAGGAAGAGACGAAGTTAAGAGAGGAAGAGATGAAGTTGAAAGAGGAGAATGAGTTGGTTGAGCTCTTCGAACGGTTTCAAGTTATAACAAGACTTTGAGGCTACAAAGATGAGAGTTTTGAGCAGATGCGGGAGGGGGAGGAGGAGGGGAAGAAAAATTTGTCGAAGACGGGTCAGAGGTAAAGAGGTTGAGACAATTGGAGAGGTAGGCAGAGTATAAGAGGGCTCGCTATAGGTGTGAATCTGTGGGTTCATTTAAATAGAGGCGGGGTCAAATTCGGCGGTTGAAAGGGGAGTTTGAAACTATCTTCGTCTTTTTCAGATTACATTAATAAGTTCTAGTGTCAATTTTATTTCCAATTAGTACTAGCCTGCTCAGGGCAAGTTTTATACTGTAACAGGCTTTACACTCTATGTTCTCGATACTTTGTGCCGGAACCTCCGTGCGTGATTCTAGATTATATCTCGTGAGAACAAGGCGGCCAGAATAGGCTTTAAGTTGGCAGCGCCACGAGTGCGTCAATTGTGGCTCCAACCACCTAGATAGAATTTTATATACAACCTCTGCCCCTTTGCCATTAGCAGTAAGCACTTCAAAGTAACACAGCGAAAATGCTTTGTGGATGCATCAGACTCAGGTCGAAACCGGAAGCCGTTTCCAACGGCTGTGAATCCACATCAACGATAGCAGAGTTTGCAATCTCAGAGCGGGCGAGGCGGTCCGAGGCGCCATCACCGACAGAGCGCCCAGAACTGATCACAGACGGGCCTAAGTCATTGGTCAATCTGGAAAGAGAGCAAGTCATGGAGCCATGTGTTGAGACACGATTTCAAACCATGTAAAGGCTAGAATAAGATAATATCTATCTAATGGTCATCTAAATCTAATATTAAACGCTCAATTCAAAGAAGATATGATATTATCTCCGTTATTGCTGCCCAGAAGAACACATGAGACCAAGTGACATCACGGCGTGTGCCTGACCCAGTAACGAGAGCTACGTAGGTAGGGGAACTATTAGACAGTGACGGACTTTGTGTAGCCGTGCCAGTCATCATTTGGGAAGAGCCTGTAGCCGTTGGGAAGAGATAATGACCAGCAGAGGTAACATTGATCATCTGTGTTCGGCTGGTCCCAAACACTAGCGGGGTGTTGAAAAGAGTGCAAGAGCTCGAAGATGTGCCAACTACTGTTGTGTTTGGACTCAAGACTTTGCTCAAGTTCGAGGTTGCGGAGGTTGTACAACAGGCCGGATCGCTTGTCATCAGAATAACCCCAGAGCCGACGTGACCATCATATTGAATTTCCACGGTTGCTTCTTCCTGTATTAAAGTTCTGCTCTCAGCAGTACCAGGTTGGGCGAAGGCGTAATTGAATAAGAGGATGATCACAGGTACGGCACGATTCATAATTATTCTTAGAGACGAGACCTTGAAGGCTGAATTTTAGAACAGAAATATCTCTTTCTTATAAAGAACCAAAACTGGCCTAATAGAGCAGCTAAGAACGGCTTATTAAAGAAGCCAAATCTGGCTTATCATAGAACTTATAAAACTCCCCCCATTTTACTCCTTGAGCCGATATTCCTCACCTTACACTCACTACTTTGCATTCCTTACACAGCCTTGAAACCGCATTCTTCCTCTAAGATAGGGGGAATGGCACCAACCCCACCCAAGAAGGTTCGGGTAGTGAATCAGGCAAAGAAGGATAGAAAGATCTTGAAGACGAAAGCTGCTGAAGATGGACGGTCAAATGCCCAAAAGAAACAAGAGACTGAAAAGAAGACTGCGGCACTTCTCAAGGGCAGGAAGGCCGAGTTGGAACGCCTTCCCGAAGATCAGAAAACCGAAGAAGTGAAAAATGAGCTTATACAGATTCAAAAGGATGAGGTAGAGGCAGCTAGGAAGATTGCAGAGGCCAGAGTGGAAGAAACAAACTTCGATAAAGATTATTCCAACGCTCAGATGGAGGAAGACTTTGACGTGGTCGACCATCCTGACAACCCTCGAAATACGACTGAACTTCCATCGTCTCCGACAGTCAACAAGGACTTAGCAGCTCTTTTGGCAGGAACACGTCTTAGTGACGACAGAGAGTTTCTAGACGTCGAGGAAGGGTCCGGCTTGAGAGACTCTCAGGATATTATTGGCTACAAAGGCGGGTTCGGGACGACAGCCCTTGTCTATGACTGTGAAGTACCTCGCTGGCCAATTTATAGGCTTAGGAAGGATCTTGTGGTTGATCAGGAGAAGCTGCCAAACTTTATGGATCGGAGACGTGGGGGCAAAAAGAAGAAAGGGAGCAGAGAATTGTGGAGAAAAAAAGATGTCGACAAGGTTCTAGGGATCGCTATCGCAGTTCCTATTGGATATTCTGGGGATCCAGAAGAGTTGGTTGAACTAATTCCGTATATGTCATCTTTGGATAAGGCTAAATTAAGGGATGATTATGAGGATGTTCCGCAACAGCCAGATGTACAGCTCCTTATTCAATGGAAAGAGCCAATAATAGTAGAGGGGCCGGACGGGGTTGAGGAAAAGGTGGATATCAGTTGGGAGAGCAGATCAGGGTGTGCTAGTATCTGGAAGAAAAAGAGTGTTGCAGACAGGGTCCTGGTAATGTATGCAAGGTACCACGAAGTCAATTATAGGGCATTTGGGGGTAAGCACCCATCGGAAGAACGGGGCATATCTCCTTTCGAGATCCCCTCTGCTGGAAGCACACCGAGAACTTCGGAAGAACCTGAAGATACGGAGAAGAAGGCCAAGAAGAAGAAGGCCAAGGAGAAGAAGGCCAAGGAGAAGAAGGGTAAGGGGAAGAAGGAAGATGAGAAGACCGAGGATGAAAGCGAGACCGAGGATGAAAGCGAGACCGAGGAAGAAAGTGAGACCCCCAAAGAGAAGAAGGCCAAGGGGAAGAAGGCCAAAGAGAAGAAGGCCAAGGGGAAGAAGGCCAAGGAGAAGAAGGCCAAGGGGAAGAAGGGTAAGGGGAAGAAGGAAGATGAGAAGACCGAGGATGAAACTGAGGAGGAAAGCGAGACCGAGGAGGAAAGTGAGGCCGAGGAGGGGAAGGCCAAGGAGAAGAAGGCCAAAGAGAAGAAGGCCAAGGGGAAGAAGGACGACGAGAAGAAGGATGATGAGAAGAAGGTCGATGCGGCTGCAGCATATAAGACCGGTTTGAAAGCCTTCGAGCCAAAATTCCGCATGGTGGAGGAAGTGGAGGAAGGTGCCAAATTGACGGCGACACAAAAGGGGGAAATGATTGAGGCATTTGACGCCTATTGGGAGAAGCAGCAAGCAAAATCAAAATGATTTTAGGCCGATGATCTGTTTTGGTTTTTGCGTTTAATTGGTTTATTTTTTTTGATTTGGCATCGAGTTGCATTTGCATTTCTTCTTTCCTTATATTTCATATTACCCTTAATCCACCAACTCTCTTTTATCCGATCTATGCTTCTTTGTGTTAACTTAGTTATTATTTGCAGTCTATCTTTAATATCTTTTAATTATTTACTCCACGGACTTTGAATAAATAGAGCTTTAAGTTACTTGCAAAATTCATATATGCTGAAAGGAGTGGAAGAGAGATGCTGTACTGTACACGGAGCCATTTTTGACACCGGCAGCCTGTTTTGGCTCTACTGTCTGGTATTAATCCATCAATTCGCCGCAAAGCATACTCCTCTCAGTCTCAACAATTATCACTATGGAAATTACCATTGGATATGCCATTGCGGCTAGTGGTATTCTACTCGTCCTTGCCCTCATTAATCTCCTGCCTCTCCTTCCTCAACTTATTTCATTTGCAAGGCCCTTCTTCCGTCGAGTCTCAAGGTACTTGATATTTCGTTACCTTATCGGCCGGCATCGATTTTTAGGTCCCTGGACCTTTGCAGACGTAATAATTCAGCTGATTTATATTAGTATCAACTCTTTTTGCCTCGGCTTCCGAGTTCCTAGCATCGCAGCGGCTGGCATACGAGCCGGCAACCTCTCACTGCTCACCTTGATCCCACTGTTTCTCGGTCCACACCTCAGCTTTCTGGCCGACGCCATTGGCGTCTCTTTGAGTACTTTTCGTCACATTCATCATTCCGCTGGCCTGATGTCCCTGGGCCTGGTCCTCTTCCATACCCTCATCATATTTACCTCCCAGACAGCTTTCGCTTTACGCGGTAACGAGAAATATTTATGCGATAGTAGTGAGTACTTAATAATACTTGATCTTTTCCCAATTAACCGGCCTCTCCTATCCAGGCCGGATCTTCCCTCGGTTTCATTGTGATCCATTCTTGGCCTCGTCTCCGCAGACGCTTCTACGAATTATTCCTCCGCTTGCATCAGTCTCTGGCGGCCCTCATTGCAGTCTCTATCCTGCTACATGTTCCTCCGACTCTCCTTCCCCAATTATACTTCTACATCGCTACTGCGGGAGCTTTTGTCGTGACCCTTGCGTTCGAGGGAGGGCTATTGCTGCTCCGTAATGGAGTACTTACGAAAAAGATGCCAATAGTTGGAGAGATCTTCAAATATCCAAAAAGCGACGGGAACAGCCCCTTCCAAGCCACCAACTTGCTCCAAGAACCCTTGGAAATTAAGCCTCCACAGCACATTAATATTTGGATACCTTCGCTAGGTGTTTGGTACTTCATGCAGAGTCATCCATTTGTAGTCACTTCCTGGACTGGAAAGAAGCAGACAAGTTTGGAGCTCTTGATCGAGCCTCGCCATGGGTGGACCAAAAGGCTTCAATCCCGGGCGATCACTGCGAGCGGACATAGTGGTGGGTTAGGTCGAGTGTTCTTCACTGGGCCACACGGGATCTCCCTGCCGGTCGATGAATATGAATACGTTTTCATGGTTACCAGCGGCTACGGAATCATACCGCAGTTGCCACTTTTGGAGCGACTCGTTCAAGGAGCACTCGCTCATGAAGCACGAGCTCGGCGAATCCGTTTGGTCTAGGAGCTTGAAGATATAGGTGAGTATTAACATGCGTACACGGCCCTTTCTCACCTAAAATTTATAGGTCTATTCAAGGCAGTGTGCCCACTACTTAATTAGATCTTAGTAGAGGATCAGAAACTAGGGAACAATTGCGTAAGTTATATTTATCCTTTCTTTTATCATCTACTAAATCAACTAGACCCTTGCAATTTCGCTCTATTCAATGCAATTAGAACCCGGTCCACTTGGCAGTGGTAAACGAGCAGAAATATTGCAGCAATCTATGCCTCTTACAGACATCTTTGAATATGAAATAGCGGGGATTGACAAGAGAAATAAACAGGAATTGGAACCAGTAGATATGGAAGCGGTAGCACTAAAATCGGTAGAAGGAACGGGAGTTGTAGAAATGGAAGCTGTGGAAGAAATGGAAAGGAGAAGGGCCAAGGAAATATCAGAGGGACGAGAAGAGATTATATCTAGCAAGAAACGACCCGATAAAGAGAGCACCTACCAGCCTGAGTTGCCCGTATATACAAGAACACCCAGAATGCTTATCACAGGTAAGAGTGGACCTACACCAAAACTCTATACTATGTACTAATAATTCGAAGTATCCGCGTCGGAACAGATTCGGGATGAGCTGAAGCTGGCCTTACCCGCCTCTCTCAATGACATTTCTTTTGTAGAGCTAGATTATCAGCCTTCACATTAGCGTTCTTAAGTACGAACATGTTACCAAGTTAAATTCAATTTATAAAGTATTCTCAGTAGTTTCTTCCACTTGGGTAACCTTTCAAAAATAAATGGGGCCTGTGGATGCTCTAATAAAGTCCGCCAAAATCTGCCTCCGGGAGCCAAAAACGGCTGGCTTGCGGCTGGCGCAATTGGCGATAAAGTAAAACGCGGGGCGCCCCACACCTCCACCGCCTGTAAACCACAATCCCAAAACATGACACAAACAGTCGATTTAAGTCGCTTGCTAGACTTTGATGCGCATATTGAGCTGTTCCCATTGATAAAGGCATTACGCGAAAAGAAAAACATTGTCGTTATTGCAGGAGCCGGAATTTCAGCGTCCGCAGAAAGTATGTAGCCCTCCTCCCTCCATGTCTCTTCGTCTGCTGAATGGGTTAGTCCCTACCTTTGAAACGATGTCCAAAAAACACAGTGGGTTGTTTAGAATGAGTACGTATAATACACCAGCAGGAACAGCACTTTTGAATGAGGTGTTGTGCGATATGTATCACCGTATAGAAGGTGCCAGCCCAACTCAGTTCCACCTGGTAATCGCCGCCCTTGCTAAAGAAGCTCGCCTACTACGCTTATATACTCAAAATATCGATGGAATAGACACGCAGCTGCCGCTAATGAATACTCTAATCCCCTTACCTCTCAAAGGTCCCTGGCCCAAGACAGTTCAGCTGCACGGAAACTTGAGGACCATCCGGTGTCTCAAGGATCCCACACACTTGGCTCCCTTCGACCCAGCGCTTTTCGGCCCGGGCTCCTTACCAGGCTGCACTGAGTGCGAAAAAGATGAACGAGAAAATGAGGCCAAGAACGAGGACAAGAGAAGAGCGAGATTAATTCCCGTCGTAAGACCTAGAATTTGCCTATATAAGGATAATTATTATGCAGATGCAGTCGCTATAAGCGAGGTCCAAGCCGCAGATTGCAAAAAGAAGATTGGTGCAGTCATCGTGGTGGGCACTGCCCTTAAAGTGCCAGGAGCAAAGCGGTTTGCAAAGGAAATATGTCGCAGGGCACGTGAATGCGGTGGATTCACCGCCTGGATCAACCTCAATACTCCACCTCGAGATCTCGATTGCTTGGACCTAATCATTAAAGGCGATTGCGAGACAGTGGCTTGGCACGTATCGAGCTGGTGGCTGAAGGAGTGCCCAAATGTTTTGAGCGACACCCAGATACAAGAGCTGCAGAAGAAGTGCAAGTTGTTCATTGAGAAGTCAGCTGAGGCAGCGCTGACTCGGGCGTTGACCGAAGTTGATAATGACTCCGTTTCCAAAATCCTTCAGCAACATCAGAACAAGTCAGGTGTTCGTCATGTTGCGGAGGGTGGCAAGACGGCCAATGTTTTGGTGGGAAACTCCCAAAATTCTGGGTTAAAAAGCAAAGCAATCGATCACAATATCGAGACAGTACCTCGGCGTCGGAAGAATCCGCTTCCCTCAACGGCAGCTGCACCATCTGAGAGCTCAGAAGCCCTGCCAAGGCTTCCAGATTGCTGGGAGACGGATATGAGAGAGAGACTGAAGAATGTCGAGATTCAGGTCACGATTCGAGAGAAAGAGACAGTCCGCGAAAGCTCGTCTGTGCTCACTACGATTGCCGACTGCCATTACCAACAGCATTATAAAGAGTCAGACATAACAAAGTCGCTCTGGCACTTGAAGCCGGGAGAATACCTTAACGATGAGATTATTAATGCTTATTTGGAGTTATTGCAAAGCTCCGGGCTACCGGCTGGTCATTACATCCAACATAGTTATGTCTTGAAAATGAAGCCCGATAACCCATGGAAGAAATTTCGTAAGATTATTGGAAGTGGGACATATTCTATTTATATCCCAATAAATGATTGCCTCCATTGGACTTTTGCTGTTATAACAGACAATCCGGTAAGTTATACATATTACGACAGCCTTGGCGGAGAACCGCCTCTAAACTTCCTAACTTGGATCCACAAATTGTTTCCTAAGCAAGAGATAAAGCAATTGATCGCTTCGCCGAATCCAAGGCAGAAAGGTTTCGTTGACTGTGGCCTCTTTGTCATCCTGGGTATTCGTCTCCTGTTAGCTGGCCGACGACACTCTCAAGCTCAGTGTGACGAGATCCTTCCAAAGCTAAGGCAAAGAGTCTTAGCCGAACTCTTAGCTTGTACTCTCGACCCTACGAGTAGCCAATTTGACGATTTCAAAAACCGAGAGGCGCAAGCCAGCAAAATCCTATCCCATGTCAACCCTCCAGACAAAGTTGGCGATAAGAGTACGTCAGGAACGGCTCGTGGCCCAAATCGTCAAGTCAACGGCCCGAGTGAAAATAATAAATCCAAGTTATTCGTATCGCCATCCCCTGTTGCACGTTCCAGAAAAGATCCTGAGACGGACTCTTCAGACGAATCCGAAGAGGAGATTGTTCAACTGAAACCATCGACGGGGAAAGTCCTCCAGAAGAAGAAGAAGACTCCTGAGCAGATTGCATCCAACTTTGGAGAAGAGGCATTAATGGTTAAGATGTTGAGAGAGGCAGTAGCCATAGAACGGGCGTCTCAATCGGGGGCCAGGAAACCCAAAATAGAGAACATCCAGCTTCCCGATTTGTGGTTCATGATCAGTACGGAGAAGCAGGCTCTGAAACAACGCCATGTACACTACGAGTTTTCCCGTCAGTTCTGGGCAGAGGTAGGTGAGCTCAACAGGGGTTCAAATCAACGAAGTCAAGTACCTAAGTTCATCATCTCCCAGATGATGAGCAAGCTTGAAATTACTAGTGGGACGAGCTGGAAATACATTTTACAACGAGCACGGAGAGCATCAGTTTGGACTGAACTGACAGACATTTTTAAACCCGACCTAGAAGATCCTAGCGTTGTGCTATGTGCCGTCCCAGACGCAACATACACTTTGGAAACCATGACATTGACTAATCGCAAAGTGTTATTCGAGATAATTCGGTCGAGAGTGAAAGAACCAGGCAGCGGGATTCTGGCAAGGCTCAAAGCTGCAAGTGCTTTGTATCGGGCGGCGATGCACAACGACTTACCTGTGGATCTCCCAATAGAGTCAGGTGTCGAACATCTGCCCTTCAAAGATGTAGTCAGTTGTAGAAAGTCCTAATATATTCTATAGGTAGCTAGACTGATCTAGGAGTTTCTAATGAAGGAGTATTGGCTTCCAAGTTCGAGTACAATGTAACATCTACATAGACCATAATTCATGTCTCCAGATCGCTAGCTGTCCTTAAGCTGAAAGTGCTTCCAGGTCAATCCATGCCTGTCTCGTGTCGGCCATACGCTTTAGAATGACCAAGCTGTCCGTCTGCTAAAGGCTTTCCATACGTCAATCAAAGCAACCATATTTGGGAGTAGCCTACATCCGTGTTCTGACACAAGAGGTGGGTGCTATTGGCAACAACCTCTTCCGGGGGCACATCTGCTGCCACACCTTTTCAATCAAGCAGCCGGTTCTTGCTCCACACCTTTACATCCTCTTCCGGGATGCTAGATCTGCTGCCACACCTTTCTTCCAACAAGCCGTTTCTTGCTCCACACCTTTGTATCCTCTTCCGGGGGACTACATCTACTGCCACACCTCTTTCATCAAGCAGCCAGTTCTTGCACCACACCTTTGCATCCTCTTTCCGTAAGCCACGTCTGCTACACTAATAAGGAGCCATTTCTGCCATCACACTTTTGCATCGTCCCCCACGCAGCCAGTTTTGCCACCATACCCCTGCCAACAAGGAGCCATTCTGCTACTGTAGCTTGCAAAATCGGCTTCGCCCTCCTTCGCTTAAAAAAACTGTGAGCACAGACCACCTCATCCAATTTTGGCGCTGACACTTAGGCACCTCCGTTAAAGGCTGATATATAACACCCAGCCACTTTGTCCTATATAACTGCTTATTACCTTTGCATCTCAAATCCCTTTTCACTATTATCTGCACGAATTATTTCTCTTAGTCTTGCTCAAACCTACTAGCCGCTACAAATTCGCTAGCTAATATAAACTATCTTTGAAATATCATTGTTCTAAAGTTAGAGTCAAATATGGGAAGTTCACATAGCTCGGTTTCGGGCATGCCTTCAAAGAACTCGACAAGCCAAGCTAAGACCAAGTCCTCCGTCTTCGGCCCTAGTCATCATAAACCTTCAGGGTCTTCTGTCTGGGGCCCTGCTCCTTATAAACCCTCAGCTGGGGCATTTAAAGGAGAAGCAACGTCATCAGCAAGCCAAGCTAAGACCAAGTCCTCCGTCTTTGGCCCTAGTCATCATAAACCTTCAGCGTCTTCTGTCTGGGGCCCTGCTCCTTATAAACCCTCAGCTAAAGCATTTACGAAAAAGTTCTAAAGCCTAAAGTTAGTTTTGACACGCTTTAGTAGAATATAATGGATTAAAGATAGAGAGCTTGGGTCTGTGTATTGTAGCGAAGAATCTTTAGCATAGCGGTAGATAATTATTAGTGGATAAAGTAAATAAAAGCAAGATAAAGATTTCTTAATATTGTATCAATGTTATCGTTTAACCCACAATAGCGCCAAGTCTTACTATAAGCGCACAAGACGCAGTGACTATATGTCATACCGCAACCTTTAACGTAGGTACCCAGGTATTGCAAAGTACACGAGATGGCCAGGGAGCTACCGGGTGTCGACGCCAAAAATGGACGAGGTGGTCTGTGCTCAAATCTTTTTAAGCGAGAGGGGGCGAAGCCGATTTTGCAAGTGACTGTATCATGAAAACGGAAAAGTTGTGGAAGAAAAAGTGTGCCGACATTTTTATGAGCGTGGGTTTGAGAAAGCTAGGTTTCGGGTCTTATTACTATATTTATTGCCCTTAATGTTTGACCGAAACTTAGATTCTCTGCGACAAGTTACATTAGATGACCAACCGAGCTACTAGGTGTGAGCGCTAAAAGTGGCGAATGTGGTCTATGCTCAGAATCTTTTCAAGCGAAAGGGGGCGAAGCCGATTTTGCCAGTGACTGTATCATGTACTCGCCAATAAGCTTCTCTTGAATCTAAATGCTTCATTCCCCACCCAGCAATCCAGATCTGGCCTTCTACTTGGCTCGAGGTAATATCTGGCTTCAAGAATAAAAGCCTACCACTTTTGGCAAACTCCAAAAATGGCTCCTTTGACTTACCAGGGCACCCCGTTTCCGGACATTACCGAGCCGCATTTTGCACATTCACCTATGGATAAAAGGACGTTCTTGCTCCTGCTTAGGTGGCCGTACCAGGTCTCGTCGCTATGTCAGGTTCTCCCATCCATTCAACTCACTCTCAAATTTCCCCTCTTACTCTTTCACCTCAAGCTCCCTCCAAAACTCAAGCTATTGAGATCAGCAAAAGTCCGCGTCGAAGCGTATTATCTCCATTACTTTGTAGTCGGAGTCGTCGAGCTATCCCCCACCAAGACTCTCATCCTCGGCTCAATTCGGAAGACTCGGAACCTCACTCTATATTGATGAACGACTGGATACGAATGAAAATTGACGTACCGAAAATATTGTATGCGAATATGCTTGCCAGTCTGTTCACCTGGCTCCTTCTTGCTGGCTTTATCGTTCTTCCCGCGACATTCGCTTCGATCCGTAACTCTCGTGCCCTCGATGGCATGGGAAAGGCTGGGAAGGCCGTAATTGGCGCGACCCAAAACATCCCTTTGTTATGGATTGCAGGGATATGCTGTGTTTGTGGAGCATCTGGTTTGCTATGGCTCTGGTGGGGGCAAAGTCGCAATTATATTTGGCTAGGAGATCGTATTTTCTTGTAAGTATCTTCTCATGTCTACACGATTGGTATAATGCTGAGAAGAGTAGACCTGGCCTAATAAATTCTACCATTGGCTTGATCACAACTTTGGTCAATGTGTATACGACCCAACGCGGTTCCTGGTCCATTACATCTGTTGTGACTGCTGCTGCGACGGCAACTACTACACTTGTTACTCTGATAATGTATCTGCTTTATGCAGCCTGGACTGAGCCATATTGGAAGGAACATTGCACACTGAATGGGGGACAGGTTGTCCAGTAGGATGTTGGAATGTTCTAGATGAAAGGCGATGGATGGAACAACTGATTCCTTTTGCTTGTTGCGGGATAATTTTCATCTCATGCAGTGTTTAAAACAGCTGTAACTTAAGCTCCAATATTCTAATTTATTTTGTTCAAACATCACAAAGATTGTTGTTGTCAGCAATCTTACTCTTGCCTACCATTGGCGTGTAGGTGTTGCCATCGCCCCATCACAATTGCGGGCTCGCTTGCTAAGCGAGCCCCTTTTATTTGGTGCATTTTCACATGACCATCTCTTTGCAATCTTTCCTATCATGCATAACGTCTATCCCTGCATGCCGAAAAAACGGTGTGCCGAAAAAAATGATAGGTACTTTGACTTGAAGCATCTCAAAATCTATACACACCTCAATACCTCCTATAATTTTTTATAAGTTATGTTCCGTAGCCACTCCCAGACCCTAAACCCCTTCTAAGTTATGCCGATAATGATTTGGAGTGCTACCAATTGCGCATTGGCTCTTTAAGACGTTTTCCCCAGGGATGTACTAGAGATACAGGCAGGCGAGGAGGTTGCAGGCAGGGAGTTGTGGAAAATAATAGAGGGTGGGCGATGTTAGCAGGTTTCCTGGGAGGAAGGCTTCCAGGAACGTGTTGGCTTCCAGGAGCTTTACTCCTGGGAGCCCGTGGGCTCTTGGAATCGTTATGACTCCCAGGAGAAAAGATTCCGGGAGTAATCTAACTTAAGTTAAGTTATATGCTAAGAGGCGAGGTTCCAAGCATTAGGAATAGTTGCTGCACATTATTGTAAGTTACACAAAATATGTTAAGTTGCGACGATTCAAAGAGTTCGAATTAATTTAAAACTAAATTACCAACCGCTAAGTGTTTCGAAATTACTCTCTTAAAGTCCACCCAATTAATCCACTATCCCCCCAAATTTCCTGCAAGTTCACTGTAGCTCCATTCTTTGCAAAGTAATGTTGCCTTGGTGTTTTATTTGGAAGATACTCCCATTCCAGGCCAATGACTGATGATACACTCTTCCTCAAGCCCTTCCGAACTCCAATTACATTATCTCGACCAATTTTTCGAACCATGAACTCATTATCATTCCAGTAGAGATAGGAGGAGTAGTATCCCAGCCCTCGAGATAAAAGTTTCCTTGGCTCGGACATATAAGTGAAGTGATTCTCATGTATAGCGTCCTTAACGTTGAGAGTAAGTCCAGTCTTTGGAAAGAAATACTCTCCTGGTCCTAGTGGTATGTATTTTTGACAGGATTGGAAGAAAATCGTCTGAACCTCAGTCAGATCACGTTTAGTTCCACCATCTTTATCTTGTCCAAGCACAAGGGCCAGATAGCTTGGTTCGTTCCTCTGATTGACTCTCGAGTGAATATATCGATCCAGATCACAACCCACTAAAACAGGATTGAAGCCCATTTCTGTTATAGCAGAAAGCCAAACCTCATCCTTGAAAATGCCACCCCACGCGGCACTGTGCTTATCTTTTGCCTTATATTCCCATCTCAACGAGTTAGGTATCAAATGTTTGGCAATTTGAGGGAGAAAAGATTGAATTTGCAAGAGGATCTCATGAGGAAATGCCTTCTGAATCTCGTGAGGAACCAGTTCCGCTTTGTTAACCGACATCCCTGTGAAGCGAAAATCCCGTAGTACAATTAAAACTTCAACGAAATTACGAATATCTCAACCCTATATAATAGTATTTGATTTTGCACTTGCCTTTCCTTAGTTCGCCGTATTTTAATACTAGACGCGAATTTAAATTTCACGAGAGCTTATATAAAGGTTCGTTAATTGTGTTTGAATAATTATTTGTTTTGTAACTTAGTTCTTTATCTAAGGTTTTCTCTTTATTTAATTAATATTTTCGAAGCTTAAAACTATAGTGATGTTAAATAATAATAGGTAAGTTAATTTATAACAGGCTATTTTTTCTTATTCAAAGAAGAGTAAATTCCGTGTAAGATAATCGGTCGGTCTATATACTTCGAGAACGACACTTCGGCTATGTTTACTGTTTTTGAAATTTTAAGGCCTTAGGCCAAAATAGGAGACGTGGCGTTAGATAGATGTGGCTCTTAAATAGCGCAGCGTATTCCTTCGCCATTACCCAACTTATCCCCTTGTCCGGTGAGACATTAGCACCTTAGTGGCCGCATGAATTTAGATAGCATAATTGAAGTAAACGATATGTATTCTAACCTAATAAGGGATATTCGCGTGCGGCCGCTAAGGTGCCAATGTCTCACCGGACGAGGGGATACTAATGTTGAATATTACTCTAATAGGTTAGAGTAACGAATTGATCGCTAATTAATTCTTGTGCTTTTTTGGCCAGATAGCGGAGTAATTAAAGTTACTCAAAGCACGGGTCGTTATACTATAGCTATATACTATATTATTTGCAAATATTCTCATATTCTTATTCTTGTATAATTATGATAATTATATTATTTTCTATTAGCCCATCCGATTTCTCCACTTCCTACCCAAATAACATAGTTAAAGAAGATAAAGTATTTGGGTGATTAGATCCTAAGATCCTAGCCTATACCTCTACACATTGCTTCATTAGCTCATGCGCATCTACGTGTCGGCCATGTGCTTTCTATATAAAGGCAAAGTTGACCATACTAGTCAGCGTATCCTGGATGCTCCTACCCTGACACCCTCTTTCTCGTCTCTATCACTTGTACATCCAAGTCTTCGGCCTCCTTCCAGCGTCCCTGATCCCGGTATGTCGCAGCCAAGTTGGCCATGCTGCTCAGCGTCAAAGGATGCTCCGCACCTAACACCCTCTTGAACGTCTCCATCACTTGCACCTCCAAGTCTTTGGCCTCCTTCCAGCGTCCCTGATCCCGGTATGTCGCAGCCAAGTTGGCCATGCTGCTCAGCGTCAAAGGATGCTCCGCACCTAACACCCTCTTGAACGTCTCCATCACTTGCACCTCCAAGTCTTTGGCCTCCTTCCAGCGTCCCTGATCCCGGTATGTCGCAGCCAAGTTGGCCATGCTGTTCAGCGTGTCAGGATGCTCCGCACCTAACACCCTCTTAAACGTCTCCATCACTTGCACCTCCAAGTCTTCGGCCTCCTTCCAGCGTCCCTGATCCCGGTATGTCGCAGCCAAGTTGGCCATGCTGCTCAGCGTCAAAGGATGCTCCGCATTTAACACCCTCTTGAACGTCTCCATCACTTGCACCTCCAAGTCTTCGGCCTCCTTCCAGCGTCCCTGATTCCAAAATGTCGCAGCCAAGTTGGCCATGCTGTTCAGCGTCAAAGGATGCTCCGCACCTAACACCCTCTTGAACGTCTCCATCACTTGCACCTCCAAGTCTTCGGCCTCCTTCCAGCGTCCCTGGTTCCGGTATGTCGCAGCCAAGTTGGCCATGCTGCTCAGCGTCAAAGGATGCTCCGCATTTAATACCCTTAAACTCGTCTCCATCACCTGCACCTCCAAGTCTTCGGCCTCCTTCCAGCGTCCCTGGTTCCGGTATGTCGCAGCCAAGTTGGCCATGCTAGTCAACGTGGAAGGGTCCTCCTGCCCTAACACTCTCGAGCATATATCTAGTTCTGTCGCTTGCAGCTCCTCAGCCTCCTTCCAGCGTCCCTGGTTCCGGTATGTCGACGCCAAGTTGGCCATGCTGCTCAGCGTCGAAGGATGCTCCGCACCTAATACCCCCTTTCTCGTCTCCATCACTTGCACCTCTAAGTCTTCGGCCTCCTTCCAGCGTCCTTGACATGAAAATGTTGAGGCTAATTCAGCCATACTAGTCAGTGTGGAAGGGTGCTCCTCTCCTAACACCCTCTTGCGCCTTTTGGTTTCTTCTACAAACAAGGGCTCGGCCTCATTGTATCGTCCATCGGTATATAGACACATCCCAAACCTCCATGCTAAAGCAATCCTCTTCTCCTCATCTTTCGCAACGACATCAGAAATTAGCACATAACTTACGTGTGGCAGATATGTCCTCCACGCAGTTCTATTTTGGTGGTGATCATCTGGGAACACTTCCTCTAATCGTATAATCGCCCTTTCCGTCCATTGAGCCTTTAGATCATTTTGCTGAAGCCAGTTTCTCGTTGCGAGATGTACTAGTCGGTGAAGATCAAGAGCCAGGTCTGCCGCTCGCTTCATAATAAACGAGTAGGCTTCAAGTGTCCCGATTACATCTATCTCCTTTTTCCGAGACGCTCCTACCGGAAGAAGAGACTAAGGAATGTCCTTCGGATCGATACAGGCCATAAACGATAGATAGTCGGCTGCGAGAGGGTCGCGATGCCGAATCTGTTCAAACGAGATGAGCCACGTCGTAGCCACGGGGTTCTTTATATTGTCATATCTCCCGTCGTCCTCAAATTCCTCGCTAAGGAGATCAATAACGTCCTCTTCTTGATCTGCAAGGAGGGTCAGATAGTCTGCGAACGCGATCCCATTCTCGTTGATGTATGCTGCTGCTTGAACGATAGCGAGCGGAAGGTAGGTAAGCTCTTTCAGTAGGGCTATTGCATCTGGTCTATCATTAACCAGATCCGGATTGACCAAACACTTCTGGAGCAGCTGTATCGCCACGTCTTCGTCCATCTCAGGTACCTCTACAACATTCCGGTGTGCCAGCTTGATAGCCGTCTTCCTGTCACGCGTCGTGAAGACGATACACCCTTGCTCACTTCGTGGGAGGCAATCGATTAGACGGCCAGATCCCGGCCCAGTCTCAGATTCGTTGATCCACATATTGACATCGTCAGCATTGTCGAACACCAGGAGCCACCGGCCTACGCTCTCCTTGCTTAGGTACGCTTGCACAAGTTTCTTTGCATCCGCTTTATCCTCGTCCGAGCCGGGGATCTTGACCTGTCGGGCAACATCTTGGTATGCTTGATGAAGACTCTCTGTGTTGGTCGCTGGTATCCAGATCACCAAGCAATTTTTATATTTGTCTCTTATTCGGTAGACAAGTTCAAGCACTAGCTGGGTCTTGCCTATTCCCCCAAGCCCTGTAATTGCAACCTTTGTTGTTCGACCTCCTACAAATAGCTTTTCTTCAACCTCGGCAAGCTGGGTTCCACGACCTGTAAAGTTGAGATTTCTGTCAAATGGGACGATAAACGAAACAATGTTGTCTATAGGATAGAACTTAGTATGAGTTCGGTTAGCTTAGATTTGCCGTACCTTTGAGATCTTTCGGCTCGCCATCGTCCTTGGAGAACCCCTTTACTGTCATTTCGAGCCTTTTCAGTGCAGCCTCCTGCCCCTCGCCATAGATTGTTGGCATAGACACCTCGCAGAGGCCTAATAGACAGTACACCAGGTCTTCTTCTTCGGTTGTCTGGCGTTGTGCTGCCCATCCTTTCCGCTCAGCTATGCTAAAATCCGAGAAAGGATCCCCTCGTAGAGCCTGAATTGGGATTTTGGTAATCTCGTGAATTAGCTTTTCCAGCGACTTTTTGTCACCTAATCGCGTGCCCTCTTTAGAGAAAAATTCGACTGTGGCCGGGGCAATAAGTTCTTGCAGTGTCCAGCCTCGACGAAACCACCTACTACCCCGGAAAGCCACTTCCCATGTGCTGTGGCTGGGCTGAACGTCTCCATCATAACTGGGTGCTAATACATCCGTAAGGTACACGTAGCACTTCTTTGCATTTCGATACCAGCGGAACATAGAATTGATAGCCTTCGAAAGCTCGGCTGGATCGGACTTATCAATGCAACAAGTGTCGACCCAGAAGTATTGGAGGCCATCTCGAGTCGCTTGTTCTCCACAGAACTTGATCTTTTCGTACCCAGACTTGCTTTTCCCAGCAATACTAATTAGATCTTGATATGTGACCTCTTGATCTGTCCAGGTGTGCGACAGGATTGCGTAGGGAAGGGTATTATGAGTGGCAGCCTGGATCAGGCTGAATTCGCCGGAGCTTTTCATCTCCAAAAGACGCATGATTTCGGACGGCTAGGATCTCGTATGTCTGAAGAAGTTAACGTGAGATCGAAATCACAATTCTAGACCAGAATGGAGTGTGGGATTGGAGTATTCAACGTAGGGTAGCCCTTCACGCGACGGGGACGTTTGCAGCATGTGATGCATCTCGTGGCGCAGCGCAACCGGAGCCTGTCTTCGGATTGTGGCTTGACAAATCTATAGCCACAATGCCACAATTTAGACGCAGAGATTCAGTAAAAGGTCATTAGAGTACAGAATCATTGGCATATAGAAATGCGACTAACGAGAAAGTCATAATAATATTAAATGGAGGATTTTGTTGACTTGTACCGGTCGAGGAAGAACACACTTTGGTAATCTGGCGATGTGTATTTTTAGAATTGCTTACTCATCAATGTTTAACTGAGTTAAACATTACATGCCACGCCCGTGACTAATTATCAAGGTTTATTTGGTCCAGTAGATACACGATCTGAGTACATCAATAGACCAAGTTCACTACGCTATTATATATCCAGTTCAAATTGCTCCATTCCCAACGTCCTGATTTCGCGCGATGCCTCCTCTAAATTCATGGCCACGTGACTTTGATTAACAAATCATGCTATTGAAGCGATGTGTGGCAATCGCTCAGCGGCGCTGAATTCGAAGAGATTAGAGCCCAGTTCGGTTGACAATACAGGCAGGAAATAGGTTAGAGTGCCATTTATCTTCGAGCTGGTGGAGATGAAATATGACTGAATTCGTAAAGCTTAGGCTGCACTATTTACAAGCCACATCCATCTAACGCCACGTCCACCGTATTCGGCCTGAGGCCTCGAAATCCAAAACAGTAAGCATAGCCGAAGTGTGTTTTTCGAAGTACAGAGACCGACCGCCTTTCTCGCACGGAATTTACTCCCCTTTGAATGAGAAAAAATATGTGTTATAAATTAAATTAACTCCTATCATTTAGCATTGCTGTAGCTTTACGCTTTGAAAATATCAATTGGGTGGAGATAAAACCTCAGGTGAGGAACTGAGTTACAAAACAAATAGTTTATCAAAACACAATTCATGAACCTTTACATAAGCTCTCGCGAGATTAAATAAATTTGTTAAAGCTAACATGCGTTAAATTAATTTCTGCCAAGTACAAAATAATTGCTATTATATTGTAGTAAGGTATTTGCAATTTCGTCGAAGTTCCCCTTGTACTACGGGATTTTCGCTTCGCAGGGATGTCGGTTAGATGCCATATCTCTTGGTTATTGTGGGTCTGTCCTTGCTTCCTATGTATATTTATATCTCGACAGACACGCTAAGCAAGAATTGGCTCTGCTCTGATCACCAGTACCATGGAGTACAACTGGGCAGGGGGTGCTCAGCCACAAAAATTCTAGAAGTGGAGCCCGCTTAAAAGAGTTAACTAAAAAATTAGCGACACGCAATTCGCCTTCTACTGTATGGGGGGATGTGCTGTTTAGACTCTAAAGCATATTTAGGCGGTTTAGCCAGAGCGCTTTCTGGAGAGGCATCATTTATGGCTTGCCCTCTTTTGTTGATTATTGATATGTGTTGGCCCAGTGTAAGGGTAGCAAGCATATCTGGCGTTTCTTCGCTAAAGGAGCCAGTTCTACCACCACACCTCTTCAAACAAGCAGCCAGTTGCGCTACCACACCTTGGCATCCTCCGAACGAGCAGCCATATTTGCTATACGTCTCTTTCATCCACTTACCTCTTCAGATTGAATCGCTTAAGATACAGTGGGAGGCGAAATGGGTGTCGCTAATTTTTTAGTTAATTATTTTAAGCGGGCTCCACTTCCAGACGCTTGTGGCTGTGCACCCCTGCCCTGGTTGTACCCTAAAGTAACCGAGGGCCGAATTGGCTTTTACCCCATAACTGGCACATAACTACTTTGGTACATTATCCTTTTATATATACTTTATCCTCTCTTCTCCTTTTTTTTTATCTTACATTGTTCGAAGGACTCGGCCAGGTGTGATATATAAAGTATTTACCTTTGAGGAAATAATATACGGCAAAGCAGTACTGTAGAGGTTAAGGATGGCTCTTCCACAAGAAATCTGGGATAAAATCTCAAGACAACTCCCACCCTGGTCAGCTTTAACTTCATCAAATCATTTCCGACTTTTACTAGATACTTCTCGTCAAAACCATTCACGTATATGGGATTTGATTTTTCGAAACAATAACTGGCTTCGCATTATTGTTGAGCAGCTCCGGATCGGTCTCGTTTTGATTAGAGCGGATTTGAAAAATCTTTTCGATAAATCGGACTCAACTATCCCATCTCGCCTAGTGCTGTGCCCTACTCAATTATCGAGCAATATGCAGCAGTATTATTCGATATTTCTACAGTCCTTACAACCGCATAAAATCAATCTTGACGGCAGTATTACTTTCCCTCAGTCAAACCTTACATTATATTACCCTACTTGGAAAAACAAGCAATACTTTCTACCAAATATTCAACAATTCTTCCAATTTGACAAAAATACAATAGCATCAGCTTACTTAGAATTCGACACTTCATCTACCTATAAATATAAGCAGCTTGGCTCTGAATGTATTGCTGGAAAGAAGGGGCGAAAACCAACTTGGGAAGATATCGAGCGAATATGCTGGATAAAAAGGTCATCTTCAACTCCTGCAATTATGTTTTTTGCAACTGAGGACATTGAGGAGGTTCTACTTCTTATGGTAGGGTTGGTTGAGGCTCTCGCTAGATAGGATAGTATACGGATATGATGTCCTTGGGCTTCAGTAGTATGGGATTAATCTCCCTTATATCCTTCTTGTTCGGCATATTCAAATTCAACTCCCTGCACACGGAAGACATCGGCCTTATTGACGGCTACTCATACTTCATCATCGCGGGTGTGCTCTCCCTCGACTGGCAGAATATTTTAGTGAGCGTCCAGGTTACTATGCCGATAGTGATTTGGAGTGCTAAGTTACTGTACTTCTACCAATTGGGCATTGGCTCTTTAAGACGTTTCTCCCCGGGGATATACTGGAGATACAGGCAAGCGATGAGGTTGCAGATAGAGGCGTTGTGGAAAACAATAGATTGTCTAGGAGAGACAGTGGGCGATGTTGAGGCTGGAGGAGAAGCTGTGGAAGGAGGAGATGTAGAAGAAAGAATTAACGAGGAGACGCCATTGAGGAGAGATGAAAGGAGAGACGAAGGGAGGACAGGATTAGACGCTTAACGTCTTACTAAAGGATGGATTTGGACCAGGTAACGTCCATCCCTACGTGCCGGAAAACCCTACGTGCCGGAACGACTTCATGGGTTGGGGGTCTCAAATCTCTACCACATAAATATATAAAATTATAATTAGTTTTCTATTGTTCTTTAGCTATTTCTCTATAAGGGTTTGGTTTACAGTAAGAAAATACTAGAGTTGTGGTCATATTATCAACTATCCTATCGATGGCGTTTAAAGCCTTTTCGGCTATCCCCCCCCTGCTTTATTATAACTATTA
The DNA here is from genome assembly GCA_021399475.1 of Hyaloscypha finlandica. Lineage (NCBI taxonomy): Eukaryota > Fungi > Ascomycota > Leotiomycetes > Helotiales > Hyaloscyphaceae > Hyaloscypha > Hyaloscypha finlandica. The sequence goes on along the minus strand of JAJTUR010000088.1, from coordinate 119,486 downwards.
GCCTGTATCCAAATATCGGGACCATAGCACGAAGCTCCTATTAAGAAAGAATATAGGTCGAAAGTTTAAAGACATAGAGCGGAAAGAACCTTCATGCCAGATTTATCCGGACAAAGTAGGAGGAGGTACACAATACGCCAAGCATCTTAATAAGCGAAGGAAGTGCTTACATAATATCATATTTACGGTTACGCTAACTTAATCGTATTATATTGCATATTATACGAAACTCACGTGAAGTGTGGCGTTCTTCTAGAAGTTTCCATGAGCAGCCACGTACGTGTCTGCTGCTGCACAGAGCTGCTACAGATTAATTGTAGATGATGCCTCGCGTAAGGAATTCTTGGGAGCTTATGTGTCACTAGCGCATACCCTACCCTTCGACTGCGACGACTCTAATCGATCTTTCGATAACGAAGAGGCTCAAATAGCCCGGACAGCCCGCCATGACCTTCTGCAGTAGCTGGTCGCGATTAGCCGGTTTGGCGCCTCGTAGCGATAGTGCGCAACCACACCGTCCCGCGAGGCTGTCTAGCTGAGTCGTACGAGCACAACTTCGACCCAACCTGCACTCCCACACAAATGCATACGTATCGACCCTGCAACAACTATTCACCGACATTATTTCGTTCAGAGATTCTCTCAGATCCTGCCTGAGTCATGCGCCTACTACAATACAATAACGATGGCGGGTTCAGCCTGACCAAGGACTTTGTTAGCGGCGAGATTCCCGAATATGCTATCCTTTCGCACACATGGGGGGCGGATACAGAAGAGGTCACATATAGAGACCTGATAGATGGCACTGGGAAGAGCAAGGTTGGATACGAGAAGATTCGGTTCTGCGGAGACCAAGCCAGACGTGATGGACTGCACAACTTCTGGGTGGACACTTGCTGTATCAATAAATCGAGCGATAGGGAGCTTTCGGAAGCTATTAACTCCATGTTTCGCTGGTATCGCAAAGCAGCGAAATGCTACGTATATCTGACGGATGTTTCGACAAATGATCAAATCGATCTATCTTTACAGCCGTGGGAAGCAGCTTTTGGGAACAGTCGGTGGTTTACCCGTGGTTGGACACTTCAAGAGCTTATCGCGCCGCCATCAGTCGAGTTCTTTTGCTCTAATGGCAATCGACTCGGTGACAAGAAATCATTAGAGGGGCAGCTTCATAAGATAACGGGGGTTCCGGTTTCCGCTCTTCGAGGTTGCCCTCTATCCGATTTCAGCTTCGACGAGCGAGTGTTATGGGCACGAAATCGGGAAACTAAGCGTGAAGAAGACCTTGCATATTCCCTGCTAGGCATCCTCGATATCTCAATGCCGATTATCTATGGCGAGGGGAAGGAGAACGCATTCCGTAGGTTGAACCGCGAATGGAAATACCGACTCGATGAACTTTCACGGGCCACCTTGAATTACGCCAGACGGTTAGGCACACTGCAGCAGACGCTCGAGGGGCACAGCAGCGGGGTCATGTCGGTGGCGTTCTCGCCCGACTCGAGGTTGCTGGCGTCGGCGTCAGCAGACATGACGGTACGACTTTGGAACGCAGCTACCGGTGCGCTACGACAGACGCTCAAAGGGCACAGCAGCGTGGTCATGTCGGTGGCCTTCTCGCCTGACTCGAGGCTGCTAGCGTCGGCGTCATACAAGACGGTGCGGCTCTGGAACGCAGCCACTGGTGCACTGCAGCAGACGCTTGGTGGGTATAGCGGCGAGGTCTATTCAGTGGCCTTCTCGCCTGACTCGAGGCTGCTGGCGTCGGCGTCAGAAGATAAAACAGTACAGCTCTGGAACGCAACTACGGGTGCGCTACAGCAGACGCTCAAGGGGCATAGCGGCGGGGTCTGTTCAGTGGCCTTCTCGCCTGACTCAAGGCTACTAGCATCAGCATCAGTAGATAAGACGGTGCGGCTCTGGAACGCGGCTGCCGGTGCGCTACAGCAGACGCTCAAAGGGCATAGCCGCTGTGTTTATTCGGTAGCTTTCTCACCCAACTCGAGGCTACTAGCATCAGCGTCAGGAGACAAAACGGTACAGCTCTGGAACGCAGCCACTGGTGCACTGCAGCAGACGCTTGGTGGGTATAGCGGCAAGGTCTATTCAGTGGCCTTCTCGCCTGACTCGAGGCTACTAGCATCGGCGTCAGAAGATAAAATAGTATGGCTCTGGAATACAGCTACTGGTATACTACAGCAGACTCTCGAGGGGCATAGTGGCGAGGTTTGTTCGGTAGCTTTCTCGCCTGACTCGAGGCTGCTGGCGTCGGCGTCAGAAGATACAACAGTGCAGCTCTGGAATGCGGCTACTGGTACGCTGCAGCAGACACTCAAGGGACATAGTAACTGGGTCGGTTCAGTGGCTTTCTCACCCGACTCGAAGCTATTAGCATCGGCGTCAAATGACATGACTGTACAGCTCTGGAACGCAACTACCGGTGCGCTGCAGCAGACGCTCAAAGGGCATAGCAGCTCGGTCTATTCAGTGGCCTTCTCGTCAGACTTGAGGCTGCTAGCGTCAGCGTCAGAAGACATGACGGTACGGCTTTGGAATACCGCTACTGGCATGCTACAGCGGGCGCTTGTGGGGCATAGCGATGGTGTTTTATCGATAGCTTTCTCACCCGACTCGAAGCAACTAGCGTCAGCGTCAAGAGATATGACGGTACGACTCTGGAACGCGGCTACTGGTATGTTACAGCAGACACTCAAGGGGCATAGTAACTGGGTCTATTCAGTGGCTTTCTCACCCGACTCCAAGCTGTTAGCATCGGCGTCAAGAGACATGACAGTACAGCTCTATAATACGGCTACCGGTGTACTACAGCAGACGCTCGAGGGGCATAGTGGCAAGGTCTGTTCGGTAGCTTTCTCGCCTGACTCGAGGCTGCTGGCATCGGCGTCAGAAGATAAAACAGTATGGCTCTGGAATACAGCTACTGGTATACTACAGCAGACTCTCGAGGGGCATAGTGGCGGGGTCTGTTCGGTCGCTTTCTCGCCTGACTCGAGGCTGCTGGCATCGGCGTCAGAAGATAAAACAGTATGGCTCTGGAATACAGCTACTGGTATACTACAGCAGACTCTCGAGGGGCATAGTGGCGGGGTCTGGTCGGTCGCCTTCTCGCCTGACTCGAGGCTACTGGCGTCGGCGTCATACAAGACGGTGTGGCTCTGGGGTGCGGGTTAAACAGTACTCTAATCTTAATACTGCTATTGCCTTTGAAAAGAAGAAGAGAGCGGTGCCTTCGGACTTTCCTTTCTCTGTTTTTCGGGCGCTAGGAGTAAATATTAATCCGTGTTTGGTTACTAATAGCTTTCGTAAGCTCACTGTAATTTCTTATTCGGGTGTGTTTTACTTCGTATTTTGTAATAGTTACGTCTAAGCACTTCTCTAGCGTTTTGCTTCTCGATCTACCACCTACAACGTTACCTTAAGAAGCTATGATTTATCTTAATTCCAATGCCTTAGCCAATTTCGAAGGCTTCGTGTGAGCCGCAGGCGAGCACCCACGTTCTATCTATCAGGCATTGAAGTCTACTAAGCTGGATGTGGCGCACGAGGCACCACAGTACCTCCAGCCACTATTGGCCTTTGTGCCTAAGGCTTCATAATTGAAATTATAGCGTAAATATTGCGGGGTTGTTTCGCACCAACCACAATCGTGTCGCTTGATCCGAGGTACAGATCCGCGTGGCGATAATGCTTAAATTTGCGCGCCATAGCAGCCACACTGCTAATGACGTTTTCCTGCATAGGTGTGAGGCCTTAGAGCTCGGATAAGACCCATTTATGAATATTAGGGATAGTAAGAGCTCGGTGGTAGAGCTGTGGTAGAGGAAGTCTATTATGCTATAAAAGGATACTCTTTTCAAATCAGGCGTGAGGCGACGATGCGAATGTGATTTTCTAGTGGGAGAGGTTTAGGGTGTCTAGGAGTGGCCACGGAACATAACTTATAAGAAAATATAGGAGATGTTGAGGTGAGCACAGATTTTAAGATGCTTGAAGTCAAAGTACCTATCATTTTTTCCGGCACGTAGGGTTTTCCGCTACGCAGGGATGGACGTTATAAGATTTCTGATTCCGGTGAGAAAATATTATAGTCTTAGTTATACTATCGATCGTGCTGTTAATAACGTCAAAACCCTATTTAGCTATCCCCCCCTGTTCGACTACTACTATTAGCTTGTTTCTGAATTTCGGGACTGCTATACGAATGCCCTATCTAAGAAGAATATATCTTTAGACTTTAAAGACATAAAGTGAAGGGCAACCTATGTACCGAGTTTATCTGGGCAAAAAGGGGGAGGTACACAAAACACCAAGCGTCTTAATAAGCGTAAAACATTTACCGCACTTACATAATGCCGTATTAATGCTCACGAGCCTCGTAAAATGGTATATTAAACGCTATACCTAATTTAGAAAGTGTGGCGTTCTTCCAGAAACTTCTAGGCACAGCCACCTGCTGCATTCACTGCTCTCGCTGAGCAAACTCCAGCTGGACTGTAATTAAGCGACCACCAAAAAATAAGCTGCACTTTGCACACGATGCAGCTCTTACTACAAACTACTTTCATATAAAGTTTAAACCCACGGAAAGGTCAGCTTCTCATTTTAAATCACAGAAAGCTTTTAGTTGTGAGAAATATTTATCGTTGTGCTGCAGCTATTTGAAAAGAGGGGTGTCTCGCTACCTTTCTCGATTCGCGCCCATTTGGTGGTCGCTTAATTGCGTACAGCTGGAGGCAAAGTCGCCACTCAATCAATCCACCACCATTTCCATGGCTATGGTAAGTCATGAGCGACCGCGCCAGTGAAGCCCTTGCAGCAGGCTTTCTGCCTGGAGAGCCTCGAACATACGATGCTATGTCAAAACGGAGGAATGTCCCTCTCTCTACCCTCCACCATCGTGCGTGCGGGCGGCGCTCAAGAGAAGAGAAGGCCCAAAGCCAATAGTATCTCACTCCATCGGAAGAGAAAGCCCTCGAAAGGTTCTTGAAAGTAATGTCTGACTTAGGAAATCCTGTGCGGATTAAATTCCTTCCTTCACTCGCCTTTAGTATCGCCCGCCAGCGTTCCACGATGAATAGAGCGATCAAGCCTCCAAGTAAGAACTGGGCTCGGGCCTTCGAGAAGCGTCATCCAATACTCAAATCAAGAAGAGTGAGGGCGATAGACTGGAAACGTCACGAGAACAACATCTATGACAAGATTACATACTGGTTTGAGATAATCGGGGAGGTATTAAATAATCGGGCTGTCCTCCCAGAAAATGTCTATAATATGGACGAGACGGGAGTCATGCTATGCAACCTGGGCTCTACCAAGGTCCTTGTAGGTAAGGACGATCCGCGAGACTATAGAGGCGCGGGCGTCAAGCGGACTATAGTGACGGCCATCGAGTGTATTAGTGGAAACGGTAGGTCTTTATTACCAATGATTATTTGGCCAGCCACTACCCATCGAAGCAATTGGACTACGTTCCCTACTCCTGGTTAGCACTATGCGTGCTCCGAATCCGGATACACCGATTCCAAGATTAGCTTTGAGTGGCTCACGCGCGTATTTGATCCCCAAACCAAAGGGTAAGCTAACCAGAAACCTCGAGTACTAATCTGCGACGGCTTTGGGACGCACGAAAGCCTCGAGATCCTAGAGTTCTGTTTCGAGAACAATATAACCCTGTGCCGCCTCCCCTCTCACACCTCTCACAAGCTCTAGCCTTGTGACGTCGGGGTCTTTGCCCCATTAAAGGCAGCCTATCGTGAGCGAGCTAAGCGGCTGGACCGAGCAGGTGTAGGTACTATCGGCAAGGAGCATTTTACCTCTTTGTATAGCCCTGCCAGAGAAAAGGTGTTCACAAAGAAGAATATTATCGCCGCGTGGGCTGCGTGTGGGTTATTTCCGCGCAACCCAGACCGAGTCCTTAGGGTCACACCAAAGCCTCCCGCTCAGTTAACTATTCCAAATGCCGATGAGATCAAGGTGGGTATTTGTCCGCAAGACGACGTACTACAGACGCCCGTGACACCCGTGACGCCCGTGTCAGCAGAGGGCTTTACGTCGCTGTATAACAAGATCAAGCAGGATGCTCTCACGCTTGATGAGACGAGTCAGCAGCGCCTCCGCAGGCGTGTACAGAAGCTCGCCAATGCCGGTCAAGGATCCTTCGCCGAAGTTGCGCTTCTTCGGTATCAAAATCAGTTCTTGACTCAGATGAACAATGAAGCCCGAGTCCGCCGCTCGACCAAGTCGGTAGTGCTGGGGAAGGGTGAGGGGAAGGTGATGAGCTTCGAGGACATCGAGGAGGCACGAGCAAAGCGTGCTGCGAAAGAGGCCATAAAGGACAAGGGAAAGCGTGGTCGGAAGCGTAAGAGTGCTGTGTTGGAGGCAGAGGCAGAGCCAGAAGAAGAGGGACAGCCAGAGCCAGAAGTGGCGTGTGCGAAAGAGGTCATAAAGGTCAGGGGAACACGTGGCAGAAAGCGTAAGAGTGCTATGCCAGAGGGAGATGAGCCAGAGCCAGAGCGAGAGCCAGAAGTGGCGCGGGGAATCGAAGCGCCACAGCCATGGAGGGCCCCAGTGGCACAGATGATCTAAGTGCAGGTTGTTCGGGATCGGATTGCTGCAGGGGGAATAGAAAATTATTGTTTTGTTCTTCGGTTCGAATAAGTTTCTCAGGGCAGGCTCGCGCAGGCCTCGCGAGTTGTTACTATAGAGTGGAGTTAACTAGACTTCGTCGTGCTGTACTATAATAGAAGGGAAGCTGCAGTGAATAAGGTTCCCTCCTCACGCGGCGGCATGTGAAGCAGTCCGCCCGCAGTGCCTTGATGGCCCAGTTTGCAGCTAACTTTAAGATGCGTTACATATAGTGTCGCCTGCGTGCAAATACGTGATTGATGTGCTTAATCCCAGAAGTCCTTTCCGCCATACTTGTTCCCGATCAAAGCCTTCCCAACCTCCTCTACCTCGATGCTATCATATGTGTGAGATGCCCCAATCGCACCCCCAACCCAGCCACTACTAAATGCGTCTCCAGTATGGGCCTGCCCTTTGATCCCTATATTCGAGTACTGGTGGCCTGCAATTACTTCCTTAACTGTATTTTGAAGCAGATCATCGACACCCATCGTTGCGTCCTCGACTAGCTTTAGAGCTTGCTTGTCGCCAATCGCTCCTGCTTCTTGTTGGACAAGCGTCGTTCGGGCCTGAGGTGCCGGGAATAATCTTTCGATCTCGTCGAGGAGTAAGACAGTCTGTTCGAGAAGGTCTTTCAGAGCAGATCTGTGATACAGCGCCCAGCTAGTAAGCTTCAAGAATCGACCCTTCTTTTGACGCTGTATAGCTAAGCCTTTCATCTTGTTGTCCAGGGCGACCATCATCGGATCCATATCGCTTGCCGAATACGCGGAGAGATCCTCTCCAGCCTTCGCAGTCAGCTTATACTTTTTGGAGATGCTCTCGGTATCCGCGAAGAGCACAAGAATTTGGAGCAATGCATTCTTCGCAAGCTGGATCTCGGCCGTAGTAGCATCCTGTCTGCCCAGTTTAGGATCATCATAGATATTGACAGACTCGCCCCATCGCGTAAGACGGAGCCTCGCACAGTTGAGAGCAAGCTGGCTCGTCTGGAAATCTCGACCGAAGTGGCGGCCAAACTGGATGTACTCGAAGCAGTCAACACATGCAGTGAAAGCAGATGCAATACCAATAGCACTAGATACAATGCCGAACGGCTCTGCCATCGTCAAGAGAAATGATGATACAAGACAAACACAGAAGGTTGATAGAGAGTAGGGGGGAAGTCCTTACCAGGGCTTCAGCCGCAGCCTCATCATACTAGGCCAACGCAAGCCATGAGGCTACTGGTCGAATGAGAATTGCCCGTCACCACCACCACGAGATCGTGCCAGCACCGACTCAATAGAGGAGGTAGAGGCTTTGCACTTCGCAATTCATTGACTGGGGCTCTAGGCCTTCGCCAGCGTCTGCTCCACTTCTGCGGCAGCTAGCTTACACGGTTGATCGCAATGTCAGATCCGGAGCCGCCGGGCGGGCTTCCGTCCCCTTACGGCAATCAGTATCAACATATTCAAATCGGTGGAGGTGCAAGAGCCCAACTTGGGAATACATACCATATCGGTAAGCCCTTTATAAGAGAAGCACTACAAAACTGACACGCCATAGGGCTAGAAGATCCCCTCAGCCTTCTCCCGTTTGCGACACAGGCGCTGTTCAATTCCTACGACCGCCAACACGAACCTGCCTGCCTCCCCGACACGCGCGTCGACCTCCTACAACAGATATATGACTGGGCTGATAGAAAAGATGGACACGATGAGCAATGTATCTTCTGGCTGAACGGTCTAGCGGGGACAGGAAAGTCCACGATCTCCCGCACTGTCGCCCGCAGATGCAATGAGCAGAAGCGTCTTGGAGCCAGCTTCTTCTTCTCAAAGGGTGGCGGAGATGTGAGCCATGCCGGCAAGTTCTTTACGAGTCTTGCCGTGCAGCTCGCAAGATCTATACCGTCTCTTCAGAAGCAGGTCTGTGATGCTGTCATGGAGCAGCGTGATGTCGCGAAATTGTCCCTCTCAGACCAGTGGCATCAACTTATCCTCCACCCCCTATCAAGACTAGAGCAATCTCACCAATCGTACGTTCTTATTATTGATGCGCTCGATGAGTGTGAGGGTAATCAGAATGTCCGGATCATTCTAGGGCTCCTAGCTGAGGCTCGATCAATAAAGACGGTACGACTGCGAGTCTTTTTGACAAGCAGACCTGAAGTTCCAATTCGACACGGCATACGCACTATCCCACAAGCTGAGCACCAGGACTTCGTCCTTCAAGACATACCTCCGGCGACTATCAATCATGACATATCTCTATTTCTGGAATACAATCTAGGGATAATCAGGCAGGAGTGGACTCTCAGCGCGGACTGGCCAGGCGAAATGGTATTGAGACAGCTGGTTCTATACGCTTGTGGCCTCTTTATCTGGGCGGCAACCGCGTGTCGGTTCATTCGTGAAGGGAAGCGGTTCGCACGCAAGCGACTGGATACAATTCTCAAGGGCAGCAGCAGCAGCAGTGTTACTACACCAGAGAAACACCTCGACGAGATCTACCTTGCTGTCCTTAAGCACTCGATCTCCTCGGAATATTCGGACGAAGAGATAAATGAGGTATGCGATATGTTAAAGCATATACTTGGAAGTCTAGTAGTGTTGCTCTCACCTCTTTCCACCTCTTCATTGAGTAGGCTATTGCACCTTCCAAAGGAAGATATTGACCAGACCTTTGAGGACCTTTATGCGATCCTTGATATTCCAGAAGACCCGACTCGCCAGGTCCGTCTCCATCACCCTTCATTTCGCGACTTCCTCTTGAGCAAAGATCGATGTGAGGATTTCTGGGTAAATGAGAAGAAGCCACACCAGATATTAGTTACTAGCTGTATACAGCTAATGTCCCAGGCACTAAAGAAGGACGTTTGCGAAATGCATGCTCCTGGCAGTCAAACTAGCCAAGTTGAGAGTAGTCGGGTAGAGAAATGCCTTCCGCCCGAAGTTCAATATGCATGTCTTTACTGGGTCCAGCATCTGCAAAGAGGTGGTTATCATGTTCGTGATGGCGAAGAAACTCACCGGTTTCTGCAGACTCATTTACTGCACTGGCTCGAGGCGCTTGGCTGGATGGGGAAGGCTTCAGAAGGGATTCAAGCAATATTGTCTTTAGAGGCACATATTTCGGTGAGCTATTTGTCTATTATTTAAAGGTGTCTAACTGGTTTGTCCTTAGGTTAATGAAAGCCCCGATTTATATACTTTGATCCATGATGCAAAGCGATTTGCCTTATATAATCGATCTATTATTGAAAAGACACCCCTTCAGTTATATTGCTCTGCTCTTGTCTTTGCGCCAGGAAATAGCATTATTCGAAGGAAGTTCGAGGGTTGTACCCCAGATTGGATTCAACTGAAACCAAAAGTACAAGCACACTGGAACGCGGCGCTGCAGACGCTCGAGGGCCACACTAGCTCGGTCAATTCAGTGGCCTTCTCACCTGACAGCAAGCAGGTCGTGTCTGGATCATGTGATGAGACAGTACGGCTCTGGGATACAGCTACGGGAGCACTGCTACAGACGCTCAAGGGCCACTCTAGCTCGGTCAATTCAGTAGCCTTCTCACCTGACGGCAAGCAGGTCGTGTCTGGATCATGTGATGAGACAATACGGCTCTGGGATGCGGCTACAGGAGTACTGCTGCAGACGCTCGAGGGCCACACTAGCTCGGTCAATTCAGTAGCCTTCTCGCTCGGCGGCAAGCAGGTCGTGTCTGGATCGCACGATGAGACAGTACGGCTCTGGGACGCAGCTACAGGCGCACTGCTACAGACGCTCGAGGGCCACACTAGCATCGTCTGGTCCGTGGCCTCCTCACCCGACAGTAAGCAGGTCGTGTCTGGATCGCACGATCAGACAGTACGGCTCTGGGACGCGGCCACGGGAGTACTACAGCAGACGCTCGAGGGCCACTCTGGCAATATCGCTTCTGTGGCCTCCGTAGCCTTCTCACCTGACAGCAAGCAAGTCGTGTCTGGATCATGGGACAGGACAGTACGGCTCTGGGACGCAGCTACAGGAGCACTACAGCAGACGCTCGAGGGCCACTCTAGCTACATCGCTTCCGTAGCCTTCTCACCCGACAGTAAGCAGGTCGTGTCTGGATCATGGGACAAGACAGTACGGCTCTGGGATACGGCTACAGGAGCACTACAGCAGACGCTCGAGGGCAATTCTGGCTATATCACTTCTGTAGCCTTCTCACTTGACAGTAAGCAGGTGGTGTCTGGATCAAATAATGAGACAGTACGGCTCTGGGACACGGCTATAGGAGCACTACAGCAGACGCTCGAGGGCCATACTAGCATTATCGATTCGGTGGCCTTCTCACCTAACGGCAAGCAGGTCGTGTCTGGATCGCACGATAAGACAGTACGGCTCTGGGATACGGCCACAGGAGCACTACAACAGACACTCGAGGGCCACTCTAGCTACATCGCTTCCGTAGCCTTCTCACCCGACAGTAAGCAGGTCGTGTCTGGATCATGGGATAAGACAGTACGGCTCTGGGACACAGCTACGGGAGCATTGCAGCAGATGCTCGAGGGCCATTCTGGCAATGTCACTTCTGTAGCCTTCTCACCCGACAGTAAGCAGGTCGTGTCTGGATCAGGGGACAGGACAGTACGGCTCTGGGACACAGCTACAGGAGCACTACAGCAGACACTCAAGGGCCACACCAACTTTATTACTTCTGTAGCCTTCTCACTTGACGGTAAGCAGGTAGTGTCTGGATCAGGCGACAAGGCAGTACGGCTCTGGGACGCAGCTACAGGAGCACTACAGCAAACGCTCGAGGGCCACTCTGGCAATGTCAATTCAGTAGTCTTCTTACCCGACAGTAAACAACTGTCAATCTTACGAGTATCTAATTATTGGGTCGTAGAAGGTAATACAAATATTCTTTGGCTGCCTCCTGATTATCGGGAAAATTGTTCAGCTTCTTGGAACGAAAGCCTTGTTATAGGACATTCATCTGGGAAAATTTCCTTCTTTCGCTTTAAAAATAGAGCAAAGCTTGTTATATAGAATTGAAAAAAATCTCAGTTCTTGGAAGGTCCTAGGGAACCATCTACTTATATACAATTTTAGAATTGCCACTTGCCTTCTAGCATTTTCTAGATAGTATAGTATGAATGGATTTGCTATGAATCTATTAATCCTCTATACAAAAATACCAGCGTCTTGATCACTAAGCCTCAAGTGGTGCTTAACAAGAGCTTGAATAGTTTGTCTCTGGTTCTAGAGTTGACTAATGGAGATCTGGAGATTTTGGTTCGATACTGGCTTGAATGCGAATTTGGATACAGGGTTTCAAGATTTGGTTTGCGATTTTCGTGCTTGGACCAACCGTAGGCATTGAAGTTATTACTAAGCTGGATGAAAGCGCCTGGTGCGCCACAGCACCCCCCAGCCACTTTTGGCCTTCATGCCTAAGGCTTCAAAATCGAAATTACAGCGTAAATATTGCAGGGTTGTGTCGCACTTATAAAAGTCATCACTCGCTTTCAGCCGAGGTACAGATCCGCGTGGCGATCACTTACGAATTGGGCGCCACTGCAACCACAAGGCTAATGATGGTTTCCTATATGAATGTGAGGCCTAAGGAGCTCAGATAAAACCATTCTAGAAGTATTCGGAGTAATAATAGCTCAGTGAGAGAGCTATAGTAATTAATCCTTGTTTTCTTATAGAGATAGATATCCTGCAAATCAAGCACTGGATCAATGATGCGAACATAATTTTCTTGCATAAGTGGTGGAGTGTTTGGGAGTAGCTACGGAACACGGCTAGCATAAATTAATTACAGATAATGATGTGGGTGTGAAGTTCGAATTACTTGAAGTCAAAGTACCATTTATTTTTCTCGGCACGGTGGGTTTCTCGTTACGGAGGGACGGACGTTAGCTAGATTTACGTAGAAGCCCAAGGTGATCTTTAAACATCGATTCTCTAGTCAAGTATGCCTATATGTGTATTGATGACATGTCGTATGCTGTATAAAATGTGTGTCAAAAATAAAAAATCATTAAAAGTTGGGGACCGCAGAACGGGTAAGAATTAGCTCCGCTGTGATGACACCTGTACCTTGGGGTACAACCAAGCAAGGGCGCACAGCCACAAGTGTCAGGAAGTGGAGCCCGCTTAAAAAACTTATCTATAAAATTAGCGACACTCGATTCGCCTTCTACTGTAGCGTCTCAAAGTGAAATGAGTTGTGGTGGGGGAATTGCGATTTAAGCGAGTCGGACAGATATGTGGCCACCCACTGTATAAAGTGACGCTGCCCCGCACATGGACCTGCGCTCTTCGTTCCTTTTTTTTTACCTCCCTAACGCTCGCCTTCTGCGACTCAGCCCTCGTCCTTCCCCAGCCTCATCCCAATTTCCCGACCATCGCTACAAACAGTTACGGACTCGAGATGGACGATTTGAACAACCACTTGGCTCAGCTCCTCATCCGAACCCCTCCTCTCCAAGCCCGTCCTCCTCTCCAAGCCTGTGAATCTCAAGGACTTCGGGATTTTCACCAGTTCTCAGAGCTCCCTCTGGAAATTCGACAGATAATCTGGACATTTTCTCTCCCCGGAGCCCGCTCGATTCGAGTACGTCCTATTGTGCCGAAAGATGGCCTTTTGCTTTTACTCTTACGAGGACAACAATCCTGTAGCGGCACTACAGACTTCTAGAGAATCCCGCAGCGCATCGGCTTTCTCGGTTGGTCGAGGTTTAATCGAAAATGGGATACATTTTTATCCCGATCGTGATACTCTCCTATTCACAGGACTCGAGGCAATATTTCAGACGCTTCATCCGGCTGCGTCTCGCGGTGCAGTCGCAGTTACACAGAAACGGTGTAGAACTAGACTAACAATCATACAATCCTATTCAAGGTCTCATTGTCTATTTCGTCGGTCCAAACGCCGAACTACACTCCCCAAACAAACCTTCAGAATTCCATCACCAGTCAAACCTACACCTCCCTCGCTAGGGCTTCTGCCACCCGTCCAGGTAACAGTATCAACAATATCCCTAACGCCACCCTTAATCTTGTTGCTCAGCTCATCATCCAACTCCTCAAGTGCTTCCTTCGCGCCATCCTCATTGCCCACCTGAAAGAACTGTACACCAACCTGGAATGGCGGCGCGTCAAGCCTATCCAATTTCTTTGCTGCAGACAGCAGTACTGACTCCACATCATCTGAAGGAACGCCATCCGTGAGAACGATAAGATTCATTGGCTTGACTTCCTTGCCCTCCCCCATCACCTTCTCCAACTTAGCTAAGTAAGGGTTCAAGATATTATGCACGCGAGTACCGGTAGGAGTTCCTCCCTGTGGTCTAACGCGCTCGAAGATCTCAGTAATCGTAACAGCGCGTTTGATGCCCCTATATCCCGTAGCTGCAACGCCCTCAGATGGTTCACCCGCATCTTTAGACTTATGATTCAGGAAATAGATGTCTATACCATCGCTATCATGCTTGGTGACGATTGGGGCAATAGTAGCGAGTGCCTGTGAAACTTCGCGCCATGAGCGGCCAGCCATGGAGCCGGAGTCATCGACCAGGAGAACGGTGTCGAATGTGCTGAGGAAGGAATAGGGGTCTTCGCTTGTGATCCCTGTAGCAATTGGTGCGGCTTGCCCATTTGAAGATGTAGCGAGCTCTGGTGGCTGCTGGGGCGTGAATATTGGGCCCGTGGCAGCGGTAGGAGACGGTGAATATGCAGGCGGGGGAGCGTTCGAGGGGACAGTGAAGGCGTTCATGCCTGGACGATCAGGGCGTCGGGTCGCTGTTGACGGGTTGGTGAGAGGGCAGGGACTTCTTCGTGGCGTTTCGCTGCTCAAGGCGTGATCTGATGTGGCTGAAGTGGTTGATCGAATGGAAACGCTACTGCTCTTACGACCGAGTTTGCGTATTGTGCTGAATAGAGAACGTCCTTGAGATGCTTGCTCAGGTTTGAGAGTCCATGACGATCCGGAAGCCATGGTTGGATTTGGATGATCTGACGTCGATGAAAAGGGAAGCGTGTTGTTTAATATCGCTTGAGCTGGCGAGATCGTGGGCTATGTTGTCACACGAGACCTCTTCGGGAGATTCTCTAGGAGTGGATAGATGGTTAAGATAAAGGTGTTCGTGAGCTTTAACTTGACTGCGTGTTCTGTAGAAGGTCAGCAGAAGAGTTTGATCGAAGACGTTGTGGGCTTGACAGACGAAGTCGATGGGATACACATATTACGCGGAGCTCTAGAGTCGATAGGGGTAGGTCACCCTTCTCCGGTCGTTCGGGTGGGGGGTGGGCTTCAAAATTGGCTGCCTCCAGAAAAGATTCCTCCAGAAATGGCTCCTCCAGGAAATGGCTGTTCGCCTGTAATTGGCCGTTGCGTTTCCGGCCAGGTTCCAATCTGGCAATGCCAATGGGATTCAGATGGTGTTCGAAGTAGAAGGTGCATTGGTCTTGGGTAAGATGGAGATTGATATAAATGTATATAAATGGGTCACAAGAAACTTCTCCAAACAGAAGTTTAATGGCCATTATTTAAAACTCTAGGTCAATATCATTTGTATTCTTGCAATTTAATAGTTCCTATGAGCTAATTGCCTGATTAAGCTCCATCGTGTCCAGAACAGAAACCTAATTCGAAGTAGAATACGGCTGTAATTGCACTACGTCTGTTGTCAACTAAATGCAGACTGCCATTTTTGACCTGCCTAGTACAGCTTCCAATTTTGGCTGTTACAGGCCCCAATCTCCACATGTTGCTCGCAGGGCTCTGGGGATAATACCTTCAGAATGTGATCGGGTAGTTAGACATGGTTGCCATTATTAGACTTATAGCATTATAAAAATATAAAGTCTCGGTGCGCCAGCATCTTACTCATACAGCCCTTACTCTTCAAAACAAAAAAATGGGTTCACGTTCTAAACGGTTCGACATTTTGACGGTCCTGATAGTGATCACGAAAGACCGAAGCCTCTAAACACTAAGGACAAAAGACGGTTAACGAGGGGGAAACAAGCAATCCTTTTAATAGGCACGGAGATGATGGGGGGCAAGACAAGATCTCAGCGGATTGTTGAGCAGAAAGTGCGTCCCAGAAGGAAGCAGAAGCAATCTACAGCGAAGACTCGTGAATCAAGGGGTGGAGAGCGTAACAAACCTAGAAGATCTGCAAGACTAGAGGCGCAAAAGTTCAAAGATGTCATGAAAATTTGAGTGTTCATTTGTAATTCAGTTCCTAATATAGTTGCAATTTCTAGTCAAGAAATCTTCAGAAAGGAAACCCTTTCTCCACATCCAAGTACTCATGCCGCAATACCATCTCTCAAACCCCTATAACACTCTGGCCGATGCCCTCGTGCTGCCTTTGCCTTCCTCCATGTCACTGATTGCTTTGAGGATCGTGTCTCGGACTTCAAGAGCAGCGCTGGTGATTATGTGCTCGATACCGTTGAAGTCGACACTATTTTGGCAAAGAAGAATAACGTCTGCTCTGAATTCATCTATGGAAAGATATATATCATTCTTCACCTTCATCTCGATAGTACCGAGATCGATTGGGTTGGGGACCTTTGCAGCATAAGTGTCCGCATATTCGGGCCACAGCTGCTTCACTAGTGCCTTGAAGCTCTGACCTGCTAGAGTCCGGCTAATTTGGTTCAAGGTTTTGGTGATCTCTTTCGATTGGCGTTTTGTGATTCGAGTCTGGACTCCATTCGCTTGAGACTTCGTGGGGCTAGTGGCAACTGAGTGCTCCACGTGGTGGGGACTGGAGAATGCCTATGATGAAATGACAGTCACCAACAGGGTCTTGGAACAACGGTTTTACTTACTCGCTCCTGCTCAAGCGCTAGCTGTTGTCCTGCAGATTCGCCTATGTTGAAAGCCGGCTCCCCTATTGACTCATCATCAACATTGCGATTCGACTGATTATTGAGAGAGCTTGCAAGATGGGGTTCGTGTTCTGGTTCGTGTTCTGCCATTTTGTGCGCCGCTTTTGTGTCTGCCGTGTAGTCTTTGAGAAATTGTTCAATGGAGTCTTGCAAGTGATCACCAGTGTCGTCATCACCCTCCTCACCCTCCTCACTCTCATAATCATCTTCGTCCTCATCAGTCGCTTCTTCCTCAAGAATTATCTCGTCACCAGATGAAGGGCCATCGTCCAATAAGAGCTCATCACCAGAAGAAGCATCGTCATCTACTGAGCCCTCACCATCAAGCGAAAGCTCACTGGATGAGAGATCACCATCAGATGAAGGGTTACCATCTAGCGAGAGCCCATCCGATGAAATGTCATCATCGTAGTCGACGTCGTCGTAATCATCGCCATCATTTAGATCAATTCCCTTTTCATCAGCCTTGGTGTCCATAATATCAAGAGGCTTCTCCTCAGCAGCTTCGACAGCAAGAGGGATTGGGATATAATAACCCCTGTTGCCAAAATCGCTCAACAATTTTACACTTCGAATCCATTCCTGGCCGAGCAGGATGGTGTGCAATCCAGGGATCACTCTGGCGTTGATTGCTTTTTCAACACCTGCTAAGCGAATATTGAAGCGGCAATATTGGTGGATGGGACCACCGGCAGCTATTTTTTCTAAGCTGTCGGAATATAGAACGAGGTCGAGAGCAATGGCGATCGACCAAGGGAGTAGATTGAGTGAACTTCTTTCATCAACCTGTACTCGCTGAAAGTCCACTATCCCCCTCGGTGTAAATATCGAGGCCTTGGTATAGAAGTTGTGTATCTTGCTATCCTCGGCTGGCAGTCCCCTGGAACAATGATGAAGTCTTCGCTGTTGAAGGCTGGCTATCTCTCTGTTTGTCATACCGCGACTATCAATGACCTCGATTCTCGATCCGGATGAATCCATCTCGTTGTTTTGTGGTGGTGGTGTACAGACTAATGGTTGTCCTTGAGCAGCTTGAGGATCAGCGGTGAGTGCGCTTGAAATCGCATCCTTTTGATATTGTTCTGGTTCACGCGCCTCTCCGGCGTTCTCGGACACTCGATCTCGGAAATCATACCAGATGACAGAACGAGGACTTCTTGCAGGCACCGAACGGGTATCCTGGGTCGGATGAGAAATTCTCTGGCGTTTGCATGAGCAAACTTGACCAACAGAATGAGGGTGTGCATGTTGGGGGAGTGGATGGTGAAGCTCCGGCGTGGATGAGCTCACAAATGGAGCGGGCGACGCGGCACGCTTAGCCCCTACGAGTCCACGAACTACCGTCGAAGTATCAACGACAAGCTCCATTTCTTGGAGCGTCGTTTAATGGATCTAATGATTGAATAAGCAGAACTTGATATCGATTTTGATGTTTGGGATGGTGATGGATGACTTTAATCCTCGACGCTCGACGCTTCTTGATGCACCTTATAGTGCTACGGTATGAGCAGGAAAGTGAAGGTCCTCTTTTGGCCTTGCGTGTTCTTTCTGGCTTGCCTGGGAGTCAATATTAAAAAGTGATGTTGCTGGCGGTTAGCCATTTGTGGATCCTGCCCCAAGCCACGCAATATCCCTGCAATCGCCAAGAGTCGCCAAAAGTCAACATTGACGAACAATTTGCCAAGAAAGTCCTGCGAATTATTATCCCTTATATATTGGTCACAGTAGATTAAGGCTAAATAACAATATAGTTTTTCCTCGCATTAATTGGACCGTAGTCATATCGATCTCCCACCTTCCTTTTCCTGTGGTGATCATTCACTGCCTCTTTCTAAGCTTTCTATAGAAGTACGTGCTTCCGCATAAACATCGAAACCACGCAGAATTCCATGGCTACATCGCAACAGAGCAGTGTGATACTCTTGCTCCAGAGTTTCCCTCTCTCCACCGTGATGTTGAATGGCAAGCGCTCAGTCTCGGCGTACAAAATCCACAGAAAAGTTGTTGAGCAGATGAAAGACAGAATGCAAACCGCACTACCTACGCCACCCAAAGCGATCTCCAAAGGCATGCCCCAAAGAACTCCTGCACAGATTGACTCCCCCTTCCAGAATGTATACTGAAGGGCAGTGATTAATATGACTGTTGAAATGATTCCGAGTATGAATGGGCCTTCAATGGTCCCAGAGGAGAAACGCTTGAGCTCCTGGTAAAGGGATTCTAGACCGCTGAGTTGGTAGCTGCCTGAAGTGGGCAATGCTCTGGGTAGAAGGTCGGAGATGTTCAGAGGCACCAGAAGGATACTATGCAAGAGGTGCAGTGGCCACTGGGTACACATACCCCGTGGCACAAAGTTACGCGCCATACGATGCGAACCAAGAGACTGCAGATGAAAAGACGGTTTACTACGATCCCGTTCGAGATGTGACCCGCTCGGAGACACGTGAGAATACAGGCGGAAAGGAGATCAGCCTCATCCAGAAACAATCCAACCTCGTCCAAAAATAGCTTGTTTAGGATGAAGGGCACTGGTCTGTAATTTTCCCATTTGCCTGTTTGCAAATGGAAATTCGCACCCGTGCCGCAACCTCACGAGCCACAATTCAGCGGCTGCGAAGGTTGCGCTGCCGGCTTCGCAGGTGATAATTGCAATGGAGGGAGGAGCAAAGCTTGCGCGTGATTCAACGTCCTTGTTGGGACAAGGCGATTTGTAGACCAGGTGAAAGAAGCTTGGAGCGGAGTCGCTTTGAAAGCACAGTTTCCTCGAGAAATCTATTTAAAGATCGAATCATAAATCCATCAATCCCATGATATTATCGCTCATGAACTTTAACCCTGACTCTCATAGCTGGACAATTTGGAAGTGCCTTGTCCTGAGGGACCATCTAGGAACCCTCGGTGGCCACTCTGAGTCTTTTGGAACTGCGACTTGGCTTAAGAACATTGTTCGGAAGGCCCTCGACTATCCTCTTACGTTTCTTGGAAAGGGGACTTGGCTGAAGAGCATCGTCCTCAAGGAACGTCTGACAATCCCCGACTACCTCCTTCGTCACCCGGTCTGAATCCACCTCGTCGTCCCAACTACCAACTGGGAGTCCAATCATTCGCCGCTTGGCGTTGCGTATGACCATCAGGCCACAACTCCGTCCGTCTCTCTGCTGGGGAGTAGGCTGGCCACCAGATTAGCACACGGCGGTGTATTAGGCTGTATACTTACCGCCTCAGTGTATCCGAAACCCAAGTACTTGAACTCCTCCTGTGGCGGATTAGCACCGCCTTTGAATGGTCCGTCCAAATCCACTTACCTCTACTACTCGTCTTACTAGGGTAGACTTTGTTTTGCGATGAATAATCCCATGGCTTGCCATCGAATCAAAGTGATATATCATCTTCGTTTGTTCATTGATCTCGAGCAGCGTGAAGTGGTCGGCGTTAATATTCAGCGGACAAATGTATACCTGTGGGTCCTCGAGATCGTTCTGGCCTTCGCACTTATAGTCGTCGATCTTCTTCCTCCAGCGACGGAGAGGGTTCGAGAGAGGCGTGACCTCGCCGTTTGCATCTTTCTTGTGGAGTGGGACGCTGAGACCGAGTCTCACGAATACTGGCCTATCGGTCATCTCCAGAGCGGCTGCAATGTCCCAACAATTGAGCCATGCCCTGGAGCGGAGCCTGTCGAACATGCCACATGAAAGTTCGGCTGCACCATTTACCATAATAGAATCGTCATCACCGAGCGTGTGCTTGCCGAGAATGTGGCCGATCCCTTCGACGACTCGGGCGACGGCGGTATCCAAGCAGCCTTGTGGAACCGGTTCCTGTTGTTGCATCAGTGTATGTCCAATACCCAAACCAAGCACCAGCTTACTCTCTCGAGGCCGTGCTCAGCTCGTAGGCTTGAGACCTCCTCCGATGGTATGATAGCATGTGATTCAAGCGAGTCAAAGAAGCGAGAGAGGTCCGGTCGCCCTTCCTTAGCCAACAGCTCTACTTGTTCGTCGAGGATGGAGAGCAACTCCATCTTTTGCGGATCTACTCGAAATGGTGCAGCTATTATGTCGATATTTTCTTTGCTCCCCTTCGCATAGCTCCTAGTAACGTAGTCAAGGTCAATAATTATTAGGATCCATGCATCATAGGACGTACCATATATCTGGATCGAAGAGAATCCCTAGGCGGGTCATCTGGATCAGTTTGCGTAATGTTCGCCCTCTGTGGAGAATGTTGTTGAGCCTCTTCCTCCTCGTATCAAAAATCCTCTTTTGGATTCCGGCCGAATTTGCTGACGAAGGAGGATCTTCATTGCCTTCGGAGGCGAGTTTTCCCGGACTCTCCATGACTATGGTATCACGCGCCTCCTTCAGGTATTTATCCAGAATTACGGTGGCCAGACGTTTTCTGGGCGTCCCTCGTTTCGTAGGAGGCGGCGCCTTCTCAGCTTGTTCAAGCTCGGCGTCGTACCACTCTGAGGCGCCCATCCACTCTATCATGTTGAGGATGGTTGCTTCCTTGGAACGAGCGTGACCTGCTTCTAGCATGTTGATCCACATGGAGGCTGACCAAGTTGTCGAGCTGCTTGCGATCCACATGGAACCTGGCCGCTCCGCCACAGCAATCGTAGCCGGTGCTTCACCAAGGCTAGGTCGTAACGTGCTGAGGATTCTTGAATGGACCTCCGTTGGTACTTCCTGGCGCCTGCTCATCTCGTAAATGATATGAACTGCGTTGGCGACCATGTCGGTTAATGCAGGCGCCACTCTGGGTGGGGAAGGGGGCAGGATAGTTTGGCTATCTTGAGTTGGAAGCGGTTGTTCTCTGTCGACCTTTTGCGCTTGCGCGGAAGCAGTGTTGTATGGGCTCGTCTGTTGCTGTCCCGTCCTGGGCGATGGTGGCGGAATCCTCTCTGACAAGGTCATCTCTACCTTATCTGGTGGGGAGGTGGGGAGGCCACCTTCGGTTAGAGGTGATAGAACTTCTCCATCTACTGTGGGCGTGAACAGGGCCGTATGTGGTGTTTGATCGTCGGACAGAGGTGATTGGAATCCTCTGCCGATTTGTCGTACGGGTGTAGATGGGGCAGGACCCGGTAGGGTACTCTGCTGCGGTTCTGTCCCGTGTGCGAAGGAGGGAGCGGATGTAGCTTGATTATTAGATGCATTTCCGTCGATTTCTGGTAGGGCCGTCCCTCGCTGTTCTGCCCCGCTTGGCAAGGGAGGGCGGACAGTAATCATCTTGGCGCTGTCGCTGCTGCACGTGGCCTTCAGCTGATGGAGCGCTGACTCGCTGCCGATGGATGGCAGGGAGCGGCCGTGGGCAGAAGACTGGCCTTGCACTCCTTCCTGAGCAACTTCCTCGGTGACGATCTCTGGAATGTCTCCCTCGCATTCTGGAAGGGGTTTCTCCGTCACGAGACTGTCGCTGCTTTGGTTGATGGTCACATCGTCGTGACCAGGTTGACAGGTGACCGAACCGTCGCCGACCAAGGGGCTGCTGCCGGAAGCTGCGTGTGAATCCCCAGGTCCATCTCTAGAGATATGCGCCTGCGCCTTGGAGGACTTTGGAAGCCGATAAGTGAGGTCTAATCGCTTCCTCCTTCTCGATGGTCTTGTAGGGTTGATGCCTGACTGATGTTCTACGGGTCCTTGAACTTCAGGTTCAGAATTGTCCGTAGAATGTTTGAGGATTTCTTGGACGAGATATTGAGCAACGGACGGCGCCTTCACGCACAAATCCCGCACAAAGGTTGAGAACTGTAATTGGCAATCAGCTTTTCTGAAGGAGCAGAAGGGTACCCTTTAACTCACTTCTGACCGAAGTTGGATGTCCTTCAAAGCATCTGAAGTTACGGCAGAGACAAATTGTCCAAACAGGCGTACAGGATCTTCGATCGGCTTGTCAGATTTGACGATCTCGTCCTGCGAGCGACTTGATAAATCTTGCTGGAGGTCCATTGTCTGAGCGATATCTAACCAAGATTCAGTAAATGAGTCACGTCCATCGCGAATGTTCCGTACGAGGAGGTGAAGGGTATACTTGAACTGAAGAGAGTGGTTGAGGCATGGCCACTGGGGGTTGCCTGGCATTAAGTAGTCAAGCCCTCCATCGATAGGGCTGTCAAGATGCCGCGTCGCCTTGCTTTTGGCTGAATCCTGTGACATGTTCCGCTGGGCGGACGGGATGGGACTGTCCAATGCCCACACCCCAAACCTCCTGCAGACGATGCTGCTTGATGCGAGGGTGCATGATGCCAGGCATCTGCGGTGACCTGAAGGAGGTTGTGTGCTGTCATTCGCTCTTTCCTGTCATGATCAGGAGGCAGAAGTGTTGGTTCTGGTCCACGATCATACCGGTCGAATCAGCTGAGGTTGCCAGACACCCCTATCGTTGTCGGATAACATGGATGTGTCTCTTCACATGGATGGCATTGGATATGCGAGAGCTGATGGCCGCGAGACCCCATGCGAGGAGCATTTCGATCCTCTAGGCGGCCGAAATGCACAGCAACGGCCAGTCTGTTCGGTCCCTCGCTGCTGAGCCCACAACCAGGCAGTTTTGACACTCCATAGCTTTGGGATCCTACTGGCGATCGTTTCTGAGTCTCCTAGATGTCTCGTCTTGAACGCGAACGAAGGACCAGACTCGTTTGTTAAGCATGGATTGAGGAAAGGATAGTGAACCTTCGATCGTCCAGCCTCTTCCCCAATCGGTATGCCAACTCTCGGATCAGCTTCGGTGTCGTGCAAAAAAAGCTTCCGCCCCTGTTCATCACCTCCATGCGTACGCACATACCGGCTTTAGAGCTGCTGTATTTCCCCCCTTGGGCAGCTGACGCGGCGTGGGCATTGTACAGCTGCGCTGCCTTAGACCAGACTCTTTCGTCGGCGTTCAACCCCCCCTGATAATACCATCCTCTCCAGGCTTCAGGGGTCATCATGCTCCTCCTCTCGTTCGTATACCAACCACTACGGTTTGGAGCAGGCGATGTCTAGGGATCATACCACCATGCGCTCCTAAACTTGGTTGTGGTCCCTTTCCGAAGTTCCAACAGTGCCGAAGGCCACACCGATATATTATTACCAGCTCTGAGCATGGATACACCGCTGCGAGCAGCCTCTTGCATGTTGCATTGATGGGCTACGGGCGGATCAGCTCAGCCGTGAATATTGTTCGCACCGCAGGACTTTCACGATACCTGCTGGCACGGATCATGCGTCACGAAGAGAGTAATCACCGAGGGGAACTTCCAAGGCGTAAGGGCTTCTAGCCGCCCACATTTGAGCCAGAAATTCACAGCCCGTGATGGTGTGTTGCCGTGATGGTATGTTGCCGGGACGGTGAGCCGGCACCAGCGCAGCGAGCCCATCCTGATAAAGGCGCAGCATCACATCATGAATGGCCGGTGGCCCTTCAAAGGGTCATGCGTACTACGGCCTGTCGGTTGGTAGGTCAGTCTAGTCAGGAGAGGGGTATATCAGTAGGAAGACATTTCCACTCTCACCTCGACTTGCCATCTTCACCATCATCACTTTCCCAATCAATCACTGAATTGATCCAGTGGCGGTCAGTGAACAACGTAGCGCTGTCAACAATCCAGTCTCGCAGCAGACTCGCCAAACATCCCTCCCACGACGGTGTTGTGAGAACCAACGCTGCAGCCCGGCCCGTGGCCCTTTAATCATATCTTTGTACTCCCCACCCGAACGGATTGTCGCCTCGAAGGCATTGAGGAGGGGTTCGAGCTCGTCGCTCGAAAAGTGGCGCTCCGGATCGGACCAGAGGAGCTGGACGACATACAGAACACCTGAGGGCGTTAGCAATTCCACCTAGATCTAGGGGACCGACTCACCTCACCCAGAGCTTTAAGGTGTCCTTGTCTTCGCGGGGTTGCAAATGGTACCCTCAGTATGGAATCCTCGTACCTGTGAGGCCAATAGCTTCTCGACCCTGCTCATTATCAGTGATCTCGATCGGCCCTTCAGAGGTGAGGTCAACGACTTGGTTCGCTCCATTGCGAGACATTGAGCAGAGTAATGGCTTGAGTAATCAAGGATGTGATGGGAAGAAGAATTGTTGCGAGGATGGCATCCGAGGAGCGATGAGGTGGACGCGATAATCCCTGCTCGTGGGAGAGGATTCAGCGTGCTGCCCACCGAGCGCCTCCCTTCATTGCGGGATGTCACGTGCAATACCGCTTGGGCCCTGTCGCCAACTTCGAAGCTGTGAACCGTCACACACAAGATTTGCTATCACAATTCACGATTCGCAAAAAGCCTATTAGTAGTAAGTCGTATTTCCTTTTGACCTCAAAGTCGTCTCGCTATCTTCCTCCCCGACTCAAAGCCCAACATTTAATCGTTCATCATGCCTGCCATCTCCTTTGCACGCCAAAGCTTCTCTACCTTCCATGGCAACACGACTGCCATACCAGCCGAGATCACTTCTCATATCATCAAGTATACAATTGCAGACACTCACCCATTGCCGATGGGCGGCGGGGTGGGCATACGCAGGGCTCACCACGCAGTGGCTTCCGTATCGCGCGCCGTACGCATGATCTACCTCGGTCATCCATACCCATCTGCCGCGAAGCACAGAACAACTACACCAATCCACCTCAACATTGGCGAAGCCCTCTCCTTCAACGACCTCCAGACCCTGGCTGCCTTCTTCCGGGAAGGCCCCGGTCGATGTTATCCACTGGCTTCTTTTCAATATACTCTCCTGCAACTTCTGCCTGACGGATATCTCGCAATGGAGCTTTGCCCGGGTAGACTTTTGCACGCTTCCCAAAGGATTTGTTGCTAATGTCGTTCGATTCGTAATAGATCGAGATGGCCAGACTTCACGCAATCCTATCCTACATAAACTGCAATAGCCGTCAAACACGTATATTCAGCCTCCAGATTCCTTCTTGGATCTCGAACGGTGTGCGATTTCTCGCCCAGGTTTCAAAAGCCCCTCGGTGCTTTGCGGGCTCGACTGCTGTTGACTTCCTCTTGTTGCGAGGGCCTGCAGGATTACGCTTGCGCGTCGAAGGATTGCGCTGTAGGTCTTTGGGGACTGGTGCCATTCTTCGATTTGCGAATATGCCATATTCGACTGGTTTATTGGCGAGTCTTCGACTTGCTCGCTCCCCCTTGTATGCCTTTCGCTGTCTTGTCTTGCCATGCTTTGACTCAGGAACTTTGACGTTGGTTGCATTAGAAGCGCTCTCCTCATCTACCAGAGCTCCTGCGAGGGTCGGCGCGGCTCGTTTGGATCGGCGGCGGGTCGTGCGAGTATTAGCACTATCTGTGGTGGTAGGCTGTAGAGTCCTGCCCTGGAGAAGAGCAGAAATGGCGTTCCAATTGCTTTCAATTACCTCTGTGGGAAGAGGTTTGTTTGAATTGTCAATTTGCGCTTTGGTAAGTCCTTGTAGTCGAAGATTGTATTCCTTCATTCGACGTTCGTATGGGAAGTTTTCCTGTCTAACGGCTTTTCTATATCAATGGCTAAAAGGGTTGGGTGTTGCTAGTTACTGCCGGAGCTGAACTTCTTGGGTTTCCTTACGCCACGTCCTGGGTAGAAGTGAGGCAGATCTTGCAGCGTGGTTTAACCTCCCCACTTTCATTGCATTTAGATTTAATATATTTTTAGATGTCACATTACCAAGTTATACTCATGGGCGTCAGATCATGTCTGCGAAAGAGGAGCAATGGATGTGAAGCAATCTGTAGTGGAGGTCGTCGTTGGAAAATTGGCGATGTTGCGACGTTGAGAAATGGCATGTTTGGTGGGGCAGTCACGAGTCGCAATCCCAAGCCAAAGATTGGACCGAGGACCCTGGACGACTGAGAGGAGGCTGATGAAAAACTCCTAGTGATTGATGTAATACAGTGCATCTCATATACCGAGAGTTGTAAATCCCGTGCTAGCGGTGCCTAGTCTGTGAAGTTTTGGGGATTTTCTGAGCGCTTTTAAAAAATCCAAATTTTTTGGTGCTCCTGTAGGCGGTTGAGGGGTTTGGGTGGGGTGGTTGGCCCGTGAAAACTTCTGTGGTCTGTGCTTAAAAAATTTAAGCGAAAGGGGCGAAGCCGATTTTGCAAGTAACTGTATCCCTATTCAAAAACAAAGTTCTCTACAAACAGTACTTAGCCTCATCCAGAAACGGCGTCCAACCTCCCGCAGACCCCTTCCAGCCCTCCACAAACTAGTCTGTAATATCTCGTTGCCTCGTTCTATTTGGAATCTCATATGCTGACTCCCCTTCTCTCTAGGACATCCTAAGAACCCTCTTGTCCGAGCCAACAACGATTCAATCGATGTTCTCTCCCTATTCTCGATGAGAGTAGTTGCAGGTGATACGACCTCACTTCTCCACAAACCACATCCAACCTCTTACAATCAGCACTTTAACCACATCCAGAAACAACGTTCTCCACAAACGGCTCCTTGATGATTCTAGGAACCCATATGCTTCCAGGAATAGCAGGACTCCTGGGAGGAAGGCTTCCAGGATCATGGTGGATTCCAGGAGCAAAGATCCTGGAAGCCTGTAAGCTCATGGGATCGTTTTAGCTCCCGGGAAGAAAGATTCTGGGAGCTATGCTCCTGAGCGGCTGCAAACCATCGAATGTATCTCGTGTCGTTGCGTCCTTTCCATCTGCAGAACTATTGGACTCGCTCATGCACTCCTTCTTCCGATCTGAAGTCCATAGGACCGACTCCTGGATCCACTTGCCTACTTTTAGAGTTCGAGAAGGGCACTGTTACCGCGAGCAAGGAGTTCATTACTGAGTTCAACGGCGGGGTCGAAGTGAGTCAGTTATACCTTTAGCTTCAGTCATGCAGGAATAGGATTGTAGGTCTTGTTTGCATTTTCGAACACTACACATACTCCGTCTCCTGTACGCAATCACACATTGGGCGATGGAGGGAAGCATGAGATGTATTAGCTCGTGGGGGAACGCCTCTTCCTGAGTATGATGGATGGAGAGATGTTTGCTAGATTTGTTGCGAATGAGGAACGCACTTCGGCTTATTGAATCCAAAGAGCCGGGATAGCAACGAAGAAGGCTGGCTGCGGAGCTATTTGTTCCAGGAGGATTCAAATTTGCTTAAGGCGATTTATTTGTTTTGGAAGTTCCACTTGAGCAAAACCAATATTTCTTTTCAATTTTACAATACGGCGCTGAGGAAAGTCAAAATCGCCAAAAAAGACACCAGCAAGTGCAAGTGCATAGCTTCCAGTAGTCAACCCAGATTGAAAACTCTGGTTCATGGCGGTGACGATTGCAACGACGCAGATGCTGCAGAGCACGCCGGCAGCAAAGAGACAGAGTAGGTAGCGGAGATGCCAGCCTTCGACGATTTTAAAGGCATTGACGGTCTTGCCATACGGTTTTGAAGCCTCTAGGCCCTCGTCATATTGAAGAGAACTAGCACAATAATCATTAATTTGTATTTTATGGTGGCCTTCCAAACTTACTCGTACGAGTTGATGAAACCAGTAGCCTTGAGAAAGTCGACCCCTTTGCTACCAATGCCGTTTTGCCAGTAATAGTCGAGCATTGATGGCGACCACTCACACTCTTCTTTCTGTAGTTCTAGATCCCTTACGTGCTGCACTTTGCAATACGTATCAGATCGGTACGTATCAGATCGGTACGTATCAGATCGGTACGTATCATAGCCTTCGTTGACGCAGAGGATATTCGGATCGTGAGATCGGCCCGTCACGTCCACTTCACATTTTCCAGTATGTATTATAGAAAATCAGTTAACACTATACCCCTACCAAAT
The DNA here is from genome assembly GCA_021399475.1 of Hyaloscypha finlandica. NCBI lineage: Eukaryota > Fungi > Ascomycota > Leotiomycetes > Helotiales > Hyaloscyphaceae > Hyaloscypha > Hyaloscypha finlandica. Next base: position 91,172 of record JAJTUR010000088.1, on the reverse strand, counting down.
ACAATAAGCCTCCGTCCCATACATTGGTGATCCATCCTCACTAATGCTGGGGTCGCATCCTACCAAAATACCTCCACAAACACCAACAGGGTTATTTAGCGCATACGGCTGCGGACAGACCACGCACTTAAGTGTCGAAGCCGTCACACATGACAATCCCGGACTCGGCCCACTATCATATGTACAATCAGTTTTCCCATCGACGTCAAATCCTCCCAATGTAGGGATGGCGCTAGGCACTAGTAAAGTTGAAGCAACACTAGTCATAAGAGCGCTTTCAGGTGTGCAGCCCGGATAGGAATATGAAGTAGTTGTTTGGAGCACGTTGTCGATAGGGTAGATTTCCCACTGGTTCCCGCAGCTTTCTTCATTTCTGGGACAAACGGTATAGGCTGCTATCACTATACCCGTTGAAGGTAATGGAGGCGGCTGCTGCATCGTTGTGGGCAATGGCTGCTTCGTTGCTGTGGCGGGTGTGGTCACGATAGTTGTGGGGGTAATAGCTGGAGAACTACTAGTAATATTCGGCAAATACAAAGTCATGAAATCGGAAGTGGTAATGCAATCGGAACTATATGCATAGGTAAACAGGCCGTCCTCTACAACCCCGGACGGAGCTGTAAATGACCAGTGTGGGCCACCACTTCCATAGTTCACCACCAATTGGGATTGGGATCCAAGTGATGTCACGGTCGCGCAGGAATCCGGGACGCAGGACCAAGACCAGGGAAATTCGGTCACAGGTACCTCGGCACTGTTTAAATTCGACATGACCGAGGTAGGTAGAGTGATAGAAGGTTCGGCTGTCGGTGTGCACATTAATGACCCGCTGTATAAGAGGTAGCCTGTAAATTCGGGAAGGAGCTCTTCCCATTCTAAGATCAGATCATTGGAAGCGGTGCTGCTTTGTGCGGCAGATGTTTTGCTGGTCGAGAGGCGGAAGTTAGCGCGAAAGTCTACTATGCAACTTGTTTCGGTGATGGTGATGATGCTGCTACGAGCTGCAACGTAGGTGGTGGGCAGCAAGCAAAGTAGAACAACGTGTAAGAGCATGGTGCTTAGATATTCTTAGTACTAGTGAGTTAAGTCGAGGAGGGAGTTAGGTCGAGGAGGGAGTTAGGTCGAGGAGGGAGTTAAGGCTGTGGGAGTCAAGGCTGTGCAGCATTCAGTTGCGGCGCTATGATCGCTGACACGCGCTGACTCTGGCGGGGAGATAGAGGAAGGAAGGTTTGATGGGGCAGGATAGTTGGGTGAACCGCCAATTCTGCCCTCGCTCCGCTAGCAGCGGTACCTTGGAGGACAACCGGCCGGGGGTGCACAGCCACAAGTGTCCGCAAGTGGAGCCCGCTCAAAAGAGTTAACTAAAAATTAGCGACGCGCAATTCGCCTTTTACTGTATCTCTCATATGCAAGATATTAGAATAAAGCGCGTTATGGTGACATTGTAAAAATATATGGTAATGATTTTCAGGATCAGGGGCCCATTATGGCTGCTAGTGACTAAATATCAGATTGAATGTATATATGCACCTCTACTTTTGGAATACCCAGTTCTTGCACTTCCAAATCTTGCCAAATACCGTCCACCATCGTCCATCCTTGAACGGCTTCTTTTGGCAGCATTTCGTCCATTTTCGGCCAGCGGTTGGAAAAGCCGACTCCCCTTCTATCCTGTTGCCAAGGGCCGCACGGTAATGATCTTCCCGATCATGGCTTCGACGTCCGTTCCCAACAAGTAGAACTGCTTGGGTATGACAAGGACTAGCTTTCGGAGTTCATGGAATCGACGAACTTTCATAAGCACAAAGTCTCTCTCATCCATAAAAGATTGTAAGTCGACTGCGAGGATTTCGATACGAGACTCGTGGTCTGTCTTGCAGGTTATGTAACGATCCATACCGCAGACTGAGTCCACGAAGAGCGTGGCCTGGCTGAAATCGATGTATGTTCTATCGATAGTTGAAGCCAGGTCGTACCTCTCGAGGGCCTCTTCGCCTCATTTGCCATGGATAGTTGGCATGTACTACACGAGGCTCCATTGCATAAATCCAGATCTGACGTCAAATTTCAAGAGGGAATTCGGGGGAAAAAGTAAATGATTCACTACCGGGAGCCATGTCTCAGGAGTGAGTTCGGTTTTAAGGTCGACGGTGAAGTGTAGGATCACAAAGACGAACGGTCAAGAAAAAGTATGGGAGTAGCTCCGCTTTATAGAATAATCAGTCTAAGAGACGTCCCTGCGAAGCGAAAATCCCTGTAGACCGAAACGTGACCCCTGTAAGTCTGATTAAAAAATTAATTTCTTAACAATGAATGAGTTTCTTGGTTTCTACGTCTAAGGGTCTATTCTACTAGTTCATATCTTGCATTTTGTGTAGTTATCTCCCTGAAAATCTAGGATTAGAATGTATAGTTGCACTTTGCATACAAACTGTATTTTGTTTTCGTTGTTCATATTACACTATTACTATTCTTAATGATCTCCTTATAATTCAAAACTTTTACAGTACTTAGAACAACCACTCTAACAGATGTACAAGGCGTTGTTTCTTTACTTAGCTTAAGGTGTGAAGTTTTTACTAGGGAGAGTTGCGGTTGGCGGGCCCCAGGTTTCCAGGGCACCAATTATAGGGCCTCAGATCACATGATCTTCAAATGTATATTGATTTACAATTTTTTTTTCATAATTCTTCCAGTATTACATTCATATTACATCTATCTTATATTTATATTATATTCACATCATTATTTACATTCTGCTCATATCGCATCTATATCACATCTACATCCTATCTACATCACATCCACATCCCATCTATATCATATACCACATCCATATCGTTGTATAATTCCTTGAAAGTCGTTTTTAATTACCTTTGTTTCTATTTATTCCGACTGGATAAGTGATGATTAGGATACGTATTCCGATGACTGAGTTAGTAATAATAATTGAAATAATAATTGAAGTACGTATTTCAATAAAATCGACGTTGATAGGCTAGTTGTAAGGGGGTGTGGAACAAGGCATAGTATAGTTATCCAATTAAAAGCATACTGGGAAGTGGGCACTGTGCACTGTACACACTCAGCCGCAACACCACGCCCTTTTCCAATCAACGATTGCCATTCGCTTAGAAATGCCTCAAAAACGAATGCGGATTGCAGATTGCAGTGTGCAGCGCTAGACCCTATATTAACATTGAGCATGACTCTATTTAATCTTATTGCCACTTTCTTCTTTAAAAGAAGTTTCTATAATTTATTCTTTTGGATCTTAGGTTTTAATTTACTAATGTAAGGGCAACCTCCTAATAAACTCGCTACCGCTTCAGCCTTGCTGACTAATAGATCTAGTCCAACATCTTACAATTTCCTACAATGCCTCCACTCCTCCCGACCGCACTTAGTTCACGTAGCCTTTCATCAAGTGACCAAATCAATATCGCTTTTGGAATTTTGGCTTTGGTCGTTGGGATCGTTGGGATTGTACCTGCATGGGCAACGTGGAGAGTCCGACACAGGCAAGGACATATATCCCAAGATGGTAAGTTTTTAGAGCGCTATTATAAAATTATTTAGCTGATCCCTACAGCTGCCTAATTCAGGACAGCTTTGGAGAGTATAATGGTATGGTAGTGAGTAACAGAATGGATGATATAAGCGCCGTGGCCTGGTGTGAATGCAGAAGGAAGGAAGGAGCCACGGGAAAACGAAACACTATGGGACAAATGTGATCAAGATGCCTATTCTTATACTTATTTACTGCAAAGCTTTTGAAATGAATGACAACAAAACTTTTTCAAGTGATATGATTGAGAAACCGTCGGTCAAATCGCAGCGGCTGCACACGAAGAGGAAGCCAGTTTCGCACGCTACTATAACTTCGTTGTTCTACAGTATGTTAAAATTTTAGTAATTCAAAATCTTGATCGGGACCATACGATGACTGCTTGAATTCCTTAAAGGGGGGGTGCCAAAAAAGCTTGCGGCATCAAAATGGGCTGTCAGCTTGAAGTGGTTGTCAGCCCAAAACGACTTTTATCCAAGTTGGCCTGTCAGCCGAAAAGTCGGCTGTGGCTCGAAACGGCTGTGGCTGACTGTGGCTGACTGTGGCTGCGGCTCGCAAAACCTTGAAAGCCGAAATCAGGTGATCAGCGGACCCATAGCGGTAAACTCTTCATAGGTTAACTTAGGAACTGAATTACAAATGAACACTCAAATTTTCATGACATCTTTGAACTTTTGCGCCTCCAGTCTTGCAGATCTTCTAGGTTTGTTACTGGGACGTTTTCTTCTCTCACGTGAAATCATTACAAAGTCGTAGAAAATGTTGCTTTTTATACGCCGGCTTCTTAAGTTCTCGAGTCCGCCTTGCTCGATTCGATTCGCGATCGACGCGACTAACGCTCTGCCCCTATCCCCCTACATCTATCTGTCTCCATTTTCCACATCCGGATCCTCGACCACGGACCCCCGACGATAGATCCGATTGGTGATTGATTGATTGATTCTCGATTCGATGGGTTCTCCGGATTGCGTTGACTGATTCGTTTGTTCGGATGGCTTGATTAGGCCATGCACGGTTCCAGCAGCTTGACTCCTTTGATTGACTCGAAATCGGGGCTTGCCGTCGGGGGAGGAGCTTGATTTGTGAGCGCCGAGAACAGCTCGACTTTTGCTGACCCCCAGCCGAGCCGTTCGGCTCGATCAACACACGGCAAACCGGGCGCAGCACGGTTCTGGTATGCCGGAAGCTACCGCCCCTCGTCCCTTCGTCTCTTCGTCGGTCGTCCCCTCGTCCCCGCATCCCCGACTTCCTTTTCACGATCGGCCGATCAAACCGACGAAACGCTTTAGAAGTACTGTAGCCAAAATTCTAAGTGCCACATTTATGGAGGGGAGAAGAGTCAGCTTCTTTTTTTCGGACGCTCTCCAGCCGAGCCGTTAGGCTGCATCGATATACGGCAAACCGTAGACAGCACGGTTGTGCCGAAAGACATCCCCCCTCGTCCCCTCGTCCCCTCGTCCCAACTCCACAACTCCACAACTCCCAACTCCTTTCGATGATCGACAGACCGACCGACACACCGACCCACCGACCGACCCATCGACCGATCCACCGATCAAACCGACGACACGGTTCGGAAGTAGCCGACATTCAAGTGCCACTTTTGCGGAGGCGCACGGGGCTGGGGTTGACCGCTTTGATCGGAGACCTGTTCTTAATCTCTTCCCGACGTGGCCGACATGGCCGACTTGGCCAACCAGGACAGGTCGGCGAGCCCCAGCCTCTCGGTTCTGCTGCTTTCGACCAGACTACTGTAGTTGCATCGGATGCACCCCAAGCATGGACCCTTGCTCGTACAGTACATGCGCAGGAGAATTCCAATTGCCAGTGAACCTACTCCGGAGTGAAGCCTGCAGGAGCCAATCGCCCATCCACAACGTCAGCCTTGTGGCGGTGTGGCGCTCGACTCGCGGGTGAGTTTCCGCGTCCCGGCAAAGGCAAGCATGGTGGCGCCACACTTGGGCGGTCATACAACGGGCCACCGTGTGCCCGAGAAACGCCGCTGGCAAGGTCTCTGTCTCAGCTACATTGTGCGGGGCTATATGTTAGAGGTGGTGCGGCCCACATTCGCTTCCAGTCCCTTTCTACCAAGACAGACAGACGTCCGACGTCGAGTCGAACCTCGACCCACGACCCACGACCCACGACCCTCGAATTTTCTTCGCCGCTCTTTTCCAGAAGTGTGCAGCCCGCTATGGCACCCAACTCGGCGGCCATTGTCGGACTACGTCCTCCGCCGCCTGGGGTAACACCGAATTTTGCACATCCGGAGTCCAGGGGATACCGTATTTCGATTACACTGGTAGTATGTCTTGTGCTGTGTACGGGTGTCGTCCTTGTGCGACTGTACACAAGGTACTTTATTACCCGTATGATTGGTGCTGATGACTGTAAGTATCCTAATTCTCGGTAGAAATTCTACATACTAATAACATAGACATGATAATTGCCGCAATGGTGTTTCTATCTTATTGACCAGAATTCACGGGCTGCGCGTAGCTAACAATTTCGATTTAGCTTCTATCGGTGGGTTATGTTATTAGTCTATTCGAGCGTAAGTTTATATATTACATTTTTCTTTTCAGTCTACTTACTCTATAACTAACAATTCTCAAGTTAATAAATATGGAGAGGGGATGCATATGTGGGACATTCCTCTTACCAATTCCCCTCTCATCTTAAAGGTAAGTGACATTTGATGGCTATAGAGACCCGGACGAATACTTTTTCAAGGGATTATTTGTATAGTATGCTAATCATTTCCTCAAATTAGTGGTCATTGACGCAAGGTGTCTTCTTTGGCCTCTCTATTTTATTCGCCAAGCTCTCGATCCTTCAATTCTATTTACGACTGTCACCGCACCCATACTTTCGGATCACTGTACACGCGCTGTCGGTGACGATAACTCTATATAGCCTTGTGGTGGCATTTCAATTCCTATACGCTTGCCAGCCTATTGCAAAGTATTGGGATTATACTATTAAATACGGAACCTGTATTAACTCGGTAACAATCTGGATATTCAACTCGGTGATGAACTCAATTACGGATCTCGCCATGATATTTCTGCCTATTTTGATGATGTGGAATGTGCAAATCCCAAGAAGACAAAAAATTGCGGTGAACTGCATTTTCTTGTTGGGAGGATTGTAAGGTTCTACCTAACCCAAGAGCATAGACAGAAGCCAAGACTAATGTCCCACAGTATCGCCATTGTTAGTCTTATTAGGCTATATTATATCGTTCAGTATCTTTATGTCAAATCCGACACCACCTGGAATTCAGTGGCAACTGCAGTTTGGGCGTAAGTTTGCATGTTTCACTATCAGTTCTTAGGCCACAACACAGATACTTTATCACTGACCTATTCATAGTGTAATCGAGTTGTATGTTGCCATAATATGCGCATGCCTCCCTCATACCCAACCCTTCTTCATACGCCACTTCCCAAAGTTACTCCAGTCCTCAACCACCCCGCCCTTTTCGACCGCCCATCCCTATTCGAACACCCAGCGCTATTCAAACTCACAGGCCTTTTCTCGCGGGATTCGATCCGACGCGACCGATGAGGACACACTAGACACCCGCAAGGATATTTCACTTCGGGTTTTAGTCACAGGCGGCAAGACGGCCACAGCGTCAATAGCAGACACGGAGAGTCAAAAAGCCATTTTGGGTGACGACGGTATTTTCGTCCGTTCAGAGGTCCATGTCGGGGAGGAATCCGGTCGTCGAGATAGACCCTCGCGTCTTTTCGCACGAGCCCTTTTTTCGAGGAAAAACCCTGGAAATTCTGCCCAGTAATTCTTTCCCTCGTCCTCGTTCTGCGTCTGGGCTGGTTATTTGGGAGTTTTGTAATATATCGGGAGTCCTCTTGCATCAAACGGGCTTGGCTATCTGACAGAAAAACGGCGGAGTTTTATGACTGACTCCTTTATGTATTTTCAAATAATAGATGTTCATAGTATTATTACGCAAACTCAAACAAGAACAAGCAGTGGCAGCCTTACGAGTTAAGCTACAGCTACCGTCCTTGCATATACTTTATCATTCTACCGCAGGGATAAGCCATCAGCAATCAGCATCCGAGGTTACCGTCGGAGCTGTTGAAAGCCGAGTTGAGTTGAGTATATACTAACCTCGACAATCCCTTCATGAGAATGAAAGGATTTACGTCTTCTGCGATTGATAGATTCCAAGCATGGCGTCGAATCTCGGACGGCAATGACAAAAGCATAGCAGGAAGCGTAGCAACCTTAGCGCAAGGCTCGCTCGCTCCCCTGCTTGCATGAGAGGGGTCGGCGGCCGCGGAAGTACTGCATGACTCTCTCCACCGCCACCCCGCTCCGCAAAAAGCCACACTCTGGTCCAGGCGCCGGGACGGTGCGAATCGATACTACTCCCCCCTTAAGTAATTAAATGAATGTAAAAAGTGGACCCCTTCGCACAGACATTCTACCATACAGTACAAAACCCCCCTGGTGAAAGGGCCCACTTTTTACTTTTATTTAGGGGGGTGCTGGAGGAGGGTAGTGCGCACTGCCCGCACCTCTGACTGATAAGTGTTTTTTTCTGCTGGTCTCTTGCCCCGCACGACCTCTGTAATACTTACACATAATAAGAGCGTTTACTCACTCGAAGGGTTCACCCGCCAACTTAAAGGGCCTTCTGAGATGCAAAGAATGAGCAGCTCTGTGATTGGCTACTAAGAAACTTTGATCTCTCAATATTCACGTGATGTCTGCCATCACATTTGACATTGTACTGTGTATTCATAAATTAAATTGTATTTACGACCTCTCCTATATACCCCTAGGTATTTTGCACACTCATATCCGCTGGCGCTTCCTCGGGAATCCCTCGTCATGATCCTTACGCTTCCTCTTCACGTGATCCGCCCTACCGAACGGTCGTCCTAATCCTTGCGCTTCTATCAGCCAGTCAACCGAAAATGGAGACCCGCTAATGTTGTATGATTCTAAGGCCCCTTCCCGAAGATGGAGCGAGACGAAGTCCTGTTTACTACCGACGTCAAAACACACCCTCTTCCTGAAGTTCCCATCTCTTGCAAGGGATGAGCGATCCCGAACGGAACCAGGAAATGTGCGACCTCTGAGGAGAAACTTCGCTGATGACTTTGTCAATCTCCCTAACAACCCTTCGAATGCAGGGGTACCAGCTCGATGGCAACACAAAATATAACCAGTACATGAATATCGGCCATTCTCCTTCCTCGGAACACTCTCTAGCTCGAACACAAAGAGCTCTGCAATAATACAGTGCGCAAGCCGGTCCAATTGTTTCGAGTGTAGCATCGCCTCCCGTGCGAGGATCTTCATTTCGGGGATCTTGCTTGAATCGTCCAGCCTAGGCTCCCGGCTACCAAATTCTACGTTAAATCGGAAATACTCTCCTCGCCTTCTCCTTTTCCCAGTTCTCAGTTCTTCCTCATAGCTATTTGCTTCCTTCCCGTGGGTAGCATCACTACTTTCTTGACCGTCAACAGATGACCAGAGTGCTCGAAAAAGTCGGAAAAACCACAGGTCTCGCCACCAAGAACTCGAACCATGCATCTGACGATCATCGTTAGGAGCCTTGCCGGTACCTAAGGAGACCTTCAAAGTAGATCTCTTTGCGGAAGGATCGTTTGGGAACAATGCTTTTATTTCTTTTAAAGCAAGCTTAATCGGGTTGTTGTGCGTTAAGCCTCCATCTTGAAACTTTCCCAGGCCCGCAATCTTCTTGGGGGTGAAGAACCTATGGGAGGGTTAGCAATAATGCCAATGGCTGGAACGGCTGCATTACCCTGGGGCTGCAGATGTACATCTTGCACTATATCCAATTAGTTGAGGTCTGCCTTGAGATTCGAGCGTCTTACATTTCCCACACTAGTGCGTCACCCAGTAGAATACCGTACTTCTCATATTTCTTGTCTTCCCGATCTCCTAGCCCGTTGTAATTCGTGAAAAGGAATGGCTCTGGCTTCATCGTAGAGGCAACTATCCCGATCTTAGTACCCATAGCTGTTGCACTTGAGCAGTCGAGAATGTTCCTGTCACTTCCAAAGACCTCTTGTAAGGCCGCGTCCAAGTTTCGAGTCGGGTAGATACCATCAGTAAATAAAGAGATTAATATTGCTAGGTATGACAGAAGGTGTAGTTCGAAGGCTTGTTTGGCTACTCGTTCATAAAGGGCTATACAGTCTCCTACTGAAAATCCTCTGCGACCTAAAGCGAGGGCGATAATTCCCCCTGCGAACGAAGTCAGCATCAATGTCTTCTATATTCTCATGGCTCGACTAACCAGCACTTGTGCCAAATATGAAATCGAAATTCCCCTGAATTGGGTATGGCAGCCCAACCCGCTCCTCTAAAGCTTGCAGGAAAATCAAGGGAATGATTCCTCTTACGCCACCTCCATCAATACTCAAGAGCCGGGCAGTAGCCGTCGGCGGCTTATCTTTTGTATTGACCCCTGAGGTCTCCAACCTACAGAGGAAGCAGTGATGAATATCGAAAGTCCAGAGGTCGCTCTTGTCTGCGAACCTGCGAACGCAGTTGTTGCACACGATATGTCTGCAGGGCAGACGGTATTGAGGTCTTCCACTGAAGCACACAAAACATGAGTCGACAGAACGGATGGTGCGCCAGTCCAGCTTAAATTCCGTAAGCATTTCTTGATGCCATGTAGTGGCGACAGCGTTAGAGCGTTTAGCAAATGCCTCTACTTGCTTCACAAACTCATGTTCAAGTAATCTGATGAAGCCTGAGGGGAGGATCAGGTGTGTTGATCCTTCATGGGCGAGGACCCCGGTTCGACAGACTTGATGGCAAATCTCTTTGTAGAGAGTGCGGAAGACGTCTAAAGGGCTGAAGACTACAAACAGATTTAGCTGGTATTTACGTATAATGATTAACTTACAATGCATGTCTGGTGGATGGCTGTCGAGGAGAAAGCTGGAAGCAATGACCGGGATGGCGAACTCCAATAACTTCTGAGGAGTTTTGATGTTGTGAAGGAAGTCCGCCAAATGATCCCCTAAGTTGCTTGCCACTGGGTTCTCGACTCGTGACGTCGTTATAAAATTGAAGGGCTCTACCGAGGTTGCCGCTACGTGATTCAAAGCGTAGTGAAAGAAGGCGGCAAAGTGGTGAGCAGAGAAGAGGGTCTGCGTGTTGATCCTGGCTTCCCGTACCTGATCAGAGAAGTTTAGTAGATGCTCGAACAGCTCTCGATGGCGCGCTTTATTAGAGAGATCCCTCTTGCGGGCTGCCAAGCTGAGAAGCCGTATGTCCGAGAACCGTTCCGAGACGTCCATTGTCGTCTCTTCGCTCAACATCTGCTTGAAGACCCTCAGGTCCGACTCGTCGTCGCCTTGAACATCCTCTCCTCGCTCGGTCACGATCAAGACCTTTGGACGGGTGGACTTCGGTAGCGTTGACGGCTGACCCAAGTCTAGCCAGAGAGCTAGACGTTGTACGATGGGTCTGAACTTCCCAACATCATCTGCGAAGAAGCAGAAGACGTCAGTAAACGGCGAGAGAAGCCTGAAGTAGATCTTGTCAGCGGATTCTGACAAGGTAGGAGTAGTTAAGGCCCTTGTGTTAAGCTGCCGGCTCGAGGTCTCGTGACATTTCTCGGCAGCTAGCGCTCTTCCTGGTCTATCCAGGATAGGTAGGTCTCCCTCAGCAAGCAGTATGGGTCTGCTGCTAAAGGCACTTGGAGCGTGGATATGGAGATGTATCTCCCCATGCGCGCGTCTACCATTCAAGTTCGCCTGGCCTCTCGAGCTGGATTCATCATCACGCTGGGATTGGCAGCTGGGGTCACGGCCGTATCTCGGCGGCGGAGAGAATGTCTTCGCGAGCTCTTTTATAGCCATGGCCTTAGATTTATTTCCAATAAATACAAGGAGACTTGGGTTCTGTTCGTGTGGATCTGGAAGATCCTCCAGAAGGGTATGAAGTCTGTTAGTGTTCTGAAGGAAAACATCCCCGTCGTTCGTGGCTAAGCCGAGCCACTGGGTATGCTTGCAATACCGCATATTGAGAAATACAGAAGGTAAAATGAAACTAATGATGGGAGATGCAGCTTCAGTAAATAGCTTTAGAGATCGGGGATTGTATCCGTTTTGTGCTCAAGCTGTTTTGGACTTGGCTGATCAGGGTCAACTTGTGGCGCAACCTGTGAACCGGAGCCATTTATGGCACACCTTCCCTATTTAATAACAGCGCTTCATTCCTAAAAGGCAGTAAAATTATGCAATCAATTTCAAGTTCCATAAAAATTTTGATGTCGCGAAAGCAGGAACAGGAACATCGGGAGCTACCGTGGAGCACTAGGTCCACGAATAGCCCAAAGCCAACAAGGCATATATGTTACGTCTGTCAAAGACCAAGGTCTTCCACGTATCATTCAAGACACCCTCCTAGAGAGCCTCCTCCACCTCAAGGCGTCTGTCGTAGGTGCGTCAGAGAGGAAAAGCTCGAGGAGCATCGTCAGCCCCCTCCGGCAATCACGATCTTCGAGATTCACCACTATCACCATGATTGCGCATGTAAACAGGAACAGCCTCATGCAAGTCTACCGGTCAAACTTCCTCCACCGCCGGCATACCCTGGGTGCGCGGAGCTACCGGCCGAGGACTTGCGGGATAGGAAAGGCAGATCACTTTCTCTGGATCGGTTGGAACGAGCGCCACCACCAGTTGGGATCAAGCCTCGCCTAGAGCAATTGAGGTCTTTCAGGATTAAGTAGTAGTAGTTGAGCGAGTTACTTCCTGTGTCAGTTTTTGCAATATAGCTTTGAGTGCGAAATCGAGAAATCATTGAAGGACAATAGGAAAAAATATTAAATGAAATAAATAAAATAAAATAAAAAATAACTCCCTCAAAACTGATTTCGTTCGAGCATTGTGGCTCGGAAGCTGTCGTGAGGTTCAGGTTGATAAGTGTCGTTAAATGGAGACCTTAAGGCGGGATGTATATCGCTGGAGGCAATGATGGCCGGTGGCGAATGGATGTTCTTAAACTCAGAGCCAGCGCGAAAAATACTGGCACTCACGCTTTCTTGCTGACCTTCCTCCATCTCCCCTTGGCCCTCAACCCCGCCTTGTAGCAGTCCAGTCACCCCAGCGCCAGCGAACCGCTCGTTCGCCCCACCTACCTCTTCTCGTACTGATCCTCCAGCTCCACCGTCGTCCAACCTTTCATCAAGCCCTCCGCCATCAGTCGGCCAGCCGGACCTGCCAACAACGCTTCGATGATTGCTCCCAGAACGATTGATAGCATCGATATCGTAACCCAACCCCCGCACCACCTGGAGTCGGCGAGTCTCCAGCGTGGCAGCAGGGTCACGACGCTCGACCTGCCCGTTGTCCCTGGCCACGAGCCTCATTGAAGCATTATCGATATTCGCCACCTTGGGATGCCCTTGCTCGACATCCGACGTGGGAATGCCGCGCCAGTGATAGATTTGTCTCTGGAGGAGAAAGACGAGGAACGCGAGAAGATCGAAGGTTGTGACCAGCCCGAATGGAAGAACACAATTCTTTCCATCTTGTGTAGGTTTGTACCAAAGGATTGCAAGCAGCAAGCTGAGAGGACCACGTTAGTGAAGAGTCATCGTGAAAGAGATAAGGGCCTACCTGGAACAGAGATACGCGATGAAGGTGGGACTCGAGAGAGGCTTGGCGGAGAAAACGTGAACGATTACATGGAAGAAGGGGGGTATTGCGAAAAGTGCGACAACTGCGGCTAGGAACGCGATCGACCAAGATGTTGAGTCCGACAGCCAGATGAAGTAGATGGCAGCCTGACAGCCAATCTTTGCACAGTAAAACAAATAGAGTAATGTAAATGAATTCATGATGCGATTGGGATTGCTATAATCTTCGGCGATTCCAGCAGCTTAAATGCCTTCCGCATCTATTGCTGCCGAGATGCCACGCTGGGTTGGAAACTATATTGGAAGTGATGGTTGCGCTCGTCAGCCGCGCATCTTTGGGAGGTTGATCTAAAACCGGACTATTGTGTCACTGCGCCTCTTGTGCCGCAGCCACGTCGGCTATGCAAGGCGCCCCCCCTGAACTCCGCACCTCAACCTTATTTCAAGAGCGTTGACATCACAACAACAAAATCAGGATGCAAATAAACGTTTAATAATCAGAAGCTAAGAAGAAGTTGTGTTCATCCACCCTAGTAAAGAGCCGATCCCAGTGCTGACCGCATCTATACACAGACCCCGACGATTGTGGTGTTGCCGGGAGCTCTGCCATCCGCGCAACAACATCTATTTCTTCTGAAAAACCCAATCCCACCCATCAAGCAGCTCCTTTCGATCTATTCTCGTCGAGAGCTTCGACTTGGCTGCCCCCCAACCTTCTCGACCATCCGGAAGCGGCGTCCTCGGCCGATTGACTACCTGCCAACCGCCAAGATTATCAAAGGATGGAGGAATATTATGTTGGCTCAGTGTGGAAAGGGTAGCAGCTGCTTCTATCGAGTCGCCTCCCCCGAACATTTCGACCCCATCGACTTCTACGCTGTTCTTTCCCTCTGCCGTATCTAAATCCATCATATCGTAATCGAAGGTTGTAGAATCCACTTCAGCCGCGTCGCGCACATCGATGGCCACCGACTCCCCAAGCACGTCTGTTGCTTTATCCGCCTCCACAAGTACGTCCAGTGTTTTGTTGTTCGATTCCCCAACGGCATCGACTGTCATACTGTCGGATTTCCCAAGCTCTGCCATCGTTTCGTCCAGCTCCCCATCTGTCTCGAGTGTTCCATTGTATGGATTACCAAGTGAATCGACTCTCGCATGATCCGACTGTTCAAGTACTGGGTAATCCGATTCGTGAAGCACGGCGACTGCCGAATTGTCCGACTCCCCAGACACGTCAGCTGCCGTGTTGTCGGACGTATCGACCGTGGTCTCTCGAGACTCGACTCTCTCGATTGCTTTGTCTTTCGGTGCGCTCGCGCGGATCTCAACTTCCTTGTCCACATGGCATACATCGACCGTTATGGTACTGTCCGATCCAGTCTGTTTTTCTGCGGAGGCCACCCTCGTTACCCGAATATTTTTCACAGCCAATTCCCCATTCCCAACCATCAGAGCCGAACCATCCTCGTCTTCCACCCCTTTCCAGCAGCCGGAGATAGCATGCTTCTGGAGGTACTCGTGAGTACCTGAAGGGTGTTTCTCCTTTGGTTGTTGGTTAGCATAAGGTATCATGTATATCGAGATGTCTCACCGCTCACAATAAGATCTGTAATTGAATGGGGCCAATAAAGGCTATCTGATGATCTGAAGGACCGGACTCTGCCAGCTCTATCACGAACGACGAGAGCGACAAAGGCATCGGTATCTAGTGCCAGCTTTTTCACCTTGTCGAAGAGGCTCCCAGTCCTCTTTCTGAACTTCTCTTGGCGTTTTTTGCGTTCCTCGGCCACGGTCATTTTGGTCTGGTTTTGGCGGCGTGACGGCATAGCGATGAAGGCAAAAAGGTGCGTATTTCTAAACAGTAGTTGTCGCTTTAATGTGCGTTTCTGCCTCTCTTGAGAATAAAAATGGCGGAAGCAATTTCCTGACTCTCCCTAACCAGTGCGTCCGGCTGCCAAAGATAATAAGCCATTTCCTGACCTTCCACATCATAAGCGTCGTTTCAAGAAGCCCATTTCTGGCACACCTGGGATGCTCTCATTAGCGTCATCAAGCCCCAGAAAACACTTGCTTCGTTGAATGATCCAGAAATAACCCTCCAGGTCTCAGGTTACCCCTCCCATTGAAAACAACTATTTCTGCTGCCACACCTCTTCCTTCCAAGAAGCCGTTTCTTGCACCACACCTTTGCATCCTCTTCCAGGGAGCCACAACTACTGCCACACATTTCTTCGAAGCAGCCGTTTCTTGCGCCACACCTTTGCAACTCCTTCAGGGGGGTCACATCAGCTCTCACACCTTTCTTCCAAGAAGCCGTTTCTTGCTCCACACCTTTGCATCCTCTTTCATCAAGCAGCCGTTTCTTGTTCCACACCTTTGCATCCTCTTCATCAAGCAGCCGTTTCTTGCACCACATCTTTGCAACTCCTTCCAGGGGGGTCACATCAGCTCTCACACCTTTCTTCCAAGAAGCCGTTTCTTGTTCCACACCTTTGCATCCTCTTTCATCAAGCAGCCGCTTCTTGCTCCACACCTTTGCAACTCCTTCCAGGGGGGTCACATCAGCTACCACACCTTTCTTCCAAGAAGCCGTTTCTTGTTCCACGCCTTTGCATCCTCTTCATCAAGCAGCCGTTTCTTGCACCACACCTTTGCAACCTCTTCTAATAAGCAGCTAGTTCTTGGTCCACACTTTTGCATCCTCTTCATCAAGCAGCCGTTTCTTGCACCACACCTTTGCAACCTCTTTATCAAGCAGCCAGTTCTTGCTCCACACTTTTGCATCCTCTTTCATCAAGCAGCTAGTTCTTGCTCCACACCTTTGCAACCTCTTCTAATAAGCAGCTAGTTCTTGGTCCACACTTTTGCATCCTCTTCATCAAGCAGCCGTTTCTTGCACCACATCTTTGCAACTCCTTCCAGGGGGGTCACATCAGCTATCACACCTTTCTTCCAAGAAGCCGTTTCTTGCTCCACACCTTTGCATCCTCTTTCATCAAGCAGCCGCTTCTTGCTCCACACATTTACATCCTCTTCCGGGATGCTACATCTGCTGCCCCACCTTTCTTCCAAGTAGCGAGTTCTTGCAGCACACTTTTGCATCCTCTTCTAAAGAAGCAGCCGTTTCTTGCTCCACGCCTTTTAATCCTCTTCCAGGGGCCACATCTACTACCGCACCTTTCTTCGAAACAGCTGTTTCTTGCACCCAATTCTTGCATCCTCTTTCATCAAGCAGCCAGTTCTTGCGCCACATCTTTGTATCCTCTTCTGGGGGACCACATCTGTTGCACTACCTTCTTCCAAGAAGCCGTTTCTTGCACCACACTTTTGCATTCTCTTCCATTTCTGCCATTACACTTTTGCATCATCCCCACGCAGCCAGTTTCGCCACCATACCCCTGCCAACAAGGAGCCATTTCTGCCATCACACTTTTACATCCTGTTCAAGGCGCTACGTCTGCTACCTTTTCAGTAAGCAGCCAGTTCTGCGGTGGCCGCTTACCTCGAGCTGACGAACCTCACCAGCACTCTTCGGCATCTCAACAGCCGTTTCAGTGAACTCCTCTGATCAGGGTCACCGACAGATGTATTGTCATATCAAAATTCGGGCATTAATTAAATATATTTTCTTGCTAAGTGAATTTTGAAGGGTCTACTGTACCGCATCATCCGAGACCGCTCGTGAGTGACTTGGTGTTGCACGTTGCAAATTTTCTATTTCCAAAGCTTCTCAAAGCCCTAAACTGCTAGATGAATTTGAAAATCATTCTGAACATCTGCCCCACTCCTCTGCCTCAGTTGAACCCATTCAGAGCGAACTTCTTGCTGGGTTCTGCCCAATTTTGACACAGCCTTCTCAAGGTTGCCCTTCAACCTTGTCACGTCATCTCGAAATTTTTTCCAATGTTGCTCCATATCTCGGTAGTATGCTACCTCGTGGTTAAGGCTGCTGTTTTGTTTCTGCAATTGCACAATCCTTTCTTGTAAGCTGGGGATTGGGTATTGCTTAGACTCTTGCAGTCGTTGAGGGGTCGCTTCTATTGCCGTAGTCGAACCATGGTGAAGGTCAATGATCCTGTCAACTGGGCTGAGTTGAGGTGGTCTGTCTGTGGGGGCCTTAACGCGCGGCTTGGTTTGTTGCGGACGACTGGGGTGATGAAAGCCATCCATGATAGGGATGATCCACCGGTGCGGCGAGTTCGGCGGTGATATACTCGTGGGTGAGATGATGTGGGGGGAACGGCAGAGAGTAGGCTTCGGAGAAGGAAGTTTATGGAGCTCTGTCAGAACTGGCTCCCCTGTAGGCAGACCTGAAGCACGTCTGGCCAGTAGTTGCCATGCATATCACCATGTTACCATGCAAGTCACTCGCTATCGCGCATGCCACTGTTGAAGAAATAAAACTTAAATTGCAAAACTAATACGTGGAAGAAACGTGCAGCGCCCAAAAGAAATCTTGCACCATGACAAACGGGGATCGCATCCACCTTGCAATGGCGGTCACTTTGTTCTCCGCTTTTTGTTGGGCTTCGCTCCCTCATCCTCCGAGGCCCTCTTCATACCTTCACCAGTATTGGCGGGAACCGGAACATCCCGCTCAGCGGATACAGGATGCAGTATGGATGGTATGGACAAGTTAGACGTCTGTTGGTTGAACTCAGGGACCGGGTTGGACATCGCTAGCTGTGGATCGCAGGAACTGTCCATGGAGGTCCCAATATTGTAGTCGTAGTCGTCGATCTGGCGGAGACCAGTAGGATCTATGACGAAATCGTGGTTGCGTGGTGGTTGATAGTAGGACTGGTAGGGCGGATAGGACTGATTTTGGTCGTTGTAATTGGGTAGTAGCGGACCTACCGGGACAGGGTGGCCTCCAGATTGCTGTTGTTGACCTTGAGTGTCTATCATCTCCTTCTGGGTCGATATAAGTTTCTCGGCGAGTTCAAGGTCCTGTCGAAGTGTGGCCATTTCGTGGTCGTGGTCTTCGGACATGGACATGCACTTCTGTTGTTGAACTTCAAAACCTTGCTGGAAGGTTTGACTTCTCCGCACCTCGGCCTGGTACCACATTTGCCATTTGAATTGCCCTATCTCTGATTGATCGAGCTTCTTGCGGAGTTCACGAAGCTTTTCGTTCACGATGTCGAGGCGCAGAGCCGAAGGCTGAACCTCAGGATGCGGCATGATAACCTGAGTGGGTCAGATTGACCTAAGTCTTGGGAAATATGCAGAAGACTCTGACCTCTGGTTCTGGAGACGATGGTGGGGTGCCGTTTGCGCCTGATGCTTCTGGGAATGACATGATCGGTTTGATAGTGTAGAGATCTGTCACAGGTAGTAATCTTTGCTGTAGAACTTCGAGGCCATGATGCAAGCCTTAAATAATGTAGTGATCGAATGAGGTGTCGCAAAAACAACCTTTTGAGGCTGTTCATGGCCACAATCCTGACTGCATCCAACATCTCTGGGCAAGGTCCACAGTTGCGGCTGACAAGCGTCCGTAATGTGCGTGCTTCTATGCTGGGGGTACTGATTCTGGCATCTCTTATCGACAATGGCAACATTTGGAATCGACAACAGGCAACATTTGGATGCCATGTCGTTGGTAGCGCTTATCGCTTAAAAAAGATCGGCTGAGATTCCTTCCAGGGTGCCGACCGTTCTTTTTGGCGCCCACGCCTTTTGTGTGCCAGCATCCTCTTTTATTGCCTGCGTCTCTTTGCTAGCATCTTTGCCAGCATCTTTTGGTGCCTGTACCTCTTTGTGTGCCGGCATCTTTTGGTTCCTGCATCTAATTGTGTGCCGGCATCATTTGTTGCCGGCGTCACTTTTTAGCCCTATCGGTTTTTTGGCGCTAATTTCCTGGAGAAGAAAAATCTGCGTGTATTCCCCACTCACACAACCCCTAATGAATTTGGACAGAGGATCGTGGATTCTACACATAGTTGCTATTCGGGTGCTGGCCATCATATAAGGTAAGAAGCAGCGCCGCTCTGCAATCTGCCACATCTTCCTCTCAGACAGCATGTCAAACTTCAATGAAACCTCCGATTTTGCAGCTTTTTGTCGGTATAAGCAATGGGAATCCGAATGCCACCGCTCAGAGGGCATCCAGCCTCAGCAGACAGCCGGACCTCAGCATCCCACGCAAGCTCAGCGCCCCACCCTCCAACGTCCGTCTCCGACCCGTCCCCAGATTTATCGGCAAACCCCTCCCCCGAATCCTTCCGAATTGGCAGTACTTTTTCGATGCTACAACGAATTGAAAAAGCGAGTAGATGATATATCTGCAGTGTAAGCATCTCACTATTAGTAAACAATAGCTAATTCTAAGAGCAGACTTAATAATGTACAGACTATGTACGCATTTTTCAAACTCCTATTAGATGACCACTAATTTCAAAAACAGTTCAGAAGAAACCAAGACGTATGCTCAACTTCCTTTTGAAAGAACCTCTGTTAACGATTTGATCTAGGACGCTCGTTGGAAATATGGAAAGAATGGACCGGTTTGAGATTTTTGGCAGAAGAATCCTCAAAGAAGCGTCGCAACCGTCGAACGGCTCTTCATCCCAGCCGCAACCCTCCTCCAACTCTCCACCCTTTACTCAACACCCGTCCCAACAGCAGCCCTCCAACCCTCCACCCTTCAGCCAATATACATCTCAACAACAGACAGCCTCCTCCCACCCTCAGAACCAATACGGCCAAGCACCGAATGCCGCTCCGCCTGCCCCGCAACCCTCATACGCCCAACCACCTTCGCAAGCTCCGGATTCATACACAGACCCAAACTACATAGATTATAACGTGTTCAGTGAGTTTTTGGCAAGCGATACTTAGAGCCAGGGTGGGTGCGGACCCAGAGACTCTTTATAGATACCCCAGAATGCCAACCAGTCTTTCTCTGCACTTGCCACACTTGCATCAACTGTGATGAGGCCCTCCTCGATAATCGTGATGGCTTGTATGACTTCGTCCGCTAGCATAATCGTCCCAGTCCATGCCATCCGGTGAAGTGCGATCTCATCCTCGAGCGCCTGGTTCTCTCTCATGTAACATGCAATCGTATGGTATTCTTGTACCCTTGTCTCCTCCGAGACTTTGCGAACCAGACCGGTCATTATAGACATATCATCGCTGTAGACGCTTGAAGTCGGGCGAGGGTTGGGTGGCGGAATCGGGTGAGATCTCCAGTCCATCGTAAATGCCTTCTCGCTCTCAAGAATCGTGTCAGGTATCGGGTCCATCGTAAATAATCTCTTGGATGCGGAACCCAGATCTTGTTCACCGCGGATTTGTACAGGAGGCCAGCTGACCAGAAGCTTGATCTGGCTCCGCATCATCTTAGCAGCCAAAAACTGAGCTTCTTGGAGGAGACGCCCATAGTCCAGGACCGATGGATTGAATTTTAGAAGTTGATTTCTCTCGGCTACTTCACTGACCATCTTCCGATGACTCGTCAGGTCGACATGGGCCCCCAGAATGCTTCATCGGTGAGAAGGGTGGAACCCTTTTACTTCGGCAGTCTGCTAGACCCCAAGTCAGCACCCGTAGCAACTACTGGGCAACAGAAACTTAGACATTTGCTGAGGATTGAGTTCAAGGATCCGAAGGAAGATTATACATTTATCCATGAAATTCGTTCAAACCAGGGCATGCTTGTGTGCCATCGGAAGAGTCGCTTCCACCTTGCCGTCATCCGCGAGTCATTCTCGCCAACACCGCTACAAATGCTTGAGGTGCTTGCTCAAATTCAACATCCAAATATTGCCAATATCTTTGATGTATATTACCACGATAACAAGCTATGGGTTGTCAGCGAGTATGTGGACGTTTCAATGCTTGACCTAGAGTTTAAAAGGTTGGCTCCGGAAGAGTGGGAGATTGCAACGATTATTGGCGAAGTGAAACTCTTTGAGTCGCCTTATACTGTACAAGGCTGAAACTGTATAGGTAATTAAAGCAATGACTTACCTGTTGGATACTGTGCCGGCTTGTGGGCTCCACATCGACAGTGTGAGGTTGTCATTGAAAGGGGATGTCAAACTTGGTATGACCAACCCACCATCGTCTATTCGGGCTGACCCTCTAGTTCCCGATAACCACTATCAAAGTCTGCCAGAGGAATGTATTGCAGACCATCAGTATAACTCGGCATTTCTGACGCGGATACTGGAAGTCCTCATGTCGCACGGTTCGCCAAGCGACGAGGGATGGTCCAAGGAAGCTCTCGAGTTCTCCTCGCTCCCTTCGTCAGACTCACTGGAGCAGTATGTTCAGGTGAGTCTCGCAGTGCAACCTTGGGCAAGTCCTGATCGGTCACAGCACGTTTTCTTGAGCAAAGCTGTGCCTTTATCAAGATTGATTCCACGTATCCGCTTGGCGAACAAAAGTTAAGGTGACGACGATAGTTAGGATTTTGATGCGTCGAGGCACTTCGCCGAAGCTGTAAAAGACAGTCGACTCGGCAATTGGAATAGCTTATGATATCCTTTTATTCCGTGAATCATACACCGTCGTGAAGATGGATTGAAGTTGAGCGGCATGATGGCGAGCAAACAAACACGTCTACGTGTTGAATCACGTGCTGTATTTAACCTTGCAGTGATGTTTTACCGCCAAACTACCAGATAAGTCAGACTCAACTTTTTTTTTTCGCTGGTTCCGTTTTAGTGTTTGGACGTGAGCAGCTGCCGCTTTAACTTGAGCTCGGCCTGAGCAACCTGAACACACGGCAGAGTCAGCCTGAGCATGCACTGAGAGGCCATTTTAGCTCCCAAAGCGGCTCGTTCTGGCTCCCTTGATGCTCGGTTACACTTTCCTCGTCTTGTCTCCAAGCACAGATCCCATTGTGGCTCCCTTGCGACCGAGATTCCTCCGGAACTATTTTTAGATCTATACCCGCTTACATACACGTGATAAGGAGTTCAGCCTCATCATTCCATAACGTCTGCTTAAAGTCCACAGGAGCGATTTTATATGATACGAATTTCAGTGGCATTCAATTTACTCCTATTTGCCTTGGATCTTTTAATGCTAACTTTCCCCGCGTGTTTCTTTTCTTGTTCTCCTAGTTTTTGTAGAAGACAAAGGCCAAGGTACTCTGACGGCGAGTTTGATTCCTGTGCTATTTATGCACATGTGACATTACTTCGGGAAGGGGCTTGTATCAGTTCTATCTCGGCGGCTAGTTGGGTAACTATAGTGGATGATTGGGATGACTGGTTCGCCGGCTGATCGCCGTGAGATTCTTGCAGCTGCGAGATTGCCCTACCAAGGGGTTACACTGAGGTTCAGGAGGGGATCATGCATGCCATGTAAGGGATAATCCTATTAGCGGGACTGAGAAAGGGGAGATCGCCGGTAGAAAGCCTGTTGATGTTGGTATTACGTAGTAGTGATGCCGTGTCAGGGAGGAGTCGCACCAGTGTCTAGTAGCACTGGGAGATTCATGTAAATCCTAGTACTCCAGGATCGTATCAGCACCGGAGCTTCAAGAACAAAGTAGGGAGGATCAGCTGGTAGACGTTAGATAGAGGTGCGTCTTCTGGACGCGGTATTGCCGTTGCATGAATCTCCACCTCTGTTTGACCCCGACCTAGCTGATCCTGTACTCTTGCCAGTGAACTGTGCCGCTAATGTGGTTCTGTATTGTTAGGATTTACATAAATCTTCCGGTATCATTAGCCCTTAGTATAACTCCTTCGCGGCATTAGCGTTACATGAATCTCTACCTCTATTTGACCCATACCCAGCTAATCCTGTACCCTTTTATCACTGAACTATGCCGCTGGTGTGATTCTGCCTTGCCAGGATTTACATGAATCTCCCAGTACCACTAGCCCTTGGTGT
The DNA here is from genome assembly GCA_021399475.1 of Hyaloscypha finlandica. Lineage (NCBI taxonomy): Eukaryota > Fungi > Ascomycota > Leotiomycetes > Helotiales > Hyaloscyphaceae > Hyaloscypha > Hyaloscypha finlandica. The sequence goes on along the minus strand of JAJTUR010000088.1, from coordinate 68,082 downwards.
GACTCCTTGGATGCGGCACCGATACTGCATGAATCTCACACCAAGGCCTAGTGGCACTGGGAGAGCGAGGCAGAATCACACCAGCGGCACAGTGGGTAACCTGAGACTTAGTACAATCCCTTCCTCGATGCAATCTCGCTGCTACATGAACCTGACTATGGTCAGCAGGCATCAGCCGTTCCAAGCCCACTCCATCTAGCCTAGCTGACCCCTCTAACTCGGTCAGTCAGTCCACAAGAGGCAGGCTCAAGGCAGATTGAGGCACTGGATTATGCCGGCGCTCAGCTGGGCTCCCCTGAGCATGACGATAATCTGCCCAAACGGGAATGCATCCCGGAGGAGGGGCTATAGTGGTGCTCAGCTCGTGTTATCGCTTAGTATAAGGCGAGTCAAGCCGCGTAAGGAGTTGCCCTGGTGAAAGGGGTTTCGGTCGGTCCACAGGAACAAGATCTGCCGGTGAACGGGTGTGTAGTAGCGCTGAACTCTTCTAACTAGCTTGATCTGCGAAGAAGTGGCAGAGAAAAGAGTGGGTATGTAAGAGCTCAGCTCAGAGCTTCCTCAGATCTTGCCGTGCACCGAGAGTGCATGACAGTGTGAGGAGGTGGCATGGAATAGGAGAGGTGTGTCGGTGCCTGTCACGAGTCACGACACTCTCAGCTTATATTATGCTGCAAGAGTTTGAACGCATTCTAGTGTCGCGTGCCTTTGAGAACTTATTTCTTTGCATGTTTCCGGTTGAAGCCAACAATGATCAAGCACACTTTGAGCATTTTCAAGGGCGGTGGTTTTTCATGCGTTGCTTGAGGCCACCAACTGGTCTGCCGGCTCGGTGGAAAGTGACCCACAAGTTATGCGCGGAGGCTCAGATCTGGACTAGCCAGTACGAAGGAATTGATAAATGGCTTCAAAACTCAAATGCAGCAGTAGATACGGACGAGAAGTGGCTTCAAAGAGATGGCAGCAGGAGATTAGGGGAAGGTGCATTAGGCGGAACACCACAAAAGAAACTCAGAAGCAGATATGAGACTGGTGATCGCCAAGGTCAACAGGCTTTTCTTTCACTGCAAGTGTGACATCAACTGGTGGATTATTCAAAAACTCGCATGGTCATTTGCTTCAATGGTTTCATTGTACCGCACAGCTTTCCAAAACGCGTTGCAGCAAACAATACGCCTCGAATACTGACTTGTGGTCGGTGAGACCATTCGCTAATGTAATTCAACAGGCCGACCCCTTTTTTTTAGTTTTTTAAATGCTCCTTCCTTAATCCTCTGAGACACGGAAGTCTCCGGGGTAGCGTCACCAACACGGCTTGATTGACTGTCAGCTTCCTCTAGCAGAGATGAGGCATCCTGATTTGAAAGCTCTGCGAGACTGTGGCTTTCCAACCCCTGTGAAAGTCCGGATCCCTCTGGCTCGGATTGCTGTGAGGACACAATATCCAGATCGGGCCGCAAGTTATCGATAACTGAACAGATCCTTTTCAAGTGAGTCGGCATCCATTTATCGTAGACATTTTTGGTGAATCTATAAGAGGCCCACTTGTCCTTGCCGCCTTCGCTCGTGAAATCGAACGTCTTAATCGGATGACGGTAGAAGGTGGTTTTGTCTCCATCGATTATAGGGTAGTGGCCGTAGATTCTCACTGTTCGGTGATCGTGTGAGATGGAGAAAGCGAGGATCTTTCGGTGAAGTTCTTTTTCGCGCTTCACAAGTTTGAAGAGTCCAACAACACCCCTCACCGCCAAGGTCATACTGTGGGCATTCTGTCGGTCTGCAACATCAAGTGCCGCGGCACCGCACTTAACCTCACAGGTCAGGAACGGGAAGTACATCTGCCAGGTAGCCATGAAATGGGACGTAAAAGTATCTGGAACCTCGCCCGACGAAAGGCTTAAGCTTTTCCAGCTGATCGTCCGTGAATGCAGATCGTCCGAACCCCACAGAATAATCGGGCTGTGGGCGAGGACCGTAGAAAGGTTCGGCGCTATTCCAGCCTTCATTAACACTTTCAATCAAATGATCGAGATTGGTAGCACCGTATGTCGCCAGAGTTTGGGCAGAAGGGACAATCAGCTGCGAGATATCTCGAACAACCATGGACTCATTTCTGTTGCGAATCTTTCGGCAAGTTGTCTTGAATAGATCGTCGTGAAATAACGAGTTCTGAGGATATGTCTGCTTTGAATAGAGCAAGGTTTGACAAAGATCACTGCTTGCTTTTTCAATGTCCTCATCGAATTCGTCCATAAAGCTGCCCTTGGTACCAAGTACAGTCTCATAGCTTGCACGCTTATAAAGGGTACTTTTGGCTTCTCTCTGCTTCTCATCGCTAGCTGTTGTAGAACTGGGTCCGACAGAGCCAGCGTCCGATTGTTTACCACGAAGAAAAGACGACGACTTCCTCCTTGCAAGTAGGTGATTCAACCCCATCTCTGTTACCCAGGGTATCCCGTTGTATTTTTCGAGATCTTTCCTAGTCTGATCGTCTTGGTTGAAATATTCCTTAGGCCAGTGTCCCACTTCGCTCCAATAATCAATTGGATTGGTTTTGTTATCGTTGATGCCGCTCGTTGCCCTCTGATCACATGTGTCCTTAACAGCAGCATCTGCAAGAGACGTCCGCCGTTGCTTTTGAAGGGGCTCGGATGGATCGAGACTGGTTGGATCTTCAGGTTCTTGCGATCGTTTTCGTTTTCGTTTTCGTCCCCCAGCCTGTGGAAACTCGACTTGAGTTAGCTTTGTAGCGTACCAGAAGGAGAGAGTCATGCCTCTTTGCCGGGAGTATTGCTGGTTGGGGAGGGAAGTGGGTGCTTGGATTCGGTGCTCGTGTTCTTGGATACAGCTCGTTGTAGGCGTGCGCTTCTACGAGAAGGAGGTAGTGGTCGCTCTTTCTTGATACCTTGTGGCCGCGTTCCTATCAACGATCAGTCAAAATACGCAACGGTATGAATGGCTTGCTCACTGTCGTTATTTAGCACGAAGTCTTGCCGCCCAACTTTTGGGGTGTTTCGTTTTGCTGGACGCGGGGCCATATTGACTGGAAAGAGGAGGGGTAAGAAGTGGGTTTATATTGCCGCTGGGTTGATGGGCGGAGGTAGATGGAAGAGTCAGAGGGTGTAGGCAGGACGTGGGGTGGTGGGTGATAAATGTGCTAGAGTTTTGGGATGATGGCAGCGGCAACCATTTCTATTTTTGTCAATTCGCGAACGCAGCATCCCTTCCCCCGGAACCACTTACATTCGAGACTAGCCTATCAAGAGAACGTAGGAAGTCGAGCTGGATCGGCTCAGCGTTGGTGCTAGGAATGCGGACTTTGGCCGTATCTTTGCGATGCTAGCCGATAAACTACCGTCTAGCGCAAAAATAAATAAAACCTGAGGCTACAATATTCACGTGATAAGGTTGCTATGGGATGGTGACTTGCGGCTTTTGTTGGGGGGAGGAGGGCGCTATGCCGGATAAAGTTAGTTGGCAACTGGTGGTAGACCCAGGAAGCTTTGTTGGAGAGTTTCCGTGCTCCTCCCATCGATGGCAGTTTGCTCATGATGAACCACATAGTCCCACCCCGTTGAATCACTTCTCCTTCCTCGATAGCATGTTGCACACTATCGCTTTTGTGAAGGACATGGCGAATCGCGTTTGGTCACGTGAAAGCCAATATTTATTTAGCCACCCCTGGCTCGGTCCAGCCACATCTTCCAGCCGGTGAGCGGCTGAGCCGCCTGACTAAGCTTCTGCCTCGTTGACTCTGAGGCTGACACTGCTCGGTTTTCCGCTCTTTTTTCACTATCATGACATCTCATGATCTGTTTTGAGACGAAATCAATCCATCATGGAAAATCCTATTCAATTAGCACTCAAACACACATTACACACACCCCCTTATACACCTCCAAGTTCGGTACTTGATGAAGAACACAGTGTCTTGGGCCCACCAGACCTGTCTCTGGTATTTCTCTCCTTCATACATCTCATCGTTTATGTTAACACATCACTCTGTATTAGATCCTGAATGACGAGGACCAACTCCAGCCTAATCCCCAGCAATTAGAGACTGCCACACAGAAATGCCGCGAATATTGGTATCGCCTTACGGCGATGGCGATGTTGCAACGCCACAACGGAATCTTGCCTGCGTCCGCGAACCCTCGAAATATGCTCGGCCGAGTCCCTGCGATCCGTAAGGATCTAAGAAGCACTTATACAAGTCATCTCGGCTCGTCTCCAAGCAAAGCGCTTTGCGTCCAAGCATTCTCCACTTGGCGTGTCACAGACAATACAAGCTGCGGCCTTGTTAAAGAGGAGAAGAAGATACCGGAGTTGCTACAGATAGGTACTCGGGTACCGATTCCGTATACATTTGGTGGAGACAGTTTTCGTCGATGGATTGGGACTACTTGTGAAGAGAGAGACATGCCAAGTTATCTTGGAATTCTGGCTCTAGGCTGGTGCTACATCCTCTCCGCTCATTTGGTGGAGGGACAGGGAGAGGACGCCAAAATGATATACACAAGCTCAAAAGCCACACGGTATCACCAAGAAACAGAGCATGCACATGCTCCAGCGATCGCCGTTGATATTGGCGAAGTCGGTGAGGATGTTGCCCGGTGGTGGGCGGCTATCTTAGCCCCCGGAGAAGGTTGGAAGGCCATCGTCTCTCGGCGAGATGATGGAGAGTATTTGGCACCTTGGTCAGTATCTGGTGAAGACACGCACTGCGTTGGCATCAAATGGCGGAGAAACATGTCAGTCCCTGAGGACTTCACGGGTTCTACTCCGTCGTCCAGAAAGGCCTTCGAGCTCCTTGCTCAATTTTCTCTGCTCCACAACTTGGGTAGCCAATTTCCTGTGGCTTTGGCGATGGCAATGACATTTCCGACGCACAACTATCATGCAACAGTCGTCCATCTACCAATCCCCGCGGAGACCAGAGGCGAAGAGGAGAACACCCTTCCCAAATCGATCATACCAGAATGGATCACGATGAATGAAGAACTCCCTTTCTACATGTCTTTAAGTTGCAACCCTGAAGTCGTTATGTCAAGCCTTTGCGGGATGTTTTGGGAGGCTGATGTTACATGCAACCTGGTCAGCCCTTGGTTACATCCCATCTTGAATGAAGTACCGAATGGTAAAGGGATTGTCGAGACTCCAGGCCTTTATTACGAAATCCTTGCTATTATATGCGGTCTTCGTCGACCACAAATCTCTGCTCTTTTCCTAGGAGCTACGGCTAGTGGGCTGATGCCAACAATTCTTCGCAGAATCAGAAGAGGCAGACCACCCCTTGATGCCCATGCCTTCCCATGGACTGGATGCCCACAATCTTTTATGGATATTCCGGGTTCGGGTCCGTATATTTGTGAAGGATCGGGCGACAAAGTTCGAAGAGCGGATGTATGGCGCCTTTTATACCTTCCTCCAGTTGTCGAAGATGAACTCTATTATAATAGTCGTCCGTTCACGCCTTGGGCGCCGTTTGGGAACAGCAGTGCGCAGAATTGTGTGTTTCGGGTTGCCTCTCATTTACATTGTGCCAGACACCATCTCGAGTATCAGCACTGGAATTGGGAGTTAATGGATGGTTCAATCATTGAAGACCAAGGATTCGACAAAGCCAGTGTTCAATGCTTTCACGAAGCAGGCAGTTCAAAGATCGAACTAATAACAACTGCGGGGTTTCCTAAAATTCAGCTTAATCAGGAAGCGTCCCAGGAGGCATCGCTTGACATATTTCGGTGGGTTATGGTCAACGGTGAAGGAGTTCCTCCTGAGGAAGTTTATAAGGACAAATGGGTACAAGTCGAAGACGACAGTGACGAGGAGTCAGATGCTGTAAACGATAACAATAGTGTAATATCAGATGTACAGCAGAATGGGTTGGAAGAGTGGCTCGACAGAGTCAATGAAGCCGTCCCAGATAAGTTTGGATGTGATAGGTGGTAGCTACTGTCTTGTTCTATACATCGTTGACGAGGGGTCTCTACCAATAATCAGGTTTGCCACCTGGATGATCATCACATTTCTTGCAAATCCTGTAGTGTACACCATTGCAATCAGGTTGCACCTGACAACGTTTCCACTGCTTTCGACAGCCCGCAGCCCCGCAAGTCTCGTATTTATGCTCGTTATTGAGGTGAGAGCATTCGGACGCATTACACCAACCGCTCTTGCCAGAACTTGTGCTCATCGTGTCGAGTACATGCAGTCTATCTTAAAATTAGAATCCCAATTATTCCCGCACGAGGAGAAAAAGGCGCTGACCTTTATGTTCACTTGTTTTTATTTGCTATTAGCAAAGTACGGCTGGACCCGAGCTATCATTTATAATTAAACGGAGCCATTCTCTAGGGTGAGTCATTGGTATCACCGCTCTCGATTAAAAACCGTGCGGTAGAGGGCCAATGCAGTAGAAGGCGCATAGAACCTTGCGCAAATTCGAGGTGGATCGGATTAATTGACGCAATATGCAGCAATCCCAAATAGTTAACTTTCTGGAACTTTTTTGCGACGGAAGCTTAGCGCACCTTTCAGCCGAAGGTATTCGAATGCGTTGAAGCCTAAGTGCGCTGGGGTGTCGGTCGATATTAGATTGCTTAGCAAATTATATGGCATCAAGCCCCACCACTTGTAAAGTCCGCAAACCCAGTAACCTCATCGACCTCCTCTTGAATTGCAGAGACCAGACACCATCCAAGGTTTGACACGAACGCTTCAAATATGCCAGCATCGCAGGGTCGGATGGCCATGCTGTCGCTTGAGCCACGTTGATGCCATAGGGATGCACGCAAGATCAGATTTATTCAAATGACCAAGGAGGACAGCTCGATGTGGTTGATATTGCAGAGTTCTCGTGCTTTGTGATGTTTTCGAAGCTTTGAAGCTTGGTAACCTATTGCAGCCTAAAAAGCATTGAAGCCTAATTGCACCAGGGTTCTTCTCGGTCAGTATCGGGTTGCTGAGTAAATCACATGCGCACAGCCCCACCATATATCTCTGCCGTTACAAGAAGTTCCCGTCGCAAATCAGCGTTCAACATCTCGACGACATCAGATTCTTTCCTCTCTCGCGCCGCACCTCGTTATCCCACATCATCTCACCCATCAAGCTTCGTGTATCTATTAAGGTGCAGGACCTGCCTCCGACTTTCAAGACTCGTCATTACCTGTTTTTGCGCAAGGTAGGCAATCTTTTTCGACTCCAAGGTGAATCAGGATAAGCCCCTTCTTCCCCGGTGAGATTGTACGCGCGATAGTTTCCCTCATTCTCGCATTCTGCTTGACCTGATGACAAGCATCATACACTGACGCATTTCGCAGCCATCGTATCCTCTCTGTCAAGATTGAGCATTGCACATCGTCCAATAAACTCGAATCGAACGTCCCTACATCGAGCCTCCAACAAACGCGCCAGCACTCGACTTTGACCCTACTCGTCGACCCCATTCCAGTAGAAATCTACAGAGTGGTGCGCATTCCTTTTTACATGCCTGCCAGTATGGCTGATCATGTGTAGCGGCCACAGAAGAATGGTTTTGAACCCCAGTACGAACAACGTTGGATCTTGAACCCGGCTGAGAATCTAGCTTACTACTCTAATGCCTGAGGTAAGGTCGGCTTCGGTTCTATCCAAATGCTTACCAGTTCTAATACGCAGAACGCAGGCCGAACAAACTGACGACGGTGACTACGAATCCATCAGCTATCATACTTTCAGAGCGGTTGATTACGATAGATATATGTCATGGAAGGCTGGATCTGGCAGCATAGGTGTAGGTGTAAGAGAAATCACTTCTTATCGAACAGATACGGACAAAGAGGATGCGCTTCTTCCTGGGGGCCGGAGTGTAGTTGTGATTAATACAGAATTCAAATTGGTGCGAAAAACCTAGCTAGGATGCAGTTCAACCAACACCAAGATATATTTTTTCATATACGTATAGACCTGCCCCAAAATTCAACATTACTTCCACCTTGCAATCGCTGCTCTCATCGCCGTCGTGAAAAGACACATTAACAGCGCCAGTACTTTCTGATATTGCCGTCGTCTCCTCTTCCTGCTTCCGATTGCTGGCCTCCATAGCCTTGAACAGATAATCACCAAGCATGCTCCTCATGTCTTCGACTGATCTCATCTTTGCTTGCGAAATAGCCTTCCCGATCGACGAACATAGCCAAACCTCCAACTTGAAATCCTCACCTTCTTGATAAGCAAGATGTAAACGCACAGTGTCGGTAAGTGTCGTCATTCCCCCATCCTTCTCTCCGTTTCTCATACGGCTCGCATCCATACCTTTGAATAGGTAACCTCCAAGTGTACTCTCTAGCTTGTCTACCTCAGCCATCATCGCTATGTTCGTTTCACCTGCTTCAACCTGACGGGCACCTCGCGCCTGAGATACCGCGCTGAAGTTGGCATCCGTCTTCCCACTAGCTCCTCCTTGGTCATGTATGAGTCCAATCGATGTTTGGGAAAGGGATGAATCGAGACTCGATGCGTTTTCCGCCTGATTAACAACTGCAGGGGCTTCGGTAGTCTCGATAGGTCCTGCTCGGATCACACCATTACGCCCACCTGAGGCGCTGAGCCAGCGTTCCTGACCAGCTCCGCGCTTGCGTTTCCGACCACTTCCGTCGCCCCCATTGGTGCTGTTGGTTGACGGCGTGTGTTTGCCTGCTGGAGACTAAGTTCTGTCCATAATTTGATATTATCAAAACGCACCTTCAAATCGTTGGCACTCCCTCGCTGACGTTTTCTCCTTTTTGGCATTAGAATGCGAATCTTGACTTAATCGTATCTCGAGGCCGTGGTAACCTAGTCCAATTGTTGAGTGCTTCCTTGCTGAATAGTGTGAAGCGAGACTCACCTTGTAGGAATGGCTGGGTACTCTCTCGCCTTGGGGTGCCTGCTACAACCTTTCTAACCTGGTCACGTGCGATCCAATCGCAAGGTAACTCTTGGGCCTCGATATAGTTCGGCAGGTTCTCCACAAGGTACTCGAATTGTTCATCTGCCAGAGAGGCCAATCCTGGGAAAGCCATCGTGCTAAATATAATCTGTGGGCAGTTGAGTTTCTGCATGGCCGACCAGCGGATTTGGCACGCCTCGTCATTGTCAGATAGCTTCTTGATGTTGTAATTAATCCTCCGAACGGGCAGTGCACTTCCATCTCGAATAGTTCGCGCTATTTCATTTAGGCCCTTTGGAGTTTCAACCTGTACTAGGAGTTTAGATACTTTCAAATGTAACTCATCAAAGACACTATCCTCAACGTCGCGGAGACTGCAAATGGTTTTGCTGATATCATCAAGTTTCTGGTGTATTTCTTGAGACATGGCTAGACAGCGGCCAGAATCGGCGATTCGAATGATAACAAGTAGCTGTGACTTCGCCTTTCTCGTTACGCGATCTGTTTTCAACGGGTGATGATGAGCGTTGGTTTTCGAAGGTTGGCAATGAGCGTTGGTTTTCGAAGGTTGGCGACAAACGTTTTCTTTTAACGCTGGTGCACTTACTAAGCCGAAAGGTGGGGGAAATGGGGAACGTGCAGGATCGGCAATTTTGAAAGGTAAGCGCCTATTGGACCCATGCTCAACCAGCCCGACAGTTGTTTCAATACGAACATTGGTTTGAGGACGTTGAGGAGAATCTCGGATTCTAAGCGATCACAGATCCATGACCCTGAGTCTCACTTCATGCATCTGCTCCCTGTGTATCTTTATGCATCTGCAATCAGGGCAATTGTATCTCTTTCCTGCCTCCCCAAGTGGTCAAGCTTGAGACCTTGCATTCAAGCCACGATGTCTCTGCAGCATTTCCTTAACTCAATAGCAGCTCAAGGATCGGAGTAGGTATACGAAGAGGTTCCAATTTTGGAGAACTGCACGATCGATACGCCATCAACTCTTTTCCAGACAATAACCACGGTCCGAACGCAATCAATGCTGCACATCATGTATTGGAAGCCCACATTGCTGCATGATGGATTGACAAAGATATCTTTGATCGTTCAAAAGCCAACGCATCATGCTGCAACCACGGGCCGCCAGTCTATCAAAGGGATGGAATCAACTTCCTTAATCGACCGTCCCGCGTTGGCCGCGCCATGATGGACCTTCGTTGTGGACAATTATACAAAAAGTAAAGAATATATAAGGGCACGGATCCCTTCTAATGATTTGATTGATCATCGCCTTCCGTGTTCCCAACATTCTTCAAGCATCTTTTCGAACCTTCTCAATCTGGTGTATATCTTTGCCCAGTCCGTATATAATCTATCATCCATACATTGACAATGGCTCCGGAGATGACCGATCCCCCAACGGGCCAGCAAAGTGACCCAAATCAGTCATCCGAGTCAAAGCCGTCCGAAGGCGATGGCAATCCTGGAGAGGCTCAGTCAGACCCATCTACTACCAAGATTCTTGAGGCCACCGTCAGTGGATCGGGAGAGCTCACAGATTCGGCTACGGAAGAGCTTCTTCAGAATGCAACCTAGGTAAGAGCCAATAGCATATCCATATTCTCCTTAGTTGACAGCCGACTTCAGATTAGGACTATTATAGCCACAGCTCATGCTTTGGCTTTAAGTAGAGGCCTAGCCGTAGGAGAGTGGGAACAGCCCTGGAGTGAGATTGGCACGGGCCAGGCTGGATTGTTGATATGGGATATTGGTTTTCAGTATTTCTGGTTTAGTTCCAACGTCCTTTCAAATTGTGGATAAATCGAGCCCAAATTGAACATGGTATAAAATCTTCTGTCCTTATTTATGTATACGAAACCTATCAATCTGTTATGCTAAAAATACTTCTAAAACACGCGTGACTTTGACCTCCAAGGAATTAACGCAAAACAAAGCAAGCTACCTCCAGTGCATCATCTTCGCAGACGGAACGTATAATAGTCTTTAACACGAGCTCCTCCTATAAATAAAACCCAGATGTTCACTCAAAAATTCCAATTAAAAAAGACAAAAACAAAAAAAGAAGGAAAGGACAATACAAGATGCGCCATGTGTCGTCCATCTCTGAAGAGCGAGTACGGAATATGAGTAATAACGGTACGCGCCAGTTTGCAATTTCAAAACAAGATGACGATGAGCCAAAATGAGAAGGGCAAATGTGTGACGTTACTTAACCCAGCCATCCTTGTCGTCACAAATCCCCCTTCCACACCTCGTCGTGCAATTACATCCTTTCTCCAAACGCCAAGGGCGCATCATCATCGCAAGTTCCTATGGAGCTGTCGCTGTGGCCAGACTGGCTCTCCGCACCAACCGTCTCGTACTGGCCGCTTTCTCCTCCTCTCCCTCCTCTAACTTTGCAGTCCTTACCGCGACCCTTGATACCCTTGTTGCTGTTCTTGTACAGATTGGCAAAGTACTCCCATAATTCCTTCTCAGAATCACGAACGATGTTCCCATCCTTAATAGAAGCGAACTTGGTAGTCAGAGCGCGGATGGTAGCGACGTGGTATCTGTTTTGGTGTGTCTGCGAAATATTGTTAGCCCCTCTCTCTCGAAACGTGTGCGGCTGAGGGAGATACATAAGGGAGAGCTCATGCCAGAAGAAGGGCCAGAGTGTGGCTGAGTTGAGGGGTCGAGACGAAGTATATTGACAATAAAGGCTGAGAGACTTGAAATATTGGTGACGTATAAGACAAGCAACTTTTAAGGGGAAAATATGACATGACTCAATAGTGGAAACTTACTTTGAGATTACCGCGCTGCGTGAATTTTTTGCCGCAATCATCGAGACGACAGAGATAGGGCTTAGATTTATTGTGAACGATCTTGTGGGCCTTGATATTCCCGCGTTGCGCGAATCTCTTTCCACAAGTGTCACATGCGTATGGGCGTTCTCCAGTGTGCCGTCGTTCGTGCGTCTGAAGTTCTTCGTTAGTCAAGATGGAGAGACAGGAATGTCTTCTGCTTACCTTCAAGTTTCCAAGTTGAGAAAAACTACGGCCGCAGCCGGGTTCTTTGCATGGCTATGAACTGAATGTCAGAGACAAATTTTTAGCGTAGAAAGCGAGAGCAGCTACTTACGTATGGCTTCACCCCAGTATGGGCTCGCTCGTGGATATCAAGGTGTGTCTTTTGACCGAAACTTTTGGTGCAAGTCCCGATTGTACATCGGTAGCGTTTCTTGCCACCGTTCCGGCTGCTGGCTTCTTCCTGAAGATCCTTTTACGTGAGCTTGATTGACTCGATTCCCCAGAAGCATACGCTCCGAGTTGGGAAGTAGCTTACACATAAGGAGGGGTACGGGAGACGCTTACCACAGGTCTACTCTGATCGACAAATGAAGTTGCCTGCGGCGTTGTGCTTTCCGGTTTGGCCTGGATAGTCTTCATAAGAGTGTCAACTTCCGTTCCGAAATTGACTTCGTTGCTTGTATTTACAAGAGAAGTTGTGCTGATGAATTCGGTGTTGGTAGAAGGCGAGTTTCCTGGGCCGTTCCACTGAGGTTCTGGCTTGATAGCTCGACTTGCGCTGGGAAGTTCTTCGACGAAGTCTTGTCGAGTGTTTCGAGACAACATTCCTCCGGTTCTATCAGTGTCAGATTGTGTCAAACGAGGCCAAGGTTGCTGTTGGATGTAGTTGTTCGCAAAAGCTGGAGCCATTCCATTCTGACCACCGCTCGTATATGGGGTGAAATCGAACTGGTTCTGGTGCATTTGCTGATGGGCCACTGCCATGCTGGTTGATGGCGGTCCGCTGAATGAATGTACCGGAACGTAGTAGGACTGCATCCGGCCTGAGATATCCATTATGTACACTAACTGATGAGTATGCTGCTCGGGCCAATATCCCCAGACCTGGCCCGATGCCTGTGTTACTTCCAGCGTGGCGGTATTGATCAGAAGTAATTACATAGAAGACGGTTGGTATCTTCACAAATTCGAAGATCAGAGATGTTTGTTGGTGTAAGAACTCGAAGCGTTTGGATTTAGCTGATGTGAAACTGGGATAAAAGTTGGAGGGATTGCCAATCGTTCGGTGGGCAGTGCGCCAAAGTGATTTATCTGCTAAAAGAGGTCAGACATTTGCCCGCGTGGATTAGGAGCTTGCAAGCCACCAAACACGATTTGAGATAGGGGGAAACAGATGCATGATTCAAGTCTCCCAATCTGCCAATGGCAGATTCGGGCAGGCAAGCCACCAGGTTCCTCGAAGTCATCATGCAGCCCACTTCCGGAGCTGTCTCGTACTGCAGATATTCCCCCTAGTGTGGTCCGCGGCAGATCCGCTACACCCCGCAAAACCAGCCCGGCACGGTCCAGTTGCCATACAAAAAAAACCCCTGCACTTTGACCCACTGTTATATTGTCTTTTCCGGGATGCGTTTTGGGCCGACATAGGCGATGCTGATGCGGCCCTATTACGTCGAAGACGTGGGGTCAGGTCAGGGTGGGGTTGCCGGCTTGACCTTACCCCTGCGATTTGAAGGGCAGAAATGCCCTTCAAATCGCAGGGGTCGTTTCGGCGTTTTCTCCCGGCAATGCGACACCAATCGTCTTTGCTTGTCCTTCCCAGTGGCCCGGCTCCGGGCGCGTCGATATTCTCCATACCAGATTCAAAACTCTCGAGGAACTTCAAACGTCGCTATCGGCGGTCAGGTTCCTCGCCTTCGAGGTTAAAGAGAGGATTCAGAGGAGCAAGAACTTCTGGGTCGGTGGAGACATCATCCCCTTGGTGGTGGAGAACCTTTGACGTATAGTTTATGATTTTCTGTGTCTTGCCAACTTTGGAGAACTGTACATCAAGGGTGGTGTACGTGTATCTGAAGATGGACACGCCCTTTGGACCCCTATTCCCCTTGCATGTCTGTTTGGAATTGAGAAGAAAAGGGATGTTGGTGGCGAAAGTACATTTATGGAACGAAGGGTCTGAAGTTTGACTTAAAATCAGGCCATATCATGGGCGGACCTCGTTCCTTGCCACAATGTTGTACCTTCCAATCCTGATGGAATGGCGGCGGACGCCTCAGTATGACTGTGATTTTTCTCGTGCGGACCTCGGTAGCATGTTCTCGATACCAAGTCGTGTTTGAGGCTGATAGAATCTGCGAGCTTGATATCGTGGAGGCTGTCGCAGGGTTGAACTGAGCTAACATTGGGGAACTTGCAACAGAGAATTTGGAGCGCCGACGGCTGAAGTCGACGGGGATCGTGTCGAAGGCAATTATGAGGCCAATGGGAGATGGAACAATGGGTGTTGCTACCAATATTGGGATTCAGTGGTTGGTGGTGAAGAATGATGTATTGAATCTTGAGAGCTAGTCCCTGTCCAATATCCCCAGACACATAATATCCACCCCCAATTTCTCCCCCCCCCAAATCGCTCAGCCAGCTACCGACATCCCCCCCCCCCTGAAGTAGTCGTGGAGCAGTTTTCGGCTCTTGTCTCACGCTTCTTTGCCTTCCCCCGTCGCAGGGATACTTTCGTGGCGCACCAATGCACCGCCTAACAGGTCCCTTGTCCGGATGCCAAAAGGGACGTGGCAGGTTCGAAACAAAGGTGGCTTTATGGGATGACGCCACGTCAACGGGTGTCAGGGAATAGGTACACATAAGGCTGTCAGTGAACGCCCATGAGGTCGTGTTAGCGTAAATCTATTGTTGCCACGTGATCCTCCCAACCGAGCTACTCGTACCCCACCAAGAAATTTGTCTTGCAACGCAGAACATCGCTCGATCAACCTCGCGAGTTCAAGTAGTTCATTGTACGTCAGTACCCATCCTTGACGGCTTCGCACCCTTGAACAAAGAGATGCTAACTATCGCGGCTACGCGTAGGTCGCCAACTTTCTATTGACAACACTTGTGGTCAAGCGATCGGAATTCGAAACAAAGAGCGACGTACGAGCAAAACTGCCGTCGAACCCAGCAACCAGCATGGTAGCGATTGTGACAAAGGACCAGGCTATCCCCAAAGAGATCGCAAATGCTGCCTGTGAAAGCCTGGACAAGGAGATCGACCGGAAAAGGGAGGAGGGAGCGCTAGAGGCGGGTATATCGAGCGCAGTGAGGTTGGAGTGGACTGTACAAACGCGGGAAGCGGTTCGTGTCTTTGAAACCACCCTTAAAGCCAATGTGCGAACCTAGAATCCAATAGCTAAAGCTCAGAGACTAACACTATTAGCCTGCGGATCTTGCACCTATACAGACTCTCGGTGGCAACCCAGGAGGCAAATTGCATATCGCTTGTCCAATAGTATATTCGGACGTTTTGACTGAGCCCAAGTGGTCTCCCAGCTCAGCACTAGGATATGGCATTATCGGCATAATTGCACTTGGCACTCTTCATTTGCCCGAGATTGCGGACAGTGGACCGACTAGATTAGAGTCTGGTTCGATCGCGTATTTTCGAGACTCGTCCCCTGTTGTATTTCGAGCATGCAAAGGACGAGGAATCATGTTTTATATTAGCTAATATACAAATACACCCATAGAACACCAACAGCTCACCACTCTCATAGACCAATGTTCCCTCCGTCAACTCTGCCCAGTGTACCAGCTGCCGTCGGATGGCTCATCGTCTACAAGCCCAGGTGTGCTTCCGTTCGGAAGATGTTGGGCATGAGATGGGTATGCGCAGTTGTCCATAAGATAGAGCTGGGTTGGAGAGATTGCTCCTTGAAGGAACATATCTGTAGACTGGTCTGTGAGCGCATCTGATCCATCGACGGTCCACCGAAGAAGCTCGGCAGCAGGTGGATTCATTTCACAGCCGAGGTCAGACAACGCACTCGTCAATTGATCATAGGTACTTTGAAGAAAGTCTGCAGTGTCGAGATCTGTGATTTCACCTGAGCTGTCGATGGTGTAACCAAGGTTTCTTGCCGTTGTAAGATCTATGAATTCGTCTGAGCCGTTGGTGGTGTAATGGAGGATGTTTGTTGTTGCGGCATCTGTGAGATTGGCTGAACTATTAGAGGCATAATTAAGGTTGCCCATTGTTGCATAATCTGTGAGATTCCGTGTCCCATTTCTCGCGTCGAAAGAGATGAGATGTGAGGAATTCAATCTGGGCATTGACTCCACGGTGTTATCAATTCCATTTGAAGTTGCTTGATCAATGTTACCCGGTGAGAAGTGATCTAACGAGGTTGCTGAGAAATCGTGATCAAGACGTGAAGCATTTGCTCCTGGTTGACCAACGCGCTGTCTCTTTTTGTAGGCTCAGAATCCCCCGGCCCGTCGCTGGCATGCGGTCTTTTGGGTTGAAGGTAGGGCCTCAATGTGTTCACCACCTTGGTATTGGAAAGTAGAAGCTTCTCGAGAGACCACCCGTACGTCAAAAGACAGTCCATAATTGCATATGACGCGTCGGTGTCGTGCGACCTGCTCTGCTTTTCTAATTTTTGAAGTTTGTCTCGTTTGTAAATATAGACAATAGAGATATCGCCCTTCGTCATGTCTCTTTCCCAACTTATTAGATAATATTTAGCTATCGTCAACGAAGCACGGCAAGATAACTTACGTAGTAGGCGGTCTGCCCCCATCGTCTGCTAGCACTGCGGCTGGACCTCCTTCTTTCATGAGTTGGAAGATTTTTCTGCTTCTCTTGAGATTGTCCTTTACTGAGCCCAAGTACATCCCGACCATCTTTGTTGCAGCGGACATCTGATCAATTCCTTGAGTGGTATGTGTGTCGATGCCCTGCCACTTAGATATGTGTTCCACTTCGTGAGCAAAGCAAATAAGCCAAATGCGATTAGCTTCCCAATCCTCCTTCCGTATGAGCTGGCCGATTTTCTTCAGTCGACAAAGCCTATTGGCAACTTCGTCCTCAAATGTCTTCGGTGTGGATTCGGCTTTGGAACCCACTTCTGGTTCAGACACAGAGATGCGCGGCCATCCAGAACAAAAAGGTTTGTGCGATCCATCGGGAAGTTCTTTAGCTTTAGAAAAGCCCTCAACCACGCCGACTAGCCGCTTCAAACGCTTTTCTTCCAACCTTCCGAGCGCAGCCGTAAAGAATGCTGTAGGGCTTTCTATTCCAGGACCAACAGTGTTTTGGCCTGATGGAAGGAAATCGGATGATGGTCTAGCTGATGAAGGATCGAGAAATGAAGGTGTCGATAAATCATATATTGCATCGGCGGTTGATGGTAGACCGGTCGGCGAGGGCGAAACTCTCGGTGGCTGAGAGTCCAGCGGCACATTTGACACCAAACTATCCAGGGGTAGACCAGGAGATGATAGAGAACCTTCTGATGCAGGAACATTTAGAGACGAGGCTCTCGATTCAGAGCTTACCGATCGACAAGTTGAGGCTGAGCAAGGCTTGAGCTGTTGCGGCGCAAGACAGGAGCAATCATCTGACGAGCCTTGCTCAAGGTATGGATATAGAACCTGGGCGATGATTAGCGAGTTGACGGTTAGAGAGTATCAACTTACGTTCGGTAACAGGATATTGTTTGGAGGAGAAGAGTTCAAGGCCTTCTGGTCAGCGGCCTCTCTCGTCAGGTCAAAACTTGGGGGGCTGTCCATTTGGTGTTGCATTGTGGGAGGAAACGCAGAGACGATCCCGGCGGTTTGAAGGGCAGAAATGCCCTTCAAACCGCAGGGGTAAGCGAAGTCACGCAGAACGCCAACGCGTCTCGTAGCCTAGCTAATGAGATGGCCTCGGCATCATTCAAGAAAAAAGCACATAGCGGAATGAGTTCTCAGGTCGTCGGAACTCTACTTCCATGGCATCCTTGTCTCGGCCGCACCCTCCTACCATTGGCAGGCAGATGAAGACTCCAGACTCCCTTACTGTGTATGTGGTCCAAGTCTCACTTCCTCGAAGTTATCATGCCTCCCTCCACGTCATTCAGTATTTCTGGAGCCGTCTCAGGAGCTGCAGATGTTCCCCTTAGCGTGGTCTACAGCAGCTCTTCCCCTACTCTACATCGGTCTTGATCCCACCGACTGACTCTCCACAATAAGACAAATCAATATCTTTGATTTCTTTTCCAGGATGCGTTCTAGACCGATATTGGACGATGCTAGTGCGACCCTGTGGCGTCACACTTCATACACACTCCAAGTCACTGCGGTGGAATCTCCCCGCTCTTTTGAACTTAATGGCTTGGCTTCGGCGGATATTGGTGGAGGTGGAATGGCTATACGGCAAGAAGAGATCAGCTTTTACCAAGTGTGGTTGAGATGACGAGTGGATTCAGCAAAACCCATTAAATCAGCTTCATCATTGAGACACGTGGTCTTGCGAGACTACCCCTCCTATAGCAGACTGCTTCACTTCAGCTTTGGAATTAACACTCAATTCCGACAAAACAACACCCTTCTGCGTGACTACCCCTCCTATAGCGAGCTGCTTCACTTCGGCTTTGGAATCAACGCTCGATTCCAACGAAACAACACCCTTCTGCGTGACTACCCCTCCTACCGCGAGCTGCTTCACTTCAGCTTTGGAACAAATACTCGATTCCGAAAGAATAACACCATCCTGATTGATCGTCCCTTCTTGCCATGCCGACTGCACAACTGACGCTGTGACATTGTCAGCCTTGCCTTTAAGGTTTACACCAGTTTGCTATCGCCAGTTAGCTATAAACACGTATTTGCACATTAGGGGTTAATTTCTTGCCTGAATGTGAAAAGGCTGTTGGGACATTGTTGGAAGGGTCGAAGTGTCGAGGTTTGTTGTTGAAGGAATTACTAAAACTTTGCGAATAGGAGACTACCGTATAATCAAGAACGGTTTTGGGCGCGGGAATTTGGGAGTTGCCAAATTGCTCTGGATGGCGTGAAAGTTTGTCTTGGACTCAGCTCTACTGGGGAGAGCGTTTGTACTTAAGCTCGTGGAGAATGGATTGGGCACCAGTAAAGTTACCCAAACAAGCTGCCTTGATGGGTGGCTGCGGTCAAAGATAAGGTATTGGATGGCTAGACAAGGGCTGGTGGCTAGATGGTTGGATCGATCGTGGAATCGTGGATATGATATTGGTGGCCCTGACAGGTGGCACCCAAGACAAAGAGAGCATATCCTGAGATGGGACTAAGAGTGAGCTTAGATTGTCTACCTCATCCGCAACCTCCTTCCCAGTAAGAACAAGAGAGTGATCACCACCGCATCGTCGTCTGCCAAAACTCATATTATTCCCACGATGAGCATATACGCTGAAATCCAACTCGTCTTTCCATCGCCGAATAGCATAGTACCATTCAAATATACACACCCTCCGCTTGTCAACCCTGACCACCCAAGAGACCCTTGTACTCAATTCTGTAATTTCGTAGATGGTATCGCAACGGCGGGTGGAGGTAGTCGAGCAGCCATATAAGGAAGAGCTTGAGAAAAAGTGATTAGTATGGTTACTGCGGAAATATTGAGCAACTTACTTGGTGAAGGATCAAACAAAAGCTTGCTATCAAGAGAAATACTATCGCCGTCACAGCATCGATATTAGAGATCCAGAACACTAGGCTCAGGAAGAAGTGTGCTACTGAACAGATGGGATGCGGCCATAGTGGGGTACTGTCACTCTTGGTTTTTCGCCCGTATTTGATCTACAAGTAAATCGATAGTATAACAGTGGCCAGCGAGAGAAGTTGGAAGATAGGCAGGTGTGAAAATGAATAGCTTCGGTGAAAGAACAGCTGGGTTCTGTCTTCCACGTGTGGCTGCATGAGTGAATACGCTGGAGCTTCTTTGTAAATCCTTTCCACAGCAAACGGAAGAGATCTGAACGTACCTGATGTCAATGTTGTTAGGGAGCTTATCAGCAAGTTGTCCAAGCTAATGGTTTGCTGGAGAGAAACTTTGAGTCGAGTACTGATAAAGAAGGGGTATCTGACGCGAGAGGACAAAATAATTTCGATAAAATAAGAAAAAAGTTGCTGTTTCGGTACCCCCGCGGTTTGGAGGGCATTTCTGCCCTCCAAACCGCAGGGGTTCGTTTAAGCTTCAACCTCTCCGGCGTGGTGTCGGTACCCCCCGCGGTTTGGAGGGCAGAAATGCCCTCCAAACCGCAGGGGTTCGTTTAAAGCTCCAACTTCCCTTTTTTGTTTTTTTTTTCGCGCTCCCTTGGCTGCATTTTCGATAGGAAAAAAGTACTGACCCAAGTTAGAAGTTGCATCCACGGTCTGAACCTTGGCTATTGAAATTCATTGCATGGGACATCTCCAACAGGACAGAAAGGATGCGGAATCTGGAGAACCTTGTCGAACTAAAATCGCGAAACTGCAGACTCCCTGTTAAAGAGGTGTTATGGCGTCGCAAGCCATTCTCTAGTGGGTCTGTAGCAATTTTCCGCACCTTGCAGAGGGCGGCCACCGGGAAGCCAATCCCATCTTCCGGGACCCTGGGTAGCCGTACTGGGCTGGCTTAACCTCATGGAAAATACGGCATTGTGGAGTGGATGGAATTAATATGTTTTTGGGGACTGATACAATATATATTATGCCAGGACATGAGTCTGCACAAGATCAATTCGTTCAATTCCGCATCCTCGGTGTCAACCTTGGACATCGGTGATGAGGAGAGTTCGGTCGAGGAGGAATTCACTTCAAATGAGTGCGCCTACCGAGAGGAGTGAATGTGGACTTGGTAGCTTTGCGTTTGTGAAAATAATTTTAGCCCCAAATGGCTCCAGGTCTCGATTGGAGCGCCGCGTTGCCCTAAAAAGTCGCCTGCTCTTCCTCACCAAACACTTTCTTCTTTTCCGACCTTGACGAAAGTCGCGAGCGTCGCATAGCCAAAGCCTCTCGACTATCTCTCGCACGCTCTGCCTTCTGATATCTTGGGTTGCTTCTAGTATAAGATCTTATAGAAAAATTACCTCAACAATAGTTAGTTCTCACAAGCGACAATACTAGTCCCCAAACACTCACCTTTCTAATCCTTTTCGAAACATACCAAGCGGAGCTGGAATGTCTACCAAGCAGAAATCCCCATGGAGTGAATGGGTATGGCATAAGGAAGAATATATGTGGGGGAGATATCGTTTAGTCAATGGCGAGTATGAGTATTGGTGGAGCACCACATCGCCCTGGAGTGAATGGGTATGGTATGAGGAAAAATATATGTGGAGATATCGTTTGGTCGACGGCGAGTATGAGTATGAGTGGAGCCCATCGGCCTGGAGTGAATGGGTATGGCATGAGGAAAAATATATGTGGGGGAGATATCGTTTGGTCAAAGGCAAGCCTGAGTATGAGTGGTATTAAAGAATCTAACTTAAGATTTTTAAGGAGCTTAGGTAGCTATTGCGAGACATGATCTGAACCTTATGTGTGTGAGATAGTATGGCAGGATCGTAGGTTGTAAAACTTCGGAGTTACCGGGGAGGAGGATGTCAGGATGAGATTCAGAGACCAGAACGGGTCGCGGTCCTTTATATCTTACCGACAATGCCTTTTATGAGTTAAAAGTTTGTCACTATCCTAGGAAGAGACTCTGGAACGGGAATAAAAAGCCTGTGCGGGAATAATAGGGGTCCTGGTACGAGGCACGGCCGTCCACTGCGCCACCTCCATTGTCACTGAAGAGGTATCAATCCTGAGCTACTACTACTCGGTGATTTGGAGAGTTGTAACGTTATTGAAAGATAAACGTCGGAGGTGCTAAATCAAGGACAAGAACATCTTCTATGAGGAACACTCGGGACTTCCGACTGGTTCCGAATCGAGCCGCTGCCTTTCGCCTCTATGTCCCCATCGTCTTTCTCACTCCCACCGGAATACCTGTCACTTCCCCCTATTGAACGCTCATATCCCATTCCTCTACGCCCTCGTCCCCGCCCTATCCTTCCTCTACCTCCTCCTGACCCTCGTCCTCTCAACCCTCCTAATCCCCTTGAGCTCTTATCCCCTCCTTGCCCTCGAGCTCTCGTGTCTCCCCTCCCCCCCCCAACATGTTTCTGCTGCCCAAATTTAAAATCAATTTTCTTCAGTGGCTCCTCCACCCAATTCAGCCCTTGTAGCCCCGTCTCCTTCTTGAGTGTCTCATCCCTGCACGTCCAGGGCTGAAATATTTCCCCAAGGTTAGTCAAACCCCTCGTCTCTGGTACCCAAGTTTTAATATATTCTCCTTTTGGATCATACTCAAGCGCTTGTTTAACAGGATTCAAGATCCTCCTGCCTCGCGGATCATTGCCTACTCCAGCTCCGTACTGCCAGTTGCCCCAGTTCGAAGAGACATCGTAATCCACCAGGAGGTATTCGTACCATTCGGCTCCCCAGCGCCAGTCGATGCAGAGATGGTTGACGAGGAAGGATACAGTATTTAGGCGTGCACGGTTGGATGTGTAGCCCGTAAGATAAATTTCCCGTTGGCTCGCATCGATCAGCCCCATTCCAGTAGTACCATTGAGGAAGCGCTCAAGCATTTCGGTAACTTGTTCCTTGTTCTGTCCTTTTAGAGGTTTGTCTGGACGCGCCCACGTATGCTCCACACCTTCTACTTGCTTAAAGCCTCTCAAGCAGAAGAGCCTTTGACCGAATTTCCGCGTGCATTGGCGTGTGTAATCGCGCCAAAGAAGCTCGACACGCATGCGTATTGTCCCTTTATTTTCTCCACCTCCGAAGCCGGGGGCGCCTTTCCAATCTTCTGTTTCAGGGGTTGAGGCACCGTCTTCAAAGGCGGCGAGAGAGGCATGGATCTGTCGTGATGTGATACAGCCGAGGGCCAAGTAGCCAGAGAGTTTTGATGTGGAGTCGATGTCAAGTAACCCGTTATATGTGCTAGGGTACGTCGTCAAGAAGCCCGAGGTGAGGAGGTGGTTGAGGCGGATTTTGGCATGCGTTTCGCCTCCCTGGAAGGGGTGCACGGATTGGACGCCTGGGGGTAAAGAAGGGCTGTTTTTGATTATAGGTTTCGAGGTTAGGGGCTTGAGAAGAGCCTTTTTGATTGCTTCTAAGGAGGTGGGGATGGTGAAGGGGGTGTGTTGCGGTGGGAGGACGTTATCTGGCGGGAAAGGAGGGAGCCAGTTTGGGTCCGGTGTTGGAAGGACCGCACGAGGTTTGTCGCGCAGCGGTTCAAGTAACTTGAGATAGGTGGTATAAACATCTGGGAGGTCTTTTGGGTCCTTGAATGGTAAATCGCGACTGCTATAGTGTCAATTTCCAAAAGCCTAAGTGGGAAAGAAGAAACGTACTCGTCAATGAGATACTTCTCATCTACCCAAAGCTTGAAATCGGCGCCAACCTTGTGGCAAGCAAGCATGGCGTCATGCTCATCTCTATCTTCTTCTACGCCTTCTTCCCTAGTCATCCAAACAGCTCCAATTTTCTTCTCACCGCCAAACTCCAGGATATTGTTCATTACTTCTGCCACCGTCCCAACTCTAATACACAAACCGCTTCCGATCTTCTCCAAGCTGCTCTTCAAATCCCATACACTCTCTGCCAGAAACTCCGCACGATGGGGTCCACATCGCCAGAATCCTCCAAGTCGACTTCGCGCTTCTGGATAAGGACTTTTGGTGCTCTCATCTTTAATGAATCCGGAGAGCTCAATCTGTTGGGCGGGGAAGATATACAGCGGAAGAAGGTGCGTGAAGCCGTGATCTTTCTGGGCAACAAGAGCGTTGAAGATAGGATTGTCCGAGATGCGCAGGTCTCTCCGGAACAGACAAATAAGAATATTCGAGTGTGCCATCTGGGAGAAGGTCGAAGGAAGTAGAATAATGAGCCACACTTTCGAAGAACTGGATAATAACTTTCGCAGAGATGGTTTTGGGAACGATGTGTTCAAGAGGGTTGGGGAGACTAGGAAAAGGGTCAGAAAGGACAATGTGCGAAATTCATCGGAGATGTCTTGAGAAGCAAGGAGCGATTCCTCGGTCGCGGTACATCTTAACCGAAGCTGTAAATATCTGCGCTGCATAAACCGATGCCTTAAGCAGAACTTTTGGGTACGGGGTGCCAAGGGAGGAGCTGCTCTCAATGGGGTATCAATTTATGGGGCTTTTGGAACCGCTAAAATAAATGTGAAGACCTGCACAGACCCGCCACTCAGAATTGTTAGCGCCATACCAATACTGAGATTTCCCCTTTCGAGGCTTGATGACTTGCTCGAGGGAACCATTCAGACGTGTACGAAAAAGGAACGGCAAGGGCGCTTTGGCTGGAAACTGTCCACCAAATTGGCAGGGGTTCTTCAACCTGGTTTCGGTTACGAGGGTTACCCCCTGCGGTTTGGAGGGCAGAAATGCCCTCCAAACCGCAGGGGTTCATTAAACTCAACCTTTCCTTTTCATTTTCCTTTTTCTGTTTTTTTGGCGCTGCCCTGGCTGCAACTTCGATAGGATAGAGCATGTGGACGTCGATGCATGTAAAATAAAGCCCTTCTTTATCCAGGGAGACTAATACAGCGCCGCAGTATCCGAACCTTCTCCACAGCCGAAGCCCGAGACGTATTTTGTTGCTGAACGCTACCTTGTGGGTTTTCCTGGGACCGTGCATAAGTGCATGCGTGAGCGAGGCAACCAGATCCAAATATGCACCCCACATCGACGGCCGGAATGTCGCCCTGTTCTATTTTATGGGGTCGTATCCGGCGTATGGCACCTTGGCGTCTACCTCTACCCTGCACAACGGCCTGCCTCTTTCATTGAGAGGTAAGACCCTGTTCCTGGAGCCCGCACCATCTGACATGGCCCCTCGCTCAACTTCCCCTATCTTATTCCCTCAATGAACAATAAATAATTTCAACATTCTCGCAACTCCAGCCATCATCTCCAACCATCAACTCCAATCATGTGTGACTATACACAAGTAGAATTCCGTTGCGGTCATGTCCGATACACTGTTCGTGCGTGGTGTACAAATTACGAAACGACCCACAAACGCTGTCCCCCAAGCGTTGTCGCCATAGAGTTCAGGTAAGTTAAATAAATTTAGAGTATCTTCTGCACCTAACAAGAAACAAAGACTAGATGAACGCTGTGGTGACTGCCGCGCCCCGGCAATCCATCCGTCATGGATGACTCGACAAACAAAGAACTCCGGATCCGAACTTGGAGGAAAGAGCAGGATGGGGATGCTTGGTCGGCGGGTTGAGCTGCAATAATTTTCCCGTTTAAGGAGGGAGGAAGTCGAGCTCGGAGGGAATCGTGCGCCATCGGAAACTAGAAATCTTGAGAAATATTATTCTTTTCCCGGGGAAAGAAGCAGAATCCCGAACCAGTGAACGCTTTTCATACACCCTTGCCTCCATTTTTTGCACATCAACTAGGGTGAAAAGCGTAGCCGCCTGCAAGTCAAGGTGCACCTGCAACAGAGGTCCCGCCGCCCTCCACATACAGTAAAGTGAGGCGAATAGACAGAATTTGCTTGCATATGCACCGCTTGGGGCTTACAGCATGTATACGCAGCACAATCCAGATGTGACGCACTAACAGCGTGCAGGTAAATGCTGCTGGCCAATTGCCACTACCAGGCCCCGTTAGTTAAACAGGCCATTGGTTGGGCTTTAAGAGACTTACTCAGCATATTTCTAATGTCTCTGATATTTTGGTATATTCTTTATTAAGGAACAAGCCATTTAAAGGCGATTATGCTGGTCAAGCCAACCCTACGAAGAGCCATAGAGTCAGATATCAAAGCGATTAGCAATATTGCTTTGGTATCTCTACTTCAGGATCCACAATGTCTATACCGATTTCCTCATGCTTTTAAATACCCAGAGGACCATGAGAAATTTACTCATATGCGATATACCGAGCACTTTGCTGATCAAGAACGGGGCACTGTCTGTATTATGGTAGCCGAGTTGCCATCTAATGAAGACTCATCTATTATGAAACTAATTGCATTCGCTAAATGGCAACTTCCCGGGTCCTATACAAAGCTGGCTAGGGATGAAACAAAGCCAAGTACGTAGCTTTATACAGAAAGCAGATGAGAAGCTTTATTAATATAAAATATAGCGATAAAGCCTTCAGATCGCCGGGATGCTGACTTAACTCGAATGCGAGTATATCGGGAAACCATTAGCAAAGCTAAAGAGGACTATTTCGATAAGAAGTTCGGTAATAGTCAACTATATATGACGACTTTGGCCACACATCCTGGCTATATGAGGCGGGGTGCTGGAGCGGCGCTTTGCGATTGGGGTATAAAGAAAGCTGTTTCTGATAAACTTGCTGCCGTAACTCTCTTTTCGAGTCCTATGGGAATTCCCCTTTACAAAAAGTTAGGGTTTCGTCAGGTGGTGATAGTGCATACTCAAGTTAATGGCGAGGAGGAATGTATTGACTTTCCTGGTATGATTCTTGAACCTGAGAAGATAGGAGAAGAATAGAAAAGATCAGTCGCGCAAATACACTAGCATCAGCGTCCTTTCAAATATATTCCTTCTCTTCCTGCAGCAAATAAACGTACATCTAGTGCCGTCAGCCATACTTTGACATTGTCAAAGCTACGTGACAATACAGTTTTGTATTCCAAAGCTAGAAATTTGCCATCTGGCATCACTATAGAGGAGGGGAGATTCTTTGGCAGCTGTGTCGCAATTTTTTGCTTTGCGGTAGCCATGTCTATTTGCGTGGTTTCAATGTACTTCACCGGGGTAGATAACATACTGAAGAGGCATTGACGTAGATTAGAGTTGCAGTTAAGAATGCATTGACGATTGAATATTGATTTTCAGACTTAAGTTACATACCAGTAATACAGTGAATGAAAGTCCGACTGATCGGTATCCGGATACCATCTCGTAGCAAATGTCGGTATCCAGAAGTCCCGCATGCCTTGGCAGAGAATTCTTTCGGCGCGCTGAAAGGATTCCCAACCCTCTATGATATTATTACTTTCGAGATGGGCCAGACAAATAGAAGGATGGATAATAGCATATGTAAAACCCTCACTAACGAAACTTCCATATCTCTGTACATGATCTAATGTGATCTCCCACACTGATCTCCCTTTGTAATTGCTTGATCACAACAAAGCGGTTGATGTGGGGTTAGCGAATACATTAGTCAGACTTACAGGAAGGGTGCCGTAAGTGGCATGCGAGGAGTAGTTTGTGGCTTCCATGAGACATATGCCCTGTCCGGAATTTCTAGCAAGTGCGTCCAAATTTTACTAGGCCGTACTTGAATAAAATTTGGAAAGTGGCCGTCTGAATTAAGGGACTCTGTAAATCGGTAAAATCCTTCGAGCTCCGCAGACTGCGACTTGAGAAGGGGAGATCAGACACGTTGGGCCAGCATCAAAGAATGCAGGTCTAATCACGTGCCTATGATATCAACGAGCTAACTTTTCCCAGGGCATTATCACACCTCTCCGGCCCAATTACCCTTCAATAAATCATTAACATGCTTAATTCAGTCTAGGAATGTCCGCAGTACAGGGACAGGCTTTTTCCATGGA
Organism: Hyaloscypha finlandica; assembly: GCA_021399475.1. Lineage (NCBI taxonomy): Eukaryota > Fungi > Ascomycota > Leotiomycetes > Helotiales > Hyaloscyphaceae > Hyaloscypha > Hyaloscypha finlandica. The sequence goes on along the minus strand of JAJTUR010000088.1, from coordinate 40,746 downwards.
GACTGCAGAATCTCGGCCTGCTGTCTTTACACAGGCCTCGGAGGACATGGCGCAGCGCTCGTAAACTTTGATTTAAGTCATTGTTGATTCTTCTTGCCGAGCAAAATGGCCTGCAAACTATCACCCGTTGAAATTTTCTCCTTGCTATATATTTATAACATTGAAAAGAGAGCACACAAAAAACTCATCATCAAAACTTATCATCCTCGCTATCTTCACCCCCTTCATTTTGCATGCTAACCCTGTGATTTTCCAAAATTTGGATCGCATCCCATAGTGAATCATTAGCTTCAAGACTTGCATCAAAGATTTTCTTCTCCTCCATAGGCAGGCTATCAGATCCAAGTCTCTTGAAAAGGCTGTCCAGTTTTCCGATTTGCTCAACAGCACTCTCGACATGTTTAATGGCATGTTTTATATCCTGAATGGAGATGGTCATCCACTATTTTCTATTAGTAATTTCGGCCCTATGAGATTTGAGCTTCTTAGAAGTGTCGAGAGGAGGGCCTGATTCTAGTTAGCTAAGGCAGTCCACAGCACGAATTAAAACTCACTTCCGCTTTCAGGACCTAAATCTCCGTGGCCTGTATCAGAGGCGTTGTAAGGGTCGAACTCTTCCCGCTGACGTTTGAGATTGCCTGGAGAACCCCATCTCGCATCTGTTGTCACCTGCTCTTCAACTCCGGGTGTAGGCGGTGCAGCAGTCGTCCCAGAGTGTTGTTGGAGACGGGCCGTATTCTTCGTTGTACTGTTTGTGCAATCGATTACAGCGCTTTTGCAGGCGGCTCCTTCACTGGCATAAGCCTGCGTGGTCACAGGCTCTCCATTGTATCCTTCAGAAGGTGTAAATTGAAAGCGGGGTACTGGCTTGTCTAATACGTCCCCTTTTGTTCCGTGATTGCCGTGTTGGTTGATCTCAACCCATGAAGATGCAATGGGGTGAGAGTCAGGCTGGCTTTCCGGCTCGAGCTGAGAAATTGGATGACCGTCATCGTCAACCCAGCGCTCGTCTTCGACGTCCCACCATGGTCCGGGGACAACCGGATCAGCAGGTTTGTTCGGTTCGCCAGCAGCTTCGGGGTTGGGAAGGGGAGGAGTCTCCGACTCGTCATGCGCCGATGTTTCTGCATATTGTCAGGCGATTGCTGCTAAACAAGGATAGAGGGCCTTCGGGCATACCTCGAATGCCTTGGCGATCGCGTGCACCATTCTCCAAACTTGGCTGTGTTGGACTAAGAGGGCTTCCCTTTGTTTTAGGAGCAGGCTCGAGATGGTTAAGGGTGGGTTCTTGTCGGATGTCCCAACAATCCTCCCTGAGTAGTGGATAGGCCATTGTGGGCACTCAGACTTGAAGTATCCCAGGTTCTAGTGGTAGAAATCTCAGGTATGATGTCTCGTGACGCAGGGAGGCAGAATGATGTGCTTGCGGTGAAGTGAGCGAGAAGAGAGAGAGGAGAGGAGATGGGAGGAGGGAGAGGCTGCCTTTATACTTGATTTCCTCCGCGGCAGATCTTGGCCAGACTAGTTGGTCCATTCGGTTACCTCCATAGGCGCATGTGCCGAGTTACTGACTCCAAACCTTCGCAGCTGAAAAAACATGCAGGGTACAGTGAATGAATACCCTGGGACTTGCATAAGAACCAGCCCGGCATGGACACGGCTATGCTCCTCTGCAAAGGGGTGACAGAGCGGACTGGGTTGTAGTGGTCCGGTTGAGTAGATGGCATTCCCGTGCATACGGCTTAGACGCTATGGTTCCTAGTCCTGATCACAGGGGTCAGAGTCTGAGCCGAGATGTTGCGTGGCAAATCCTACTCAGTGGTGGCATTAATGACTGCTAAGTTAGGCATCATGTTAAGATGCATGTTATGAGCTAGGATTCGCAGTGGATGAAAAACTCTCAAGCACTTGAAGAGTTATAAATATCGTCCTCCTTACGGCGGAGCAAAAAAAAAAGGACTTGAAGATGGAAGACTGTGAGACCTTAATTAAACCAGTCTATTTTGGGGTGTAGTGATATTGAAAGGGAAGTAACCCTGCTGAGCTGCCTTGGAAATCTGACTTCAACTGTAGCCAGGCCTTATTGGCTATTCCTCATCTCTCCTAAAAGTAACAGCAAAACCGGGGCATTCAACCTCCGGTATCATATGTCTGGGGAGAATAACTGCAAAACTTTGGATTCCCAATGAGAATGAGTAGAAGTCCTTTCCCAGCTTTTGTGCGTCCTCCGCTAGCGCCTTTAGCACTGCAAGATCTGAAGTAATTTCTATTAGTTTTCTGATCACCAGCTGGATTTATCTCACTCACTAACTCGTAATTTCCCCGACTCGCCTTGCCTGCATGTTCCAATATCACCTTCATCAATCGTCGGAAGAGGGCCGAAAGACTTGGGCAGGATCCCGGTTTTGGCATTAGCCTTCAAAATTTCCAGGAGAATACCGCCGGTAAGGGTTTCTTGATATTTGTCGGAGACATGTGCTTCTGCATTGGATTTCGATCTCGTGGCATTAGGATCACTTATGCTAGAGTCTGCACAGGTGGATGGCGAAGGGGTTGTATCGGATGTAAAGTCGATGTTAGGGAGCCATTCTCTCAGACCATTAGTGCCATGGGATTCCTTTGGCAGCTTCGCAAGCAAAGCCCTTTCTGGCACTGTGGACGTAGAATCATGGTGGTCTTCCGCTTCGCCCCAGTAAAATACATCAGGAAGAAGTGTGACGAGACCAGCCTTGTCAGACAAGCTCAACTGGGCGACGAGATCAGTGTAGTTCTGGAACATGAATCCTTCACCCATCCCCGGGGGTGCGCAGGAATTTTGCAGCACAGCCTTATGGGTTTCGTAAAGGCGAGCAAGCCCGTGGAGCAGGTTTGCATGACTCCATACTAGATTCGCTTCCATTTTCCGAGACGCAGCAAACCTGGTATAGTTCTGAGACCATTTCTCGGCAGTTGTTGGTTCGAGCCCCACCTTGCTCAGCGCGTTTAGCTAGCAAACCTTATCAAACTTGGATCCAAACCCGATTTTCAATATTCCCCGAAAGTCGGCGCATCCAATAAGATCAGATGCTTGAGTTGAAAATTGCTGGCCTGGAAAGAGCCTTGCTGCACATTGCAATAATGTCAGAATGATAGCCCGAGAAAGAACATCGGTGGACGGAATGTGAGATCGCATTGGGTTGACTAGATCGGTGAGACGAAAGATGTAGGATTCCGCTGTTTCGTCGGCATTAAAGGACAAAACGGGGTCGATAGGGATCGATAAGCCATGGAACTTGTCCAATATGTGCTCATATCTTGCAGATACTGCTTCTTGTGTTCGTGACATGATATTGGCGTTGAAGATTTTTATCGGGATCTTGTGTGAGAGAGAAATGCTGGGTGATTCTTGTGATAAAATCCAGGCTTTTCGCCAATACTTATAACATTTGAAAAGGATCATTTTTTTAGAATGCCAAAAGAGCAGATTCTCCGATAAGCCAGAAACTGAAGGGCCGCGAACCAACAGGCGCCAAAACAAGAGGGTCGCCAAAAGAGGAGGTTCGGTTAAGATAGGAGACTCGCTAAGCGGATGGTGGCAAAACTGGAGGCTCACCAATTAGAATGAAGACGCCACAACTGGAGGACGAAATTTGGCCCCCCCCCCGCCCCAGTTCTTTTGCTAGAGCGTGGGAAGTTTGGAACGTGGCAAGAATCCGCAGCCACAATAAGCATCACTCATCCCTCAGAACGTAAGCCGTGTCAATGCCTGTCAATCACCTGACCTAGTAGGTCTTGATTATAACACGTGACAACCGAGAGAACAAAATCTTTTGTTACACGTCGCAAAAACCTGTTTGAAAATCTGCTTACAACCTACGAGGGGTTTTAAAGGTTAAATGTCACCTGATTACAGGGGTTTCACCGGCGAAAGCGCTGGAATTACAGGGTGGTCTGACCAATCACCTGTCTAGATTCCACCTTTTCTGCTATATGCAGTTAGATAGTAGTTAACCTTTAATGCCCCCTGTACGTAGTACATTTCGCTCTCTAATCATTATCCCTCCGATACTGGATTTAAGTTATCGTTCATGCTTTCCAAACCCCCTGAAGAGAAGCTATTGGCTCCGGTAATAAATTATATTATTCTTGTAGGTTTTGCTACTTTCTAATGAAGTTCCTTTCTACAAAGGAGCAATTGATCCAAGCAAATAGGGTTCCTGTTCCGCTGTTTGACTATCGTATGCACAAATTACTGGGTATCTTGAACGATAGGAGGAATTGGGAGCCGCTTTAGAGCCCTGATCTCAGGAGAGTCAAAGCCCAGTCGTTCAGCCAGAGAAGCAAACCGTTGGAGCACGTCTTGATCGGCCTTGGCTCTTGGTGTCGTTTTCATATTCTTCTTGACAGGATGTTTAGGGAGGTCCGAGTGCTCACGCGCACCAAAAGCGAGTAATTGTAGAACACCGAGTGTCCTACAAGTCTCCAAGCTTCCCTTTTTAGACTGGAAGGTTGTTTCAGTGATCTGGATCCACTGGGTTTCTTTCCGGCTTAAGAACAAATCATTCAACGCAGTGAGAACCGTTTGATCTGGAGAGACTGTAACCAACCGCTTTACACCGTCAACGCAAGCTTCCAAGAATTTGACGTCCTCAAAGAACGTGAACAGAGAAGGAATGATGCCTTTGAACGCTCGAATGTTATTCCATATGACCTCGCGTTCTTGGGGGCTGAAATCTTTGAAAATGGTCCCTCCTAGAACCTGGCCGTGAAGAAACGTAGCATCCAAGGTTGACACTCCTGGGGCCCTGAGTTCCACAACCTTCACAGTAACCTTATCGACTCTTTGTCGCCCCTTTACAATCCCGTTGAGGAATCCGCCCCAGACTTTTTCAATATTCTCAAGGTAGTTTACTATCCACTGGAAGATAAGCAGAGCGAGCAGCTACTCCTGGTGACATACTAACATCATGGCGCCTCATCGCCCTCACTTTATGGAGAGTGGTGATCCTCATACCGCCATCACAGAGCCCAGTAATTTTCGACAGAGCGTCCAACGCAGATCTCAGTCGGGAGATCTTGATCATGCCCTGGAGGTAATCCTCTCTTCGTCCTTTTAAACGAGCCCAGCCCTGCGTTTGCAAGCTCGTTTCCCTGACGTCGGTTACAAGAAGTCATTTTCTGATTCTTGAGCCGACATATAAAGACTAAGTTACCAATAACCTTCGCATTATTTCTATCGCCCCTAGTCTCAGAGGTATTATTTTGACAGCGTATGTCCTCCTCTACCGAAGCCCTTCAACCTCTGCCACCAGGATATTTCTTGCTTTGTGTGGTTTGTTCCCATGCTCTAAATCCATTTAAAGTCTACAGTTCTCAGTGGCAGCGTATTTAGGACGAATCTTTTCTGTTCCTACATGTAGTTGGGTTGGCGCTGCTGAAATGTCTTCTCCGGATTTCAGATGCGCCGTCACGGCCCTTCAAGACAGAATGGGATATGCGAGGATATCTGAGCACAACCAACCAGGCTCACAAGCTCCTCCTTGCGTGGTGAGTTGTCTAAGAAAGCATGCTAGGGCAATCAGAACATATAGAAAGTGAGGATTCAAGTAACTCACCGACAGAAGTTCTTTAGCCGAACTCGATGCTGTTAAATGCAGAAACTTGTCTGCTTGTTGAGACCACCTGTCGGGATGCTCCAAGGCCAGTCTTCCACGGGGGTGGCTGCCCCGCTCCATAAGTTGGAGCATTACGAAGCCTAATGCTTCGGTATCTTTGCGCAGCCCGTGACTTCGTAGACCAATGTTGATGCAGCCTTCAGGATTGGCTTAGATGACAGATTAGTAGAGCAAGCAGTCCTTAGGCCGAGGCCTTACCGATTTTGACATCTCCGCGAAGAGACAGAAGTATAGTAGAACATGTAATATCTCCATGCATCATGTCTCGAGAGGCGAGGAAATCAAGTCCCGTTAGCACCTACTACTTCAACATCAAAGCCCAAAGAGTTTTGATAGTAACAGCTCACCTCATGTGCGATTGTCGCTACCTGAATCTCGTTCGGTGATATAGCAGATCCATTAAGATCCGTCAGAGAGATGGCCATGCATTCGGAAACAGTAAAGATGGCATCGCCATACACAAATATTTCATAGCTGGTGAGGAAATTCTCATCTCTAACTAGACGGAGGGTTTGAGCTTGGTCATTGACCTCCGAACCAGCCATGCATTTCACCGCGAAAAGCTCAAATGTGGCTGGGTTCTTGCATGCAACAACTACTGACGCCCCCAATTCACGGCGGTATGCCTTGGTATAGTATTACCAAGGTGACGCTCTTCTCAGAGGCAAGGAGTCACATGGTGGTGACTCTTCTGGGCTGCATATTTCTTGCGGTACAAAAAGAGATTCGGGTGCGTTAAGCTTTAGTGGTAGTCGAGGTGGGAGCATGTCATGGACAACCTCGCCAGCATCGTCACTTGAGTCAGATTGCTCTTCATGCCGTATCCTCTTCCGCCACGTGGGGCTTTGAGGGTCGTCATGTCGGTTCCTCTTTAGCGATGTGATAGCCTGAAGGGTTGCGTCCCCTTGCTTCTCTAGCCGAATTTTGCCCGGAAACTGCGTTATAGTCGAGTCCGATCTCTCTAGTCGGCGTGCCATACTTGTCATGATACGTGGAAAGGGAATGAAGTCAGTTGTAAGAGGTACGAAAGCGGGCTGTCCGTTTAAGGCTTTCATAAACCAGAGCCGGCTTGAGGAGTTCAAGAGCCCTCGAGATTATCTCGGAGAGGGTCTCGACTTCTCATAATCCGGTGTAGATAGACAGCGGTTCTTACCACGTAAGGAAAATAGAACGGCAGAAATTGGAGCTGTTGCCTGAGAGCAGAGAGAAGACTCCACTATCTGATCACCTACGCCGAAACTGGAGCCGCTTGAGAAGATGAGACAGGAGGCTGGAAATGGCGCCTGCATCGACGACAGTTCTAGCTAAGGGCATCAAGAACATCACCAGACACTTTTCTGATACTAGGCGGTAGAAAATGGATATCCAAAACAGAGCCCATGAGCCAGAATTGTATGATCGCCTCTCCAATGCCGTAAAGGCGGTAAAACTAGACGTATTCACTAGTTCAAAGTCTATTCTACACCTCTCTCTCCTCTTCGTTCGCTGCCTTCTTCGTCCTTCCCTCTCTCTATCATCTATATTAAAACGATGAATATGCGATATGATATCCAGTATCAAGCTACCGAGCTAGAGAGGAAGCTTGCCGAAGATCGAGAAGAGAATTTTCGAGGGACGGCTCGTGTTAGTCTAAGAAGGCTGAACTTTAAGCCCGAGTACTCGAGAGATGTTGACAGGAAGAATATTGAAAGGCTAAAGAGAATCTTCGCAAGACAAGGCTGTCTTCGGCTATCACCATCTAATCACGTGCCTGCAATCATTACCGAGCAAGACCTGAAAGTTGCACTCCAATATTCAGGCAAGACGCTCAAAGATCTTCTTAATAGTGCGCAAGATGCACCTCTCAAGCTGACATTGCCTCCAAATTACATGCTCGAGTGCCTCCATGGCCAACATCGGATCCTAGCTGCTCTGGAAATCTTGACACCGAAAGAAGAATGGTGGACAGTGGATTTATACCTATCAGGTTCGACCTTGAAACCCTCTACAGTTATTTTAGAATGTCTGACATTATTCCTATCCAGCAATGAGTCCGGAGGCCAAAGCCGCCTTGAGCGAGGAGTACTCCAACTCGTTCAATTTTGCCGACGGCGAAATCTATGGAAAGATCCGAGACTACCAACATCGAAACAAGCCCTTCGCTGCGAGGCGGTGGCGGGCGTACTTGTCCAAAGGCAAGCAGAAAGCTCTGGGCCAGCTTTTAATAAGGGAAAGGTACAAGGAGGCTTTCGATACCTTGCTAGTTGTTCGTGGTCTCTGGGCAGGGCCAGGATTCTCACTTGGTAATATGCAGGAAGTTCTAGCCATGCGATTTGACGACGTCTGCTAGGCGATCCCCAACGCAATTATCTAGACTGACCTTTTGAGCAGGAGGTCCTACATTATCTTGACCACATCTGGCAGACATGGTCTTTCATCCTGGGCGGAGACGCGGATCTCATGCGTAAGACCGACCGATTCACCGTTGAAACTTTGCAACTGAGAGTTCCGCAAGCATCGGGGGACGACTTGAGCCAGCTTAAAATACTCTTCGACTTGGGCAAGCTCTTTCCCGAGATAAGAGGGGAGGAAGAGCGGAGGTCAATCTGGAATAATATTCCAAGAATAGCTTGTCTCATCCCCTCGCTGTACACGCTCTTTGAAGACCTGAAGTTACTGAGCCCATGTGTAAAGATCATCCAAGCTTTAATTGAGCGGCCTTTTAAGGGATCGTTGCATGACATGATAGAGCAGCAGTTCTCCGGCGCAAACCAGACTCCTGGCGCGGTCGTCATGCAAGACACCGAAACGGTGTTCAACGTGTGTGAAGGGAGTGCGACGGATCAGATCGAATTCAGCTACCGGCAGCTCTATCTCTTTGCACTGCGACATTTTCCCCGGATGATCGGAGAATGCCCGAAGAAGGAGAAGGATCAGCCCAAGCCAACTATCGAAGAGCCTGATCCCGTAACTTGGTACCGGTTTGCCCTCTTGGCCGATCGGCTGGGCTTCGATTCGGAAGTCATTAGGCAGCTGAAGGCCGACGATCCGTACAAAGTCGAGGCTCGTAACTTCCTCCTGAAGCACAACCCTCCTGAGTTATACACCTACGATCAGCAGCTCTTTGAGGAATGCGTGGAACAGATGGCAAGAACACGTGCAGCAGTCGTCGAAAAGGACCGACAGCATATCAAGCCCCCGGTGGTGGTAGATGGACCCGGTGAACCCCTTCCACGACGGTGTGGTCGGTTCTTTCAGACTGCCTACGAGTACGAGCGGGACTACCTCTTCTTAGACGTTCTCTATGATGCCACTGATACGAGAGGGAAGGGAATCACATCGTTCTTTGTTCGGAGGTCAACATACTTCGCGTTCTTTGGCAGACGCCTGCCCGGCGCCACGGCTGAGGCCCCACGAGGGCGACCACCTCGAAACTCGGAAGTCAATATGACCGTGGAAAGCGATGGGGCATCTCCCCATAATGCCGAGTCCGGGCCAGCACCGCCCCAAGCCCCAGCAGCCGAGCCTTCAGCACGGGAACGAGCACGGAGAGACCGCCCGATGCCCCCGCCTCCGTCAAGCCAGGAACAGATGGCACTGGTCCCTGCTTTGCAAGCCAGCGAGAATTCGTCGAGCCAGGAACAGATGGCACTGGTGCCTACTTCGCAAGCCAGCGAGAATGTATGTATTCATCCCCGTTCTCTAGATTATACTTTTCGGAAAACTGAAGAACGATGCAGGTTGTCACGCATCTTGGCGAAGAAGATATGGACCTCCCTAGGCACCGAATAGTCTTCCAGGTATATCAGAAGGGAGGCCTCCAAGACCAGGAGCGCTCCATGTCATATAGTGACCCTTCTGAGGTAAAGCGAGTAGCAACCAAGTATGTTCGGAAAGGCATGCATTTAATGACGATGAGAGGCCGTGGCCTCACCCCAGAGAGGTGCTATGACGCGGTAGTTGGCGATGGTACATACACTGTAGTACTGGTACCAAGAGAAGAGAGGGAGATTAATAAATTACTGATCGCTTCTGGAGTGGGATCTGTCGCAAAAAATGAGCCCCAACCTGCAACACCCGAGCCGAAAAAAAGAATGATCACAGAGAGATGACTTACTCATTTTGTAATTGGAATACAAAATCGTACCAGCACTGATTCTCGTGCTACCCATGACTCTCGTGCCAGCACGTGAGCTCGTAGGAGCTCAAAGTCTCGCACGAGCCTGTGTGCTCCCACCAGCCCGTATGCTCCCACCAGCCTTAATTCTCGTGCCAGCCTGGATTCTCGTGCTACCCATGACTCTCGTGCCAGCACGTGAGCTCGTAGGAGCTCAAAGTCTCGCACGAGCCTGTGTGCTCCCACCAGCTTGTATGCTTCCACCAGCCTTGATTCTCGTGCCAGCCTGGATTCTCGTGCTACCCATGACTCTCGTGCTAGCATGTGAGCTCGCACTAGCCTGTATACCATTGATAAATCTTTATCAGTTCTCGCAGATCGAGAGCTAGGTCGCAATTATGGTATTGGCGTGGATGCCCAACGAATGCCCCTCTTCCTCGCACGCCAAAGCTCCGTTTCGTCTTGCTGGTAACCACGTCAGTCGAGGGTATATGATCAGTCTGCCAAGTGGCCAAAGTTACTATCCGGAACCTCGATCGACGACCATCTCAGTTATCCTCTTCAGGACTAATCTCACTGCTGCTGATATGTACTTTGTTTCAAAGAGGGTGGTAGGTGGGACGAAGATGAGGGGTCGTTGTCGGTTTGCTGTCGGAAATCCTCATCAACCGAGGGCTGGTTGTCGCCCAAGAAATCCACTCCTACTCCAGTAACGTACAAAACGGCTAGGTGGTGTTTTCGCTGCAACAAGACCTTCGCACGATGGAGACGGATTCCAAGTCCAGTCCTGCAAACCCAGATATCAAGCTGGTTACGATCGATGTCAAGATGTAGATTCGCACTCTCCACGCGGTATGCAAACATAGCCTTGCCATCCCTAACCTCAATAGCTGACTACCTCTATCACAGAAAGTCACTTTCCTTCTGGAGATAGGTGGAATGACAGAAGAAATCGAACGGATGATGACCGAACTCACAGCCCTTTGCAACAAAGGCAACTCCCTTCCCACAACTCGCCCGCCAGCCCTTGCAGCGACCACAGTTCTTCCGAAGCTCTTATTAAAGGCCGTGACGGTGCAGGCATACTCTGAATATGCTGGTCCGGATTGGAAATATCTCTTAATCATGCCTGGAGATATTATTATCGCCTACGCAACTGCCTAGTTGCGAATATAATAGACCAAGGTTAGATCCGCCATCTATACGGACGACTCCATCGTCCACAGGGGTTGGTATGGTTTACACTCTCGAAATACACAACGCGTTTCTTACACCAGGGCCTCGCATTTGCAAGCGAGTGTATGAACATTCTAGATTTCACATGTAAACAGGTAGGTAGGCAAATTTATTCTATATCACGCCATCCTGTCGAGTTCTAATCACTCACGCAGCCCGTTGGAATTACAATGGGTGGAACGGCAACTCCTTCAAGTGAATATCCTTGTCCAACATCTGCCTTACGACCTCTCGGACCTGTTCTCCTACATGATTATTCACACATACTGTCAAGTCGTCAGTCAATGGGTACGGCATCTGTTCATTGCCAGACTTACACGAGATCACACTTCGACCCTTTCTTCCTTCAATTTCAGATCTGATCAGATTCTCAACGTCAAGGCCTCGGTAATTCACTATAATACGATCATGTTTGCCGACTCGACCGACCATGCCGTGTTCCGCGCCGTTGGTAATGTAATTCCCGGTAACAAAGAGACGTATATCAAGGACCTATTAGAAATGTGGATCAGGGATGCTCTGATGGGTCGCCTTGATCAAACTTACATATTCGGAGTCTTGCTCGAGTAGGTCAGTCATCCATTGTCCCACCCATTTCAAGTGTTCTTCGGGGTGGTTGTCAGCACAGGTTCTCCTGGAATCAACTGAGGCCTACCTTCAGAATCCACCTGCCAAAACAATGCGATCCTCCTTGCCTTTGCATCATAATTATGAAAATTCTCGAGAAGCTGCTTCACGTAAGGCAACTGGCCAGCTATGCCAATACCCGTCGCGAATAACAAGACTGTTCCGTACTCATCGAGATGTATCTCCTTGCCGTAAGGTCCTTCAACGATAGCTCTCAATTCAGTGGGTTGGGATGAGCTGCTGCCACTGGGAAGACTTTGCGTGAATCCCGTCTGCCGTTGAATGATGAAGACGACAACGTCCTGATCTTTATTATACGGGTACCACCACGCGACCATGTACGGGTGCGATTGAAAGAAAGCACTGTAGCTCGCTCCTGGGACGCAGAGGTATACGTATTGGCCCGCTCGGTACTTCCAGGGCCTCGAGATCTTAGCATGGACCTGATAAGCATCCGGTAGGGATTCAATAGAGACTTTGCATGAGTATTCCCAATTGCGGAGGTTCCGATAGAGTATCTGGCAAGTCCGGAGAAGGTGCGAAGATGCCCATACGCAACATGCAACGAGGAGATATATCGTTGGTATACTGAGTAGCCTCCCCGGAACATGGATCCAAATGGCGGTTACGACAATCACTGCCAGAACCCGATGGATATTTAAGAAGATCTCATAGAAATGACGTCGCGCGATTGAAAATGAGGTGATTAGAATGGCGGCTATAGCAGAGGCAGCCTAGTTTATTTAGTCAGTGGTCCTCGTTTCAGGGGGGGGGGGGCTCACCACCAATGCCGCTACTTGAGTTGACGAGTGTAGGTTAGGCGTCTGTGATACTACAGCAAGAATCACATGAATCACTCCCTCGATCACGGCTACCCGCCCTATCCAACGATGGATGGCATTATAAGCCTCGTATCCAAGTCCGCAGCTACTAACAATGGAGTTCATATGACTTCCGAGAGCAAGAGGAACGAGATTCACTATAGATAACAGTCCTGTTCGCTGTAAGGCCTTTGTACGATTATCCATGAGGCAAAAGACATTGCCTGCAAGGAGAACAACGACCAAGAGCGCATGATATCGAGTGGTACCGCTTATATACTTGTGGACCCGCGGGTAGAAGACATGCTTAAGAAAATAGTACGTCGCGTAGGTACGCAGAAAGCCGATAGAAATTCCTAATATATAGAAAACAATTGAAAGGGCAGCAATGGCTGCAAGTGCCACGGCATACCATTGAATGATGTCCATATCCTAGGGGGTCTTGGTGAGATTGACATAGTATGAAACCCGGATGTACAGTGCAGGAGAAACGACGCAGGCCCCGATAGATCGGCTTGTGGGAAGGCGTTCAAATTGGAAGCCAAAAGTTGCCATGGTGTTCAGCATGCTTTGCATCTTAATTGCATAAGACGTTGGGCTCTAGCAATGCGCCTCTAGAAGTGACGCCTCCAAAAAATGGCCTCCAGAAATGGCCTCTAGAAATGACCTCCAGAAACGGCCAGTCCCAAAATCACCTCCCAGACCTCCAAAAGCGGTGCCTCCAGGGTGGCAGGCCTAGATTCGTCACCAGATTCATCAAGATGCTGAGGGTATACCCAGACTGCAGCTCTCTCTTTAGTCGACGATTAAATTACCAAAAGCTTGATTTTCTAATCAGGCTCCCAGGCTAGAAACGGGCTAGATGGCGGTGGGCGGGGTGGGAGCATTGAGACGTACAAGGACATTTCTCTCTTTGAATTAACTATCTTTTCCATCGGATCATTCTCTTGCTGCTGCTTCCGCGTGCCCTGTGCGATTGAGATGAGGCTGTTCACGGACCCGAGCTTGTCTCCGAGACGTTCGAGGGCGTTTGATTCTTCTGCAGCTATGTCTGAAGAGAGGTGGTTCATATTTGACTCGTGAACATAGTAGAACTTTTCTGGGTAGGTGAATAATCGATGGGAAACTGCCTTCGAGAAGAGGGAATGACGAAGATCTTATTGAATATCTGGACAGCTTTGGTTACAGTATTCGGTGGTGTCTATTTCTGAGGCAATTTTCTCATTGGCGGGATCACCAGTTGTTGGCAGCAATTTCTGCCGAGACAGCCATCTTAAACCCTGCGCTATTCAGCATTCAAGGGTGCCACTTTATCGAAACTAGTTACCTCGACTAGGGTATAGGTCAGGTGCTTGTTCGTACTTCAGGATTGACGGAGAGCTCGCGAGTTAATACAGCTGAATCTGGGTCATCGGCGCCGGCACAAGCGAGCCTACTTCCGAGTAGAAAGAAGGTCCAATGAAATTCCGGCTAGAGCAACCAGTACGACAGATTTGGGTAGAACCTTACACGAGGTGGCAAAGTTGGGACACCCCTCAGAGCAGGCTTGAAACCCAAGCTCTTTACAGCCGCGCACAGCTTCATGGGTGGATACTCTCTGGTTGCAACGGCTTTCAGGGATCCTGCTTCATGTCGATCTATCACACTTGACGGAGTCCAATGACGGGTGCCAGAGTCCCTAGCAGGCGCAGCTAGGCCATGAAGCCAGACTTTCTGCACGTCTTGTGATGCGGCGCCTCATCCATATTCGGCTTTACGAAGGATTCCTCATGCTTTAAGGTGCTACTTGAGCTTTCAGCTCCGATGCACGAATGATGCCATCACGAGTCCGTCGCCTCCGCTATGCCGTAGGACGGATGATGGATGTGGGATGAAAGATCCTTGGCAGACAGGTTAACTTGATTCTGAGCCGTCTCTTCCGATCCTTTGCATGAAGGATTCAACCCTGCTGAATTAATACGTGGGGTCACCGGTCATCACAAGTTATAAATACCACCACCCTGCTCCCACCTCTCCCTTCCTCTTCCTCTTCCTTTCCCAAACGACCACACAGCATAACGCGCAATGGTGTCTCTACATGGCCTCGGCCTGATCTCACAATCCTTCGACTTGTTCCCGAAGCTGCCAGTCGAGCTACAGATAAACATATGGGAGGCGGCTCTCCGGGATCGAGAAGACAGGGTCGTCTTCCCTGTCCTCGAATGTGTCTCGGCCCCACACTTACCTCTAATGAGCAACGTCAATTATGAATGCAATAGAGCTGAGGTATGTCGATGGCGCTTGAGTTTTGCCTGCTAAAATAACAGTAGTCATGTTGCACGAACCCTATCATACGGACTCCAGTCCCTGCTTTACTCCACGCCTGCCAACAATCTCGAACTATCGCCCAGCGGACATACATTGATATTGGGCAGGGAGGGTTATTCGACGCCCGAGACAAGCTTCTGGTAACTGCAAGTCCCCTTTATACTAGACTTTGGTGTAGCAGGCACAAGGAAGAGGTGTACGGCACAGCTCCTAGTGTGGATCACACTACGATGTTAGAATGGTCACATGTCCAACATGTAATCTATTATGCGCCAGCTCTACCTCGCTTAGGTAGTCAGCAGTGGCGGGGGTATGGTGAGGATCTCCAGTGTATGTTCAGAACCAGGGCAGGGGGCTGCTTCGTGGAGACAATCACGGTACTCACCGACGAGACCAAGGAAGAATTCCGGACTTCCTTGAACCAAGGATGGACGGAACCCATCGGTAACAAGAAATTTGAGAAGGAACCCCGCGAGCCAGTGTTGAACTGGATGGACGATCCGACTACTTTGCAACAAGCGAAGCAGATGTTGGGTCTGATACCAAAATTCCGGATCCCTAGAGCTGGATTTTGAGGGCCTAATGATCTTGAAGAAGCGGAGGGAGGAAGAGACTACTTTGTCACCTTTTGTAGCTGCTTGCTTGCCAATCTCATTTTCAATTATATATAAGATTTCTAGCATACGGACTTGGTGCACTGGTTTGCCTCCCGCCTTCTACTCAGAGCTTTCAATTGTTGAAGGAGTTACGTAAAGCAGGGGAAGTGACAAGAAGTGAGGGGGAAACTGGATTTACAGCTTCATGAGATCCATGGCTTTATATTAAAGGCTTGAAACAACAACGATGGTACTTGTAGTAAGTGCCGTTGATTGAGCTATAATTCCTTGGTCTGATTCTTCATGCTGGGTTGCCTCCGATCCGAGCTACAATGAGCTTGAAGAAATGCAGAGAAGAATAGAGCTTTACACAAGACAGTCAGTCCTTCAACGATATCACCAAATACGGTTGTGACCGTTTGGGATCTCCTTTATAACACTTGCACAACCGGCTTCCCCTTGACAGAACTGGAGAGATGGCAGTATGGAGCTTCTCAAAATGCTTTCAATTTCTTCCAGAAACAGTACCTAACTCCGCCCCTTTCTCGAGTGTGTTACAAAACCAAACCAAAACCCAGCGACTCTGGAAGACGGAGACAGCGGCCCAGGAACAGCGCAGATTTGGCAGCCAGCAGGAAGTCTGGCTTACTAAGCTTTTTAAGCGAACCTCCTATTCGCGACCCCCTTTTCAGCTCGCTTGCCAGCCTATCGTATCCTTCGGCTGCCCTCTGTGGGAGAGATGGAGGCGGCGGTGAGAGAGGAGTGGGAGGCAATACCACAAGATTGGATAAATCAGCTGATTTTAGGCCAGGAACATTGGGTCAATGTACTTATGAAGCGTCATGGGTAGTCAACTCCTAATTAAATACTGCTTTGATAACGTCCATCCCTGCGTGCCGGAAAACCCTACGTGCCGGAAAATATGATAGGTACTTTGACTTCAAGCATCGTAAAATCGGTATACACCTTAATGTCTCTTAGATTTTTCTTTCAAGTTAGATTCTGTAGCCACTCCCGAACACCCAAAATATCTCCGACCGAAAAAATCACATTTGCGTTGTCGCTATACGTCTGATTTGCAAAGAGTCTCCTTTTATATTATAATAGACTTCTTTTACCACAGCTGTACTACTGAGCTTGCACTGTCTCTAAAACTTATAAAAGGGTCTTAACTGGGTTCTTACGCCTCCTCACTATGCGGGAGATCGTCAACAGCCTTGTGGCGGCTGTGGCGTGCAGATTCATGCAAGATCGCCACGGGTCGGTACCTCGGATTGAAGCGAGTGACGATCTTAGTGGGGGACAGCCCCACATGCCCGACCCCGGACCTGCATTTGTCTAAGCCCTGCTCCGAATGGGTGAGATTTTGCCTGGAAGTAGTCGATGTTGGGAGAGGTGCCTCATTTAAAAAGCTCACTCATGCTGGGTACCTATGAAGTATCAATCAGCACCTCTATTACACATATTTATGATACTATGGTACGCTTTAAATGTTAGATTTACCCATCTTCCGCACTATGGATTGACAGTATAACATCCTCTTGCCCAGCTTTCCATGCATCTAAAGCTCTGCAGGATGAAATAGAAGATGGATGATTGAGTCCTAAGACACGTTTCCGAAATCGTACACAGTCTTTCATAAGTCTTACAGCTTCGGTTTCTTTACCGTTCCACTTCAATGTGAGTGCCAAGTTGGCCATACTGGACAACGTGTCTGGATGGTCAGCGCCGAGTTTCGTCTTGCGAGTCTCCATCACTTGCACAAACAGCTCCTCGGCAGCGTCCCACCGGCCTTGATCCCGGTACGTCGACGCTAGGTTGGCCATGCTGCTCAGCGTGTTTGGATGGTCGGCGCCGAGTTTCGTCTTGCTCGTCTCTATCACCTGCACAAACAGCTTTTCAGCATTATCCCACCGGCCTTGATCCCGGTACGTCGACGCCAGGTTGGCCATACTGCTCAACGTGTCTGGGTGGTCGGCGCCGAGTTTCGTCTTGCTCGTCTCTATCACTTGCACAAACAGCTTTTCAGCATCATCCCACCGGCCTTGATTCCAAAGCGTCGATGCCAAGTTAGCCATGCTGCTCAGCGTGTCTGGGTGGTCGGCGCCGAGTTTCGTCTTGCTCGTCTCTATCACTTGCACAAACAGCTTTTCAGCATCATCCCACCGGCCTTGATTCCAAAGCGTCGATGCCAAGTTGTTCATGCTCGTCAGCGTGTCTGGGTGGTCCACTCCAAGCTTCGTCTTGCGAGTCTCCATGACTTGCACGTCCAGCTTTTCAGCATCATCCCACCGGCCTTGGTTCCAAAGCGTCGATGCCAGGTTGGCCATGCTCGTCAGCGTGGAAGGGTAGTCCACTCCGAGCTTCGTCTTGCTCGTCTCCATGACTTGCACAAACAGCTTTTCAGCATTATCCCACCGGCCTTGGTTCCTGTACGTCGATGCCAGGTTGGCCATGCTCGTCAGCGTGGAAGGGTGGTCCACTCCGAGCTTCGTCTTGCTCGTCTCCAGGACTTGTACGTTCAGCTTTTCAGCAGCGTCCCACCGCCCATTCAGGCTATACGCCAAGCCCACCATTGCCATCCCATTTAGAGTATCAATGTGCTCATCACCGAGAATCTTCTTTCGAACTTTCATCACCTGAACCGCCATACTCTCTGTCTCTACACCTTTTCCCATTCTCAGGGCATACCATGCTGCGTTGTATAATATTGAAGCCCAGTCTAGTAAAGAATCTTGTTCCTTTGGCCTCTGTGCTGCTGCCGATTGCGCATGTGGGAAGAGTGCCTGACACCTTTCCCAATTCTCGTACTCTCCCGTTGGAAGCTCTGCGCAAAGATTCTTGATAAACTGTTGTTTCCACCTCTCTATCTGCCCGTGAGCTTCAAGCCATTTCCGCGTTGCTAACTGCACTAGTCCGTGCATTTCGAATGTTGTGCCATTGGCGTTGACGGAGATGAACGAGTAATTTCGTAGGACTGAGACATCCTCTTCAAACCCATCGCTCATAGAAGACTGTGATGTGCAGCCTTCTTCGTCATCACTATAGCCAGTATCATTATCAATACAATTACTAGCGACGCTCTCCCTCTGGTCTTGCCTCGATTTTATCTGCTCGCTTCGCTTTTGAAGTAGAGCATCAGGGATTCCTTGCCGGTCAAAAAAACTCATAAGCGACAGTAAATCAGCCGCTGATGGTCTGATCTTACGAATATAATCGAACGATATCTGCCATGTAACGATGATTGAATTCTTCGCCTCCCTATCTCGACGGAGCTGCTTGCCATTGTAGTCCAGAAGACTCGTTCTCTTACGATCGCTCTCCCGAAAGCTCTGAAGATACTCTCGCACGGAATATCGTGGTTTCCTCCGTAAGATGTATGCAGCTGCCTGAACGATAGCGAGCGGCATGAGCTCGAGTGCTACGAGAAGCTCAGCAGCAACATCGGCGTTATCACTGCCGTCGTCGTCCCCTCCCAGCTTGGTCTCGAAGAGCTTCAGCGCATGTTCACTACTCATCGGTTCGATTGTGATAAGGTCGCGCTGTTCAACTAGATTCAGGGCCTCATCTTCACTCCGCGTCGTTATGAGAATCGATCCATGCGGACACTGCGGTAGGTATGACACGAGCGACCGTGGGTTCCCGTTCTCTATGCCGCTTGTTTGCCCATCTTGCCCAGTCCTTCGAGCCTCGACGAGAAAGCCAACATCATCCACATTATCAAGTATAAGAACCCACTTCCCCTTCTTATCATCGCGCAGCCAGTCGTGCACGAGCTGGAAGATATCGGCTTGTGGATTCTGTCGTCCAGGGATCTTGACGTAGTTTGCAATATCTCGAAAGCTTTGCTCAAACCGGGCGGCATTGCTTGCGTGGACCCAGAAAACCCATGTCTCCGGCGAGCGATCTCGAGTTCGATAAGCGTATTCGATGGCGAGTTGCGACTTGCTTCAAAACAGTCAGCAATCTATATTAACAAAAGCGTTTGCGCTTACCCGACGCCGCCCAAGCCAACGAGCGCGGTCCGAGATCCTAAGATAGCGCATTTCTGGTGAATCTGATCAAGTATCCCTCGCTCGACGAAGTCTGTGTCGCGACTGAAGGGTATGACGATTGACGGGTTCGGTGGAGTCTCTGGTCGTTCTGCGGGTCGGGACGTCATTAGCGCGGGGCCAGCTTGGACCTTTGCGACTTACCAGGAGGGGCATTGTGATGGAACTGAGTATTAACGGGACCGTTGAATATTCCACCTTGGAGGCCGGAGTTGCCCTCGCCAAAAGATATCGCGGATGCCATTACAGCAGAGGATTTGCGACGAAGTGGTAGAAGCAGCTGAGTGTCTCGAGGTCGTGGCGACCATCCTTCAGCCGCAACGACGTGCGGCTACCTCCTAATCAGATTGACGGCGCTTCCAAAGCCTCAGCCTGAGCTCATGGTTAGGTCTTCGTTTACGACTGCTTCTGTTATCAACAAACACAAATGGCTGAAGTTCTCAGCATTACCGCCAGTGCCGTCGGTATCATTGTACCAGCCTTACACGGCACACGACTACTTCTAGAAGATCTGCAGCAGCTCAACGATGCACCTAAAACCATAAAGCGTCTGACTGATGACGTCCAGTCAGTTCATACAACACTGGAATTGCTCCAAGGGGTAGAAGACGGAGATTGGAAGTCACTTGGCCAAAACGTAGCGGAGCAGTCAAAGGCGACGATCATCAGCTATACGCAAGCTTGCAACCTCTTCAGGGCCGATCTACAAAAGTGGACTAGACACTCTGAAGATGGAAAGCTGACATGGCTAGACCGAGCAAATGTGGGATTTTGCAAGAAAGATCAAGCCAAGGCCATGTCGGAGCAACTTCAGAGCTATAGGCTTTCCATTAATCTCATCGTTGGTGTTGCAACCTTATAAATAGTTCTGGTTCTGCCTATGTAGTTACAGGACTGACCTTCCTACAGGTATAGTTCTGTCCGCAATAGTCATGTCACGGAGGAGATAAAGAAGACGATATCTACAAAGCAGGATGAGGTTAATCGTGCCATCACTACGGCAGATCAACAGCTGGTAGTGGTGGAGAACAAGCTAGAAGAGCTGAACCTCAGCAGTGATGATGACGACGCGGCTGGATCTGGTAAAGGCAAAGCTAAGGTATTGCGACAACTTGAGGAGGAACTGAAAGGGGTGAAAGCGTCGCAGAAGCTGTTGAATGAGCTGCTGTCCAAGTCGCAGGAAGAAGCTGTTGCGAAAGCCGCGGGGAACCAGGCTGGGTCAATTACAGTGAGCTTCGGTGCTCAGAACTCGGGCTTTCAAGCTGGGAACATCAACGGGGGGGTTAGTGGAATAAATTTTGGAGGAAAGTAAGCGACCCCAGATCTACTTTTGCCTGGTTCTGACACGCAGTCAATGTTGTGATGGCGAGACCTTGGGTGTAAGTAGACCACTTCCACTTTGCCTACAAGTGGTTCTCATCCTCTGAATTGCGCATATGACCCTTCTATCTATTGACTCGATGCTCTTAATCGTTCTGGTCCGCCTTGTTGCGACTGGGTTCTTCTCTGATCGTCATGCTTTTCCATCCCCCCTTCCCCAAGATCGGTGTCCTCCGAATTATTTGGCTCGATGCTCCCTTGACTCCTCGTCTCTGGGCCATCTATATCCAATTCTTCGCTGTACGTATCTCGTAATTGTCGCAGATAATCTCGAACTTCCCGAGGAATCCCATGGAGGTTGGGCTTCCGTAGCATAAGTATAGCACGCTGCAGAGATGCTATGGGCAAGCCCGTCCAAGGCTTCGTTGCACCATATTCAATAGGACCGGGTTGAAACGGAGTACGTCAGGGATCTGAGGGAGAAACTCGTGTATAAAGTCAACCTAACCTAGCACCGATGTCTTTGGTGACCTTGATCTGTTTGTGCAGTAGGATACAACCGCGACGGAGTTGTGCCAGTGCGACGACCAAGTTCTCGTCGACTTCGCCGATCTTGTCGCTCGTAGTTGAGGAAATGGTTCAGATCGGTTGGTAAGAAGAATGAGGTACGGCAGGTATCGCAGAGTGCTATTGCGTGCTGTGGGGGGTTGGTTTCTCTTGGAAGTCGATCAGACCATCTGCAAGGGCGTCGTGGAACTGGGATGAATTCGGATTAGCCGCCGCCGAACTCATGTACTACTTACCGTGTTATCTCTGCAGCTAATAAAATAGCAGACATCCGCGGGACTCGCTCCACAATTCCAGCATTTGTTGTTGTACTGCTCCCTTACCTGCCTCTGGGAAGACGGCTTGTGGTAGCGGAGGGTAGATTGTAAGACGACCTTGACGGGGTGAGACAGCGCGCGAAGTGCCTCGTTGGAAGAATCCATTGGTGTCGGTTATGTATTGGACTGTCGATGTTGACGTGAAGCGTAATGATGTCTTCCTGACTATGGCGAAGGATTTCCTAGATGTGCGAAAATATCGAGGAGGGGAGGCTGTACCTGCTGGATACCTTGCTGATGACTTATAATAACCAGGCAACAGCTTTCTTTGCCCAATGATTACATAAGCGAGCTTAACTTAAATACTGTGGGGTGTGTGGGGCTGCTCGCCACTAAGATCGTCACTCGCTTCGATCCGAGGTACCGACCCGCGTGGCGATCTTGCATGAATCTGCACGCCAGAACCGGTACAATGCTGTTGACGATCTCCACAAAGTGGGGAGGCCTAAGAACTCGGCTGAGACTCTTTTATAAGTTTTAGAGGTGGTATAAGCTCGGTGGTGCAGTTGTAGGAGAGAAAGTTTGTTACGTTATAAAAGGAGACTTTTTGCAAATCAGGCGTGAGGGCGACGACGCGAACGTGATTTTTTAGCCGGAGGCAATTAGGGTGTTCGGGAGTGGCCATAGAATATAAATTACAAAAAATAATAAGAGATATTGCGGTGTGTATAGATTTTAAGATACTTGAAGTCCATGTACTCGCTACTTTTTCCGACACGTAGGGTTTTCCGTTACGCAGGGATGGACGTTACCTAATAATTGATGGAATTGATGAAAAATGCCCTGTGCGCACAGACCTGTGAGCCCGGGCTCGTTACGTGAACTAAGTGCGGTCGAGAGGAGTGGAGGCATTGCAGGAGAATCAGTGTGGAAAGTCCAATATAAGCAAGGACGTAGATCCCAAGATGGTTGTACGTTATTTAGAGCACTGCTGTGAAATTATTTAGCTGATCCCTACTAGCCAACACCTAGCTATTAATTGTCTTCAGTAACGAGATGCTGGGACTAGGGCTTCGCTCATACTTTCCGTCTAATTCAAGACAGCTTTAGTGTAGATGGAGTATGCAGAATGGATGATATAAGAGTTGTAGCCATGGCGGTTAAAGGAGAACTTGGAGATTGGCAATTGAGAAGGTGGATGGGGAAAGATAAAGGAAGAGGGAGTGATAGAATTCACTAGCCAATATCAATAATGAGGACTCGGTACAGTATTGCCCCTTAGCTTTGGGTTGAAAAGACACCAAATAATGAAATAGACATGCAGCGCAAACTTCACATCACTGGCCCCTCTTGCCCTTGCCTGAAATTCCTGCCGGCACAAATCCGGCTAGAAAAGTTCTGTATTCTCCGTTTTGGCCAAACCAGTGGACCATTTGACAAAGCGTTTCCCTGCTCTTAATATTATCGAAGGCGGTAGCAAAAGTGCTGACTACAGGTAAGAATTCGGCTTCAGTAACTCTTATTCTTCCTAGAATGTCCTTCATTTGACCCCGTATCCGAAAAATGGTCTCAGCGGAGCGGTCTCCTCTCGAGAATCGTAGGGCAAGCTCGAAGGACGCTGGGTCCATTTGAATAGAAATCAATTGGAAAGACGTCGGGTTGGAATATTTACGAAAGGTCCTTATCGACTCGGCCATCCAGAGAATAGTTGCGAAAACATCGGCTAGGATCGAGTCGCCTTCTTCAGCCCGTTTCCAAAACTCATCCCAGCCAATCACTTGGATCATACCCAAGTGGTATCTTACTTCGCGCAATCTTTGTTTCTCAAGAGCACAAGGCAGCTCAAGGAATGATAGGTCTACTGTCTTGAGCTCCACCTGACCGGGTTTGTTTTCCTCTTCCTTGCTTCCCTCTTCCGGTCCAGCCTGCTCTTCAGATTCCTCGGGAATTGCCGAGAGAGTCTGTTCCTCTTTGTGGCCTCCCTTTCTGTCCCCGGCCGCAATAGCATTCTTGAAAACAGATATAAAGGTTGGGGCTGTTGTAAGGTCGTGGTGTTTTATCGTACTTTTCTGGAGTGTTTTCAACCAACCCTGTATGAGCGCCGGGTCCTCAAAAAGCTGTGATAATTTTTGGTGGATAGTATGAGTCCCCCTAACCTGGAGCTTCATGTCCGCAAATAGTTGCAACAGTTCTTCGTTAACTTGTGCGTCGAGGGAATGGTACATCGCTGATCGCTGTTGGGCCTCTTCGTCGCCAAAGGCAGCCTTCGAAGAGTTCACAAACGTAGAGGCAGCTTGGGAACCCTGGACCACGGCAGTAGTTACGCGGCCGTGGAGTTCCTTACTCATGTCAGTATCGTAGAAAAGAGGTGGTGAGGCCGGCTTATTAGTCGATGCATTATTGTCAGGTTCTGGGCTAAATCGAAAGATCTCAGTAGCATCATCTTCGTCAAGGAAGCTCCAGTCAAGGTTAGGGCTGGTACATAGAGGCGAGACCGATCCATGATTCGATGGCTTATCATCGCCGCAAGGGGTCCGGTCTGCCTCTGCCGGGGCAATTGAAATAGCGGAATCAGAAGATGGAATGCCATACCGTGCAACCAGTTTGTAGTCTGATGCCTTAGCATCGTCAGAGGTTCCCTCTGGCCACTGGAAGATATAAGGAAAAAGAATGATAAGCCAAGACATCTCAAGGAAGCTCAAGGCGCCCACAAGCGTCGTAAAGTTACGGAACATGAACGGCTCATCGACCCTGGCGCTTTCACAAACATTTTGTAGCGTATCCAGCTGGCTGTAGCACAAGGATACAATGTTCTCGATAAGGATTGCTTTGCTGTCCAGTTGACGGACTTCATTCTTTTGTTTTGCTGAGAACAAGCCGGCATTAATAGAATTTTCGGCGGTTGGTCCTTCGTATCTAATGCTCGCTATGAATTGTTCATGTATAGCCTGTGAAAGTTTATCTTGGATTCCAACACTCAGGATTGTCCGAAATTCCCTGCATTTGATGAGATTCGTCGCCTCTTCCTTGGCGTCTTCGTCACCTTCGTAGAGCCTTGCTGCACATTGGAGTAAAGTGAGGATTAGCTTCTTGCTAATATCGTGTGGCGAAGTGTCATTCCCTATTTCTGAATCCATGAGATCTATAATCCGATAGAAATCAGATTGGGCAGTCTTATTTTGAACAAAAGGGATGGTTCTGTTCTGACTCCGCTCGAGATATGCGTCTTGGAATATTCTCGCGAAGGTCCGTATCACCCCATCTTCATCTTCACGCCTTGACATTATTAAGGCAGTGGATTACAATATTGTTCCAGGTCGTGTGAGTTGGTAGTGCTGCTATGGTTCGTCAATCATGGAACGTTACATTCAATGATTTAGTTATGTATTCTCCTGCGAGTCAGGCTACAACCGGGCATAAATTGCTACCTCAAGAATTCCAGGTGGAAATTGGAGTGACCTGTCAGGGCCCAGATTTGGAGATTTTCTCAAAGAACGGAGGCGTAAAATAGAGGCTAATTATTGGAGGTCTGCCAGAAGTGGCTCTCTTATGGTGTCACGTGACACACCGCACAAAATGGCTTCAAAAGCAACGCTTGAGTTAAGGGATTAGTTACATGATATGATAGCATTTCTAAGGTCTTACCCGATGTGTAGTTCCAATACCCACGTCACCGCACACAGCGGCCTATGGAACTTTGCGGCTCCCGGTACCTTGAAAATATTATATGGGCACTCGAGCTGCAGTTTTAGTGGAGCAACTCTTCTGCAATTTATCAATTGGTACAAGCCTGCGCGCCAGAAAGTTTCATTAACTATTCTAACTCTCTGGCTTTCCTTTTCCATCTCTAAATACTAACTCTGGATGAAACTCAAGCTCAAAGAGGTGAACCTTCATTTCCAAGAGATCTTGTCGTAACTTCCGAGCCTCTTCACTTGCCTTTTGGCCGACGCATGCTATATCATGATTAGTACAGTAAATTAATGAACTCGCCAAGCTTACTTAAAACTGCAATACTACCTGGCACCATTTTAATAGTTGAATAGATCTCCTTTTCTATATCAAGTCTTATATTGATTGGTCGTAGCTCGAGAATCTAAATTGAGTCAGAATGCGAACGAGATTAGAGATGTCCCTACCTACACTGTGTGACGATAACCTATGAAGATATGAGTCCATTATGCTCTTATAGGCTGTATTATCGTCAATCTCCCAGAAGAGATATATACGGCGGCAGCTAGTCCTTTGTGCATAATATTCTTCCAAAGCCTGATGAGCATATAGCAATATTCCAGCAATTCCGACCCCGCTGGCAAAGAGCAAGACTGTGCCGTAAGTTCTAAGTTGGATTTCTCTGCCATAAGGACCATCGACCAAAGCGAGCATCTCTGGGGTTCCTTTGCTCGCGAGTAGCGCCGTGAACCCTTCCCTCTCCCTGATCATCAGGCGGATAACCATGTTACCATTAACGAGCTCGTACGATGAGAGGCAAAAAGGGTGCCACTGCAAACAAGAACTCCAACTCAGGCACGGTATGCAGATTTTGACATACTGGCCGGCCTTGAAATCCCAAGGCCTTGGGAGCGTAACAGACACGATCATAATCTTACTATCCCTTTCCACCGTTGCTCGTGCAAGCTTGCTTCCAATCCTCAGATTCCGGTATGTGATTCTAAAGATCCAAAAACACCGCGTGATTATCAAGATACCGGAGGCGCCTAGCAGGTATATCGTGGGAACTGTATTCCATCTTCCTGCTCCTGCGTGGATCCAAACTGTTGCTATAATTACCACTGCTGAGAACCGATGCGTAACTGCAAAGACCTCGTAATAACGACCAGTAGGAATGGCAAACGTTGACAAGAGTATAATAATGATTGTTGAGAATGCCTGTGGTGCTGGTCAGATTACAGTTGCGGCAGGGGAGGCGAGACAGACCGTCCAAGTCGTTATCTGAGAAACAATATCCGCCTTCCCCATCTTTAAAATGACGGCAATGACTGAGTGTACCAGAGCCTCAATAATCGAGATACCAGCTGCCCAATAATGAATACGATCATAATCCGATAATAAAAGGCCACTGCTTTTGTATAAAGAGCTCATATGATACCCAAATGATAGAAATGCGAAGTTTATAGTTGACACTAGCCCAGATCGATACATGAGCATCTGCGCGCTGTGAACATCGACGGTAGTGCAAATTGCGTTCGCTACCAAGACGGCAAGCATCAAGAATGCTTCTAGGAGTGTTATCTTTTTAGAAATAGACACATATTCGTAAAGGCCATGTTGATATTTCTGTACCAGGCTAGAGATGCATCTCACGGCCCATATAATCATCGGGAGCCCGATAAGGGCGCCCGAGAAAACTGCATACCATTGAGTAAAGTCCATTTTTCTTTGATCTCTCAGAAATCCTTTGAAAATAGAGACAAAAACAATTACAATACAGTAGAAGGCGAGTTGAGCGTCGCGAGTTTTTCAGTTAATTATTTTAGAGACGTCCACTTCCAGGCGCTTGTGGCTGTGCACCCCTGCCAGGTTGTACCTCAGGTACCACTGCTGACTCCAGAGCGGAGGAGAGGCGGTTTCCATCACTCCAATAATCCTCCATTTCTTTTTTCCCATTCCGCCGACTCAGCGCTTTCGTGTCAGTGATCATGGCGCCGCGTCTGAATGCTGCATAACATAATTCTTTATAGACAATGAGTGTGCCCTAACAAAGCCGATATGAATAATTAACTAAAAAACTAGAGATGAGTTGTCTTCAGCCCATGGCAGGAACAATCGAATTCACTAATGCTTTCAACTTCAACCTCTTATGCACTTCCTTTTCGTGAAGAACGTCCAATATCTACGTGGCCCAACTCGAAGCCGAGATTGTAGGCAACAGTTCCAAAGCATATCTCTGTTGTCACGATTGGTACAAGCCTGGAAGAAATCTACCAGCTCGCTTTATTTGCAGATTCTTTCGACGCAAAAATTCGATGAGACACAATAAAGGCTTTAGTTTGATGAGTGAAGTTCAGCAGTGCTTTATAAATTACATATGTGACCAATGTGAAGAGCTATAAAGACCATTTCCATCAACGAATACCAGGTATGCAATACAGCAGTTCCAAAACGTCACGTAGAGCTAAAGGAGAGGCATGCCTTAAACCCTGCCCTATTATCTTCCAGCAAGGCGAAGTTAATGTATTCCACCGAACGCCGCCTCCGCACACCCCTCCTTCCGCTAAAGTAGGATAAAACGATCATATAAGGGCATGTAAGAGAAGCCACGCAGTAAGACCATATCCGAATATACCAAGGTGAAGTCAAACAAAGTATACTTCCCGATACCCTACTTATATGGCCTCGTCGGAAAGAAAGGAAGACTCCCAGTCACCTTCTGTTCTCTTTTCGGAATTCGGTGTTGCAGGCCGTGGCCTCTATTCTGCTTTCCAACTGTGTGTCTGGGACCGAAGGCGTCGGCTCTGGGCCCTCTCAACCGCGCATGCATTTCCCACAGCTGCAACAAATCCAGCTTTCAGATTTCCAGTCTTGTGGTTGGGTATAGTTGCGTTCGAGACACTTCTGACATCTCCAATGCGAGTGCCCCATGTCCTCTTTATGGACCTTGCGAAGGTGATCTCTGTAGTGATCTTTACGCTTAAATGGGTCCTGTCTTCTATTGCATTTGGGGTAATCGCATGGGAATGATGGGGAGTTGTAATGCACGCTATTAACATGACGACTTAAGTCTACTTGGGAACCGAATGTACGCTCGCAATCGTAACATTCTACTCTTATTATTAGGTTTTAATCAAAATAAAAAAGGTAGAATCCTTACCATTTAAGTGAATATGAATAAGGTAGTAGAGACTGATTTTTTCATCGAGGGAAAATGTGTCCCCGAAATTGAGCCTGACTGAGAAGGACACAATAGTTAGACTATGTGTCTCGTTTTGGTGGCTCTAAAGAATTAATTAGCTTTCGTGCCCTAAAATACAAGTATTTCATACCTTTAGCTGATTTCCTTTCATGAATTGCTCCGTACAAGTGGTGGATAGCCGACATTGGTACCTACGTTTAACAGTTCCTATGTCGAGTTTCGCAGATCTTGGTATCTGTAATTGATGACGCTGGCTTTGGGCTTGTTTGATAAGTCCGTCGATATCGATAGCTGGTGGAGTTCTGTGAAGTTCGACTGAATCGGATTAGGATTCTAATACCTCTTCTGAGAGCAGCTTCCCGCCCACCATTCTTTTAAGCTGACCTAAGTCGGATTTGAATAGAGGTTGGAACACTTCTGCAACTTCAAATGTCTCGCAAATGTCTCGAGCTTTCTCAATCTCAACCCAAGTCCCACCATATTTGCCACCTACAGTAGGAATTCCACTTATGCTCAAAATTCTCTGTGTTTTAGAACGGGTTACACCAGCAGCGAGGACAAGCTGATTGATATGCACCCGGCCATCCTCAATTCGTCGTCTCACTTTAATACCATTGTTTTCCATCTCATATACCATGCCTGCACGAGTTACGTTCGTTGGCATTATCAATGAAGATCCGGATTCTCGAATAACACGTTCCTTCGTACCAACTTCGTTGGAGTCGTTGCCTTTTTGGAGGATTTGGGAATGGTATTCGTGGCAGATCTAGGACTGTAGGATTCAGGACTCCAGAGGCGTATCTTGCTTATAGATTACGTGAACAAAGCTTATAGCAACGTATGATAGAGCGTGCTCACGTACAAGTTGCCTTTAGCCATTCATGGGCAAGAATTAGCTCCGCTCTGCGATGATAAACTAGCTCCGACAATAAGCGGTGGTACTTGAAGTACAACTGGGCAGGGGTATACAGCCACAAGCATCTGGAAGTGGAGCCTACTTAAAATAGTTAACTAGAAAATAGCGACACGCAATTCGCCTTTTACTGTATCAACCAAACATCAATAATAAGGGTAGATTACTTCTACCTCCATTCCGAACCACGTCAGTTCTGGAGTAAATATAGACATGGGAGCAGTTAATGGCTCAAACCATAAAATCAGAAGCACAATTGCAGCAGCCACTTAAGATCGCCGCATGGCATATATAAACAGTTGTTTACCTTCCGCAATTCTCAGATTCCTTCTTTCTTGGAGTAGAAAGGCCACGGAGTTCACCAGCAACAGATACAACATGTGCTTCGCCATCTTGGTCAACGAGGACCGGTTCTTGGAAATGAAAAAGGCGGGAAGAGAGAGGAGAAGGAGATTTATACACATGTTCCTGCCATGTCTGCGACCTGCTGTCACCGTGGAGGGGGGAGCACCACAACAAGAGGATGTTATACCACCACAATACGCATCTAAGACCTCTCTGCTGCTCAACAAGGAAGTGGTGGGATAAATGGTTGAGTGCAAAGGAAGGCGGTTCGAGTGAAGTGGAGGAATTGACTTAAGAGGGCGTCTGCAAGAGATTCTCGATGCTTTATTACCTTGATTAATATATTGAAGTGCTCCGTCTTCAAGATGAGAAATGCATTCTAAAGTTTCAGATCTAACTCGAATATAAGATTACATCCTGTGACTGACTTGTGTTATAATTATAAAATTGATTTTTTTTTGAAAAACTGATGATTCAGTTCCAGAGGAAGAGTTGATGCCATGAAAGTAGAAATAAACTTCCAAGTAACTTAGAGTCGTTGCAGCCATGTCCGTCACGTGCCTGCTACCTGTGCCTCCGAAGAGTTCCACTCTCTTCAGATCTGTCTCTGGAGAGCCGTAGTCTCTGAAGAGCCACGCTCGCTTCAGCACGGTCGCTGCAGAGCCACTTACTCTTCAGCATGATTGCTCCGGAGCCACAGCCTCTGCAGACTTTTTGTCTTTGGAGAGCTACGCGATGTGATTTCTAAGAAGCCATTTCTTGCTTAAGCCGGTTCTGGCTGTCCCGCTTTCAAGGGAGCCAATCCTTGCCCCTGAGAGGTGACCACCCAATAGGAGGCATTTCTGGCACTTAGTTGTCAAGTTGATTATGGCTGTCTATTAAGAAGCCATTTCTGGCGCCTCAGCTTATAGCAGCCATGTTCAGTCACGTGTTGTTTTGGTCACGTGTGCACACCGCCCAGGAGAAAATTCCTGGGAGTGTGGGGCTGATAGGAGGCCACAGGCTCCCAGTAGAAAATTCATGGGAGATCGTGGGCTACCAGGAGAAAATTCATAGGAGCGTGTGGTTTATGGGAGGCCATAGGCTCCTAGTAGAAAATTCATAGGAGTATATGGCTCTTGGGAGTACCAGCTTAGTAAGGGCCGGAGGAAAGGGTAACCAAGTGGTTATTGGACATATGGCTGAGAAGGATTCCAAACTTTCAGCCTATTGATTTCAACGATTCTTGGGACATTACCGGTCGACTACGTTTTGCATTTCGAAGAGAATATTTGAGATTTTAACAAGTCTACTGAGTACTTCATTTCTACTTTCAGGCTCTCATGTCTGCTTACCTTAGCACTTTGGGCTGTATGTAATTGCCAGGGCTGCCATTTGGCGCCATTGCAGCATAGAAAGGAATTCGGTTATGTGCACGAGTAAGAGCGGGGCATCCCCATCAAGTTTTGTGAGCAAGTTGTATTCACACTGCCTCTTTAGCTTATTCTAACAATACCAACCAACCCCTCCGTGCTTCTTTGTGGTTTCTGAACACTCTCGTTGCATATAAATCCGACGCCTCTCTATCATCTTCTTTACATACTATGCTCCCAAGAGCACTAGCTTCCTCCACGAGCATTCATTTAGCCTCTGTGCAACTGTTTTATTAGATACCTCGGGTAAGTTAGATGTGGCTTGATAAGACTCAAGGCATTACGGTTTAAGATACCCATCACTACTTCAGCCACCTCTCGATTCATGGCTATTCGGTCTGGGAAAAAAAATCTTTCCCCTCTCACACACTTAATATCGACTTCATGGACATGGAGGAAGCGTTTCTGGATGGACCGTGCAATTGACTGCATGTCGCGCATACCATGTTTGCTGCTCAAGGTTAGCAAAGAACTCTACCAAAGGGACTTTATTACAATTCGAGGACAAAGATCACTGTCAGCTTGTGGATACAGCTAGTGTGATTCCATGGGACACGTTGCAAAAAAGTTTTCAATCCATGGATGTTGGGGATTCTGGTGGAGCCGTACGGACCGGTGCCGATAGCAAAGGTGTTCTTTGAGTAAAAAATAAAGCTCGCCTCCTCGTAAAGTTGCTTGTTAACAAGAAGAAGCTGCCCAAATCTTTTCCTATACCTTGGCCTTCTATTACCCTCACGATCCCAGACATATTTGGCTGGCAGACTGCATATCTTGATGTTATGAGATGAAATGAGGATTATGGAGTAGATAATATTGCGTAACTCAATCGGGAGCGAGAAGAAAGTGGCCATACTATGCCACGGATCAAAGAGATTGTGTCATCATTATATCTGAGATTTGTGAGTTTTCTAACAAATGCAGCTTACTGATTTAAAACAATAGGGCTACATGAAGCAAGGAGCCACAAATGGAGGTGTGAAACTTCAGACGCCAGCCCCTTTTCCGGACGCCAAGATTAAGCGAGGGGCGTTTCCTCATCCTCTAGCATGAGTATATAGCTGCCTCCAAGAACTGGCGCCTCCAGAAATTGCCGCCTGCAGGAATGGGTCATTGATGCTAGGTTCGGCGTGGCGGCATACATGCCTGTTTTCGTCTATCAAAGACTTGAATAATATCTTATCTCTGCCGCTCTCGATCATTGCCTCTAATAACTGCAGGCTCGGCAAAAATACCAGAAATTTTAGTAATGATACCTTATCGCTAAATTTGCGCGAAAATTTAGGGGCCTCTAGCCTATAAATTTAGCGATAAACTGCCTAAAATTTAGGGACTGCACGCTAAAAAATTAGCGATAAGCTTATCGGGATCGCAAAACTCATAAAATCACAATTTTAATAAATATTAATATTTTTATTAAAGATTTAGTTATTTTATATATTTATTTAAACCAAATTATTAGCGTTCTTAATGCTTACAAATCTTTAATTTTTAAGTCATATAAAATAATAGTAAATAAGAATAATTAAATAATAATTAAAATAACGTCTGTTCCTCCGTGGCGGAAAACCCGGTGTACCGGAAAATTAGACGAATTTCAACATTCACAAGTCGCTATATGAATAGAACTCATGTGATGAGCCTATTGCTAACTTCAAATATAATTTTTTTTTTGTGATTAGTTTAAAGAGGACATCGTGGCGAAAAATCCGCGATCCTTGTGATCTCATTGGTCGTTTCCGGCACACCGGGTTTTCCGCCACTCAGGGACGGACGTTATGGGGCAAGTATCGATACGTATCGATACCGGTATTTTTGCCGAGCCTGCTAACAAGAACGCAGGAAGTTGCATCAAACAAGCATGAACTGATGGAAAACAACATCGGCAAGCGAGTTCGTTTGGCTGAGTTGTTTAACGCATATACAGTTGAGGAGCAAGCCGCCGGTGTTTCTCAAGGTTCCCTGATTAACAACTTTATCGACTTGTTGTTTCCGCAGACAATGAATACTACCGGCCAGAGAGCCTCGCAGAGTCAGAGGGAGGCTCGCAAAGCAGCCGAAAAGATATTCAAGCGTTGGATACGGCTAGGTGAACGATGTGCGGCGCTGATCGGCCGATTTGGATTAGGTATCCTGGTCATCCTACCCGAGGATATAACCGATGACGAGTGAGTGGTGCGCTCCCTCGCAATTATGGGCGTTTCCACCAATCGCAGCATTGGCTGATATCAAATGGCTCTAGTCTAGCAGACCTGATGAAACTCCAATTTAAAGAATTGCTAGAAGTCATGGAGGCTTCTCATCCATTCTTGAAAGATCAGTTACACACACTTTCATCAAGCGTCCTTCCCGATTTGATTGAGCATAAGCGCCTCCCAACGCAGAGGCTGAAGATCGAGCTTTTCTCTGTGAGTCAGGTCATGGCCAGACAGCTTGCTTCTCTATCATTAGGCGAGCTGTTCGAATTCTGCGACGATAGCAAGGAAAAGGCAGTTTAAAAGACTTAGGACTTTCCGAAGGGGTCATAATGTGCGGTACCAGGATCTCCAATGCAGGAACAGTCTGAGCCTTCCAACTGTCACCACGGATGTAATGACGGATTTTATTTCATAGTTTAGTGGACGTTGAATTAATACAAAGTAAAAGAAGGGCTGTAAGATATACCTCTTATGACCAATATTAATTAGCTATCTCTATCGCTATTATACTCGAAAATCCGAAAGTGTTAAGCTTAGACAAACTCGTCAACACCAGCAGAGGGAGCAATTTCTAGAAAGCTTGGAGTTGATCTATAATAAAGAGGAATGTGATAGTGTGGAACAGATGAATCTTAAGAGAGTAGACTTGCTAAAGCATTATTATTTCAATAATTACTTGCCGCTCCAGTAAATGAAACTCGAGGAGTAGGGCCTCAAGATAAAGGGCTTTTGTGAGCGACAGTTTGTCAAAGAAGACGTGGCGAATATAATACAGCTTGAAGAAGCATTTTTCAATGACTTGATAATAATTCAAAAATTACGTGCTAAACTTCCAGTGCCTTCCATCTTTTGTAAACTATCTCATCACAGCCCACAGTCCTTCTCGATACAGACAGTTCCATATGTGAAGCCGCTCCTCTCACCGCTGCAGTCCATCAATACGTAGATGACTCGCCAGCAATCTTTTCCGGGAACATGATTCTTTGTTCCGGCCCTTTTCCATACCTGCATTAATTGTTCCACGTATAGTATCGCGCGTCTTGCAGTCCTTGCCGCCGATCCCTTTCATCATCTCATCATCTGACTCCCCTCTGGTAAGCTCCCTCACCTACCACTTTATCGGCGCACTCCACTGAAAACATACGCGTGGTGCTGTCCCAATGAATCGGTGAATTGCCACAATTGGCGACATGGTATGCAAGCCAAAGAATTCGTTCTTTTCTTTGAGGAGTCATTAACGCTTTTTCGAGAGACTTCTCGTCATCTTCGACCTCTTTTGTGAACCAGTATTCGGGGAAATAGTCTCTGGTCCACAAAAGTCCGCGCATTGCGTAATCTTCAGGGAATGGACACCAGTCATCTTCCGCAGGCTCTGGGAACTTGTCGTGTTTAACCCGTTCCGAGAAATGATCAATTAAGGCATTTAATGTTGTCGTCAACTGAACCCAAGGCAGTCGAGCTTCCCAAAGGTCCATTGCACATGGAGAATGAGATATATAACGCATAAAAGCGAGAACGACATGAAGAAAAGGCAAAACTTTCGGATCTCCGGCTTGTTCAAGGATGACTGCTAGTGTCTTGTGGTGGAGATGCCGTGAGCGCTCGAACGAAATATCTGCCTTCTCGTCCGCAATTGTTGTTGGTATTCCCTCGACAGCTTTGATTAAAGCATTGTCCTTTGATCCAAAATCGAGCATTGCGCAGATGTTGGAAATAGCAATCAGATATCCTTGCTCTATAAAGCTGGAAGTAGTTCTTCTGATCTGGAGGTTTAGAAGACGCAAAAATTGCGTCACTTCCCCGTCGAACCTTTCCATTATCTGCTTAAATAATAGCCCATGCACCCTCACAAAATGGGTATCTAAAGTGGGCAACTTGCGTTGGTGCTTCCCCGTGAGAATTAGGACTGGATCGAACAACATCAAGATCGATATTCGAGCTGGGTTGAAAGGATTTGCAACACAAAGGGACTTGCTACGTAAGAATAATTCTTGAAGGACATTAGTTGCAAGAATTGCATGGTGGTGGTAGAGTCTGCCAATAGTCGGAGCTCTGTCAGATGCCTTAGAATACCAGTTGCGAGCATTGGACGTCCAGACCTCTCGGTCTCGAATATCTTCGTCTTCAAGAGCCATTCTGTACTGACTCATCTCTCCTAGGCATTCAATCCAAGTATCTGCAAATATTGGTATCGTCTCATAAAGCAGCGCCATCATTGAGTATGACAGATAAAGAAAGTCTAGCATAAAATCCAAAGAAGCAGGTAGATGATGCCGTAAGACTTCGAGGAAGGCATAAACACCGTGAAGCCACATTCTAGTCGGTATATCATACTCTAATGCAAGCTGTCGCAGAGCTGGATTTGCAGACGGATGTTGCGATGCGAACAGGAAATCGTGGTACTCGTATAAGAGGGTGCGGTGGAGAATAATTAAAGCTTGCCATTGCTGACCATTGAGCTTTGCTTGAGTAAGTGAGGCCAGCAGCCTCTGATCCACTTCAATACACTTGGCCTCAACCATTATAAGTCCAGCATAAATACCTCTTACTTCAGTGGCTAACAGCTCTAGTGATATAGGTCTGGTTTCGGGTTGTAAAATTATATCGTGCGAATTATCTTTTGTAACTTCCGGCATTACTTTGGAGGAACTGGGTAGACCCCGAGTTAGAGCTTGGGGATAGAACTCTGCGCTATCGGAACTTCAAATTCGGGTTACTAAAGCGCTGTCAGTTTTTGTATGTAAAGCGGATAAATCTTAGATGGGGAGATTCAGGTACTTACCTAGTTCGTCTAGCTGTACTACTTATAAGCCCGAATCAGTTTGACTTGTAACGGAGTGATGAAGCTGAACCGTTGGTGGTGTTGGGATATAATATTGTTTGAGTGTTTGAATATTGAACTGGGTTCGGGTATGACCAGTGTTAAGGTGTGGTGATTGGTGTAGGTTGTGGTAGGTTTTGAATTTGAGCTGAAGGGCGGACTAGAGATGGTAAATTCTCGCGTTGGACATAGAACTGGGAGGAGGGTTGAAGTAGATCAAATTTTGCTGTGCAAAGTTGAGACAGAGACTTAAAACATTGGCCGGGGGGGGGGGGGGGGGGGGGGGGGGGAAGTGAGTACGGTCACGTGATGACACAGCCAAAACTGGCAGTGAAAGCTGAAATGGCCAAAGGGGTCAGAAATGGCTGTTGAATTATACTCCTTCAAACAATGTCACAGGGAGGCCTGTGGCAATCAGCAAAAGTGTCATGTTTTAGGAATAATATTCTTTTATCCCCCAATAACGGCTTAAAATCGTAATCCCTAAACTCCAAAACCTTAGCTAATAGCACCATCCACATGAGAGGCTAAACTGTTAGGTGACCACAGAATAACAACAAACGGGTTTGTATGGTGAAATGGTTGCGCGGGTGTGGAGAACCAAACACCGTCTTAAGCTTGTGGAAATAAAAAATTCAAATCTGTAAAGAACAAACCCATTTATTCTAAGAAAATGCAAACTATCATAAGCAGTAGTAAGAATCATAGTACTCATTTGAGACTAGAAAAGAAGTGATCGTCCCCAATTGCAAAAGACATCATTGTCCCATTTCGTTATTCATGCGGGGCTCTGACCTTGGGTGGCCTTCCACGCTTCTTCTGGGAGGAGGCTGTATCTCAAATGCTGGCCTGCCGCGTTTCTTCACCTTGGAAGGAGATTGTGTTGGCGAGGTCGGTCTACCGCGTTTCTTCGGTGGTTTAGCGGGCAGGTAGTGACGATTAAAGGTATACTGACAGTACCTAACAACGCTGGCTCGCAACGCCTCGGCATCACCCGAGAACCATTCGCGCTTGAGAGACCCAGGAGGCTCTTGGAGGCGTCGTTCAATCTCGCAGCCTATCGGGTATGCCATCTCGCGTAAGAC
Organism: Hyaloscypha finlandica; assembly: GCA_021399475.1. Classification (NCBI taxonomy): domain Eukaryota; kingdom Fungi; phylum Ascomycota; class Leotiomycetes; order Helotiales; family Hyaloscyphaceae; genus Hyaloscypha; species Hyaloscypha finlandica. The sequence continues at coordinate 3,568 of JAJTUR010000088.1, read as the reverse complement.
GTCGAGAGTTGTTTGCTTTACGAGCGCAATGAGGAATCCAGTTTGTCCGAAAACTTGCTCCGCATAAGCGGGGTTCTCACGATAAGCTGCCTCCTTAACAGCCTCCCATGCTGACGTAAAGGCCATAATTCGTACGTTGAGATCATGCGTTTTGCTGAAGGAAGACTTCTGCTCTGAGCTCATCGAAATTCGTCCCTCAGAGTCTGAAGGTAACAGGGTTGGGTTCCTGGGCCTGTAATGTTGGCCCTTGTTATTCTGAACGGACTCCAGGTTGTTATCATAATTGCCATCACAACTATCCAAATTGCGATTCTCCTGGCTGTTGTCTGGCCTGTCTTTCTCAAGAACAGCAGGTCTGTCTGTATATCATTAGATTCACATCCGGTGAAATATAACCAGTAACTTGCTTTTACTACCCAGACCATCACCTAATGTTGACTGCATGGAACCGGTAAGGCCATCGCTCGCGTCGAGAGTGAAGTCATGGGAATTCTGGTGATTGTGTGGGCTCAGGTGCCCTGTCGAGGCCTCCTCGCGTGTGCTGCAATCTAGGGGTTCGGTGGTTGGCAGATTGTCGTCTACTTCGTCACCTTTGTTGAAGCTGTGGTTATTCTCTGTTATTCCTCCAAATGTTAGACTAACTCATTTCGTAGTGTAATCAGTGGCCATACCTGGAGCTCTGTATGCATCATCTTCTAATCCCAAATAATTCTTTTCGTCAGGAGCTGGAACTCAAGATTTGAAATAGTCGAAAGACACGGCTATATCCCCAACATTGTACGGTGATGGTTCCCGGGTCTAAGAACTGGTTGTGTCAACCGCCCTAACGTCGCCGTATGACGGAGCCGGGCGAGTTCCTGGGAGCAATTGATTCTGGCAGTGGGAAATGCTCAATTGGTTGGAATTCATTTCGACGGTAGCCATCGTAGGAGGATTCAAATGTAATGGAGAACAAACTTTGGGAATGCTGGTGTCTGAATAGTGTGCCAAAGGGACTTTATATGTAACCTGAGAGTATGATTCTGCAAGGAGTGGGGCCAGTCTCGTACGACAGAATTTCCTCTACTTGCCGTTCACAACTGCCACTCCATCATCGCAGGCCAAAATGGGGGCTGAGCTAAACTGCCCAGTGTATGAATCCCCAACTCTCCACCCTCTCCAAGTTCCAAGGACATGCGTATTTGCCAGGGCTGGCAAGTCTGTCGATCTGGCAGTGATCAGCACTGCAAGATTTTCAATACCGACCATCAATTCCTTCTTTTCGTCACCCCCTGGATTCTGCCCTGCCCTGCAAAGCTGAACTTACGTGATTCAGCAATAGGCCGCGTGACACAGGCTTCCCCCACTTCCCTGGCCGTCCCTCTCATCCTGTCATTTCGAAGGATCATCTCTACCAGGAGGCATAATCTGAGCGTCGACACACGCTCTGTGACCTCAAACCCAAAGGTGCCTCGTATCCAGTCTGCCCCACGCATATTTCTCCCTCGCCGCCCTTCTCGCGAGAATTCCTCAGTGATATTTTGCCTCGTGCTGACTCGAATGCAATTGCGGGGCGTCACATCCATTCCTGCGTTATGCAAGAGCCACATTAATACCTCCTGCTGCATCTGCCTAGAATCCAAAAAAGAACCGGATAGCGTCATATCCGAGGTCATACGACACGTTCTCTTTGCAATTTCCAACGCCTCCTTCCTAGCTTCCTTCGGCCACACCGAGAATCGAGAGATAGTACTGTGATCGATAAATCCTCCTGCATGGCTGAGATCAAATCGTGGCCGGAATACAATCCCGAATGGTGTGATCCTTCACCCTAGGAGGTGCTACTGTATTGATCAGCCCTCAGCTTGAAGCAATGCCAGCTGCATAATATCCGGGTCGAAATGAGCGTGTGATATCCCCTTCTGCAAGGTGCCAGCCGCTCCTCCACCAATCCCTGTTTTACACGCAGGATGAATCTCGACCCAACGTATCGCACAGAGCTGACGACGACGCTAGGAACTGCAGCTTGCGGGAAAACTCGTCACCAGTCTCCGGATCGTACCATCACCACGGCACAGCAAGGCAGAACGGGTTCCTGCCACTCTGAGCCATTTTTCTCATTGGTCTTGTTTCGTAAATGCACATCTTGAATGAACATGCCTTGCCCTTGCAACCTCCGGCCGACAAGTAGGGATAGCAGCAAACGCATGAAGGTTGAGCTGAAACTAACAATATTTGGGACTGGGGTGTAGAGAGCAGCTGTGTCCGAGTCGACAGTGTAATTCGAAGGAGGACAATCAGAAGGATACCGAAGGCACGCCTTCTAGATCGAAGAACTCGAGGTGAGCGTTAAACTGCCCTCAACCAGCATTGTTGTAGGTAAATATAGCTGCTGCGAAGGAGGTGAGATGATTGTAGGAGTTACGAGCACGTAAATAAGGCCGAGTGGCGGGTTGGATAAGTTAGAAGAGGATAATGATAGAGGGAGGGCAGAGCAGCTGGGGCAGGGAGGTATTTATGTCGTGGTAGAAACTGCAGCCGAAGGCCGCGTCAGTGCTGCTCGCCCCTGCTCAGGTGCGCTCGGTCAGCTGCCTGAGTAAAGCAGCCGTGCTCGCTTGTCAGGACAGAGGGGGAATTGAGCGACACTAGTTTTAAGGTAAGTATAATGGATATATTAACTATATATAAGAGAATTAAGCGTCTCTAATACCTTTAGCTAAGCTAGTAATTAATAACCACGATACTACTAGTACTAGTATTAGCCTATTCTTCTTAACCTATAGCTACTATATATACCCGGTAGAGTTAGATAATATTGAAGTCCTTATATAAGAGAGGATTAGCCTAATCTAGCGGGGTAAAGCTATTATATAGAAGCTGAGAGATACTTATAAGTAGGCTTAAGTATCTATAGTAGTAGTATAATAGGTTTAAGAGGACGTGACTAACCGAATAAGATAATAAGCGCCTAGCTTTAAAGTAGGGGATAAGGTCTAGCTAAACCTTAAGAACATTTATACGAAGTAGCTATTAAAGAAGTTTAACTCTAAGAATACTAAGTATAAAGTAATTAAAGTAATTAGCTCTTATAGTTATAGGCTTAATATACCGCCGGGAATCTATAATATATTCTATTCCCGATTATTATATCTAGTAATAATAGACCTACTACTATCCTAGTATACGACTAACTCTTAGCTAGAGCTAGAGCTTATTAATAGAAGTAAGGAATATAGAGTAGAGAAGATCTTAGGAAAGAGCGTTATATAACGAGGTTAAGGTCACTAATATTAGGTTTTAGTATAATAGATAAGGTATATAGACCCTATTTAGGAGCCTGAGTTAACCTTCTAAGATATTACTACACTAGACGTATATAAGTCCCTCTCTAGGGAAAGGGAGGGGAGGGGGGGTAATATGATAGGTTAAGACCTATAGAGAGACTAAGTACCTAAGAGCCCTAAGCACCTATATTATCCTACTAATAGCTCTATACGGAATATAAATTATCGTATAGAGCCTAGACTCAGCTTCTCTCCTTAGATTATTCTTCTTATATTTAGGGAAACTATTTAATTAAGTATATTAC
>JAJTUR010000087.1:0-223153 GCA_021399475.1 Hyaloscypha finlandica | reverse complement strand
AGGGAGGGGTTTAGATAGAGGAGCTAGTATATAGCTTCTTTAGTAGCTATATATCTATATATAAGGAATTAGATATTTGTAATATCTAATTCAAAAACTCGGGGACTAAGGAGTTTATAATCCCTTTAGGTAATATAGTTATAGATACCTCTATTACCCTAGCTTTAAAAGTAGGACCTTTAAGGTATCTCCCTATACCTTAATTCTCGACTAAATCTTTAGTTAAGTAATCTTATAATAAATCTTACTTATCTTATAGTAAAATAGTCTCCTTAGTTATTACGGAAATAGCGAAAAGAGGGGACTCTCTAGATATCCTAAGGGACCTCTAGATTATAATAGCGAAAGCTCTCTTTAATTTATTCTAAAAGGTAAGAAGCTAAGTTATATTAATAGAGCCTTCTTTATAGTTAGTCTTTACTAGGTCTATCTATAGGGTTTAAGGTACCTCTATAATAAATAATATTAAAATCATATATTATAAGATATATTACCTAGTATACTTAATAGCTCTCTAGATACTTTATTTCTATAAAGTATTAGAGGTTATTATAGTCTATAATAACCTAATTATAAACCTAGATCCTTTAAGGTAATAGCGCTAGTACTTAAAGGCTTCTATAATTATAAGTAGCTCCTTATTATAGGTACTATAGTTTCGTTTAGCCCTAGAGAGTTTCTAGGACTAGAACACTACTAGATACTAGTGCTTTTTAGGCCTATTACTAGTATTTACTTATTAAGAAATAGTACTAGTAATTACGAACTTTGTATTAGTTTTAACTCGAATCTTCTTAGAAGGGTCGAAATAGACTAGGATAGCCTATAGTAAAAGCTTCCTTGAGATCCTTAAAGCTTTACTAGTACCTCTATCTAGGTAAATAGCCGGATTTATAGCCCTTCTTATTCCTTATAAGAGATTAGTTATACTATAATTACCTAAGAGTAATAATATATAAACCTATAATAGAAGTTAGTAAATCTAAGGAATACTTAGATATTATAGAATAACTTTAGTTCTAGTATTCTATAATACTATAGATCTATTCAGGGTCTACTCGAATACCTTTCGTTCCGATAAGAAAGCCTAAGAATTCGACTTCCTTAATATTAAACTCGTATTTACTAAGTTTATAGAATAAGTTATTTTTATATACCTAGTAAGTACTAGTAAATAATTATAGTATTTATCCTTATTCGGGAGTAAATTAGGATATATCTAAATAAATAACTATAAAATAATCCAAGAGCCTATAAGAGTAGTATTAATATATACTTAGAATATACTAGTATATTAGCTAACCAAAAGGCATTATAAAGTACTCAAAATATCTATAGCAGTCCTAAAAGCTATCTTCTACTCATATCCTTCACGAATTCTTATATAATAATATATATCCTTAAGATCTAACTTTATAATATCTTAGCTCCCTAGAGCTATTAAGGGTCTTATTAATAAGAGGAAGCGATACCGATTCTTATCATGACTTTATTAAGGCTAATAATTAATATAAAGCTATAGCTTCTATCCTTTTAGGAACGAAAAGGATAAGCGCCCTATAAGGCTTATACTAAGCTTATTAATTTTACAAAGCATATCACGTAGATATAGATAAACTTCTAGTTAGGTCTCTAATAAGTTATATAAAGGTCTATAAGGGACTATATTATCTATTAATAGAGTATTTAATACTACTAAGATTAGGAAGTTCTAAAGCCTTATAGGGTAAAGACCCCTATAAAGTCTTCTATTATCCAGAGGTATATAAGTACTTCTAGGCCCCTTTCCCGAGGGTATTAACTTAACGTTATATACTCTATCTATATTACTAGAATCGTATAAGGAGGCAATACCTAGTAACTATTATATATATAGGAAGCCTATTATCTAGGGTATTATATTCGCCTTTAGTTAAGAATAGGCTATAGTACTACCTTAGTAGTTATTAAGCTCTTCCGAACTCTTTCAGGTTAAGATCTTAACCTATTAGGCTAAGTAAGCATATATACCTAGTATTTCTTAACATAATTAGTATACTATATAATAGTTACTTTATAGAATTCTATACCAAAACAAGGCTATAAGAGCCTACGTTTTTATATCTATAGAATTAGAGCTTAAAAGGACACGTCTCTACATTATCTATAATAAATACCTAAGATTATAGGCTTATAAACCTTAAACTTATTCTATAAAAGGTTATAAACTCTTAGTTATATTAGCTAAGGCTACGAAGCCCTAGCTTAAGCCTACTCTTATTAAGGAAGTTATAATAGACCTAGTATTACAAGACTAGTATATACCTCTAAGGCACTTACTTCGGTTAAGTTAACCTTACCTAAATAGATATATAAAGTAATACCCTTTTTTATTATAACTAAAATCACGTTTAAGATTTAGTCTTCCTTTTCCTAGTTCCTTAGGAGTACTCCTCTATAGTAATCTCATTAACTTACTTCTATAAGCTCGAGATTCCTTAATTATCTTAGCTTTTTTAGGTTCTAATAAGCTTATTTATTATACTTAGAGTACCTCATAATCCGAAGTATATCTTTCTAATTAAAGTCTAGTAGATAATTTATATATTAGAACTAGTACTATAGTAAGGCTTAAAAGAGCGAATTATTACTTAGTTATTCTCGGAGCTTTCGTTCTTTTCCTTCTTCTTTTAGTACTCTTATAGATTAGAATTCGTAGAGTTAGGATCTTTCTAGGTAAAGTTACCCTTACTAGCCTCCCTGCCTTAGCTCTCCTTAATTTAGGGTAAGTAGTATATTTGCTTTCTATACTTTCTCTAATACTCTAAGATAAACCCGCTTATTACCTAAAAGGATAAATACGAGTATCTAACGAGTCTTAAAGTTAGATAGAGTAGTATTAAGAGTCTAGACCCGGTCCCTTTTAGGGCGTAGGTCCTAGTTAACTTTAAGATTAATTATCTGAGTATATAACTCGTAATAGTCTCTCTATCCTTCTAATAAAGATCTCGAATCTCCTTAAAGGCGTCTTACTAATAAGTCTAAGGAGCCTAGAGTATATCTGCTAAATAGGCCTTGAACTTCCCCTAGTTAATCTCATAGGCTAGAGGACTCTACTTTATAGTAGCTTCCTAGGTGTTATGAGGGTCGTCTCTAAGGGTACTTATAATAGAATTAACTCTAGAAGAGTATCTATTATAAGTCTAAGGCTAGGTCCTAAAGATTACTTCCTAGGAAGACACGAATATCCTCTATTCTTTAAGGGACTTTCTATAATATAAGTCTAGTATCTAGACCTTAAGAAGTTTCTCTTAGTCTAGTATTATTTTTAAGACATTATATAGTAGCTCTTAATAAATAGTATCGAGATTATTCTCAAAACTTATCACGTTAGGAAAAGGGGTAGAATCTAACCCTATTCTAGGGCCTTCCCTAGTAGGAATTACTATTAAGGATAAAGTAGACTCACGAGTAGAACTTGGACGAGATATAGAGAACCTTAAGGTATCCCGGAGGGTACCCTTATATTATTCTAACTAAAGGATACGTTAATTAATTATATCTATTAATTCTTACTTTCGTTAGAGCGCTTCGACTTCGTGACGTAGGGTCTATTCTATAGCTTAGGTAGTAGTAACCTAGGCCTTAATTATAGTATCGAGTTCGTTACTAAGATTATTGTCGTTATTAGGGCTACCTCTAGGAGGTACCTAAATAGCTCTATTAAAAGTATTAGAAGAGCCTTTACTATTTCTAATTATTCCCTAAGGGTTAATTTAATCGACTTCTTCCTTAGGAGCGGGGTTAATAATAGGCTATTATACGCTTCGTAGGTTCCGCGATATTATTACGTTATTGAACTACCTCCCTTAAGGGTAAAGAGATTAGCTTATGAGGTAGTTATTAGTAGGTAATAAGGTAATAGTAGAATTAGAGTTATAGTATTAAAAATCACTAGTATTAAATTTAGTATAGAACTAATCTCTGTCTCTCCTTAGAGGTCTAGGGCAAGCTCCTATAAATAGGAGCCTAGAATAACGTACGTATAATCTAGTAATTAATAAGCACTAGCTAGCCTACTAATTAGTAGTATTCCTGTGATGTAATGGGATCATTAATCCTCCTAATCGCCGACTATGCTGCCCGAGAACCGAGGTATATCACATGCACCAATGTCACGTGTAACCCGGTACACATCACAAGAAGGGAGTAACTAGAGGAAAATCACTTATATATATATAAATTCTCTAGAATCTAGAAGATTCTTTAATAAGCGTCTGATTAGTAATAACCCCCTAATTTCAAAGTATCTATTTATAAGAGGGCTTATTTCTAGCTATTTTATTTATAATAATAAGATTTATAAGGTAGCGAGGAATTAGGAGAAAATCGAGTAGGTTCTAGTGCCTTCGGCTCGTCCTGCTTCACTTACTAAGCGGCACTATACCCGGTTTAGTAAGGTACGCGTGAAGCGATACCGGATATGGGCTAGCCTAAACCTTATTTTAGTCCTTAGTACGCTTTCTAACCTCCGAGCGCACGTGCACGGTCACGTGACTAAATAATTAACTATAGTTGATTATAGTTGATTATGATTTGATTAAGTAGATTTTGACTTGATTTGATTTGATTCAGAGGCGATAATCAAATCAAGCTAAATCATTTGACACACTGGTCCCAACGTCGCCACTGTACAAGCACTTGTGATTATGAGTGCTTCAGAAGCTGCGTTCACCCGAGATGCAAGAGGCTGGTTGTATAGCGGTAAACACTTTAGGCTAGAAAAGGTCATCGGCGGCTAACACTTTTAGGAATGGCTGTACGACTAAGTGCAGACTTAGGGCTGCATTTAGACTTGAACGACCAGTACAGAAGTGGAATGCTAAGTCAGCGAGATATGGATGTGAGACGCACTACGTTCTGGGGGGTCTTTATACATGATAAGTTTGTCTTCTAAGGTATTTGGTGGCAATGTTCCCTGTTAACCGTTTGCAGTATGTGGAGTCTCTATGTTGGCCGACCATGGGGAATTAGCATTAGAGATATCTCGGTGTCCCGCCCACTCAAGGAATTAGACGCGGTGAGAAGGAAGTTGTGGAAACCTTATCCAATCAACAATGGACAGTCAACGGTACCTCCTGAAGGTCTCTTGGATCCGCTAGAAGCATGTACAGACGCGAACATCACTCTTTGCGAGTTCATGCGACGTATTAACCGCACATTGTGAGTTCTTCTGGAGTCGGAGCTGGAGAGTCACGTTGACGAAGTTAGGTACTCTGGTCGTAAAATTGGCATTGATGAACTCGCAAAATTTCTCTCGACTACCCAGAAGGAGTTCTCATTGTGGATGGACAACCTATCGCCGGAGTTACGTGTAGATCTGTCAAATACAGACAGGACATATATTCCTCATGTGCTCCAACTTCAGTAGGTCGACCTTGCATTTCCCACCTCCAAACGCTGATTACAACAGCATGCAATTTTATGCGGCGATCATCTTCTTATTTCGACCATATTTCTCGCACCACCTTTTGAGAGCAACCCAGTCCTTAAACACAACGGAGGATCGAGCAGCTGTTGCAAGGGTCAAGTCAGACTGTATCTCCGCAGCCCACAGCATGGTGGAAGTTCTTAAATGCTTCCGGAAGCAACACTCACTGCGACATACGAACATCCAAATTGTTCACCTCATCTTCACGGCCTCACTCATTCACATTTACAACGCATGCACCTGCACTGGTGCTGAATCGCAGACGGCTTTAGATGATTTGCAATTCTGCTGCCAATCGCTAGGAGAGATCGGGCAAACTTACGGCAATGCAACGAGGGCACTGGAAGTCATTATCCTTGTTAAACGAGAGTGGCAAAAGGTCGCAGCTGTTCGGACAGCACAGGGCTTCAAGAGACCTAGTAATACCCTGAATCACAGTCGGAGTGGAAGCGCAGATGGCGAAGACTTCCGCGAGAAACGTCGACCCTCTTCCAACATCACCTTCGACCCGCTCAACCCTCCACAGTTTCTTATGCCATCGGCTTTCGAGACTTTCCGTGTACCACCAAATGACTTGGCCTTGGGGTCTCAGGCTCTGAACGCACCCAGAGATGGTGGAGATATTTACGATGCTTGGGACTTTTTAAATTGGGCCGACCTTGGGGGTGAGATGGTCAGCGACCTTGATGCACCTCCGGGACATGGCGGCCAAGTTCTTCTGGAGCAGAATGGTGCCAACGAGCAACTCTTTGGAGGAAATTCCATTCAAGACAGCTGCATTCATAATGCGGGTCAGCACGAGTAGTTGACACAATTCCTTCAATTTACCACCATGAGCCTTGGGATTCAATCACTCCACTGCATCGAACACTCCAAGAATGCGAGTGTGGAGGCAGTACGTCATTAGGGGAAAGTCTCTGCGATTTGAGGACATCGATGTTGCCGAACCCTTGGAGACCAATCGGGAACTGAGCGGAAATTCAATCCCGCCTTTGCATGTGTATGACCGCATTTCCATGTTCCATACTCTGACTCTGACATTGGAAGATGACCAATCACTAGTAAAGCAGATGACAAATGGTCACAGTTCATGGATTTATTATTGCAGAACTTCAATGGTTCTTGAAATCTCTTCTGTCATCATCCCCACTCTCCCAACCTTGAGACCACTTCAATTAAATTTTCTTAAAAATGGCAGCCAAGAAGGTCTTTATGTCAGTTCATTCCACTTGAATTGCCGTATCGGGGCTGACATTATTCAGAACGGGAGCAACTGGTTTCATCGGTGGCAGCGTCTTGAATAAGCTTCTCGAGAAACAGCCCCAACTTGAGATCACAGCCCTTCTACGCAGTCCTTCTTCAGCATTTTCGGCCAAATACAACTCAGTTGAAGTGGTCAAGGGCTCATTTAACGATTTCGGAATCATTGAAAAGGCAGCATATGAAGCAGACATTGTAATTCGTAGGTTCTCTCCATTCCTGCAGCTTCGGGTTTACTGACTTGGCCTTAGACACCGGTGATATTGATCACCCAGGATGCGCCAAAGCCATTCTCTCCGGACTGAACAAGCGAACAGAAGAAAGCTTCTTGATCCACCTGACTGGAACCGGATGTATCTCCGATGAGTGCGAGCAGACGTGGGAAGGAAAATGCAATCCGCATGTATGGGAGTCCCAGTGTGGGCTCCGATAAGATCGATAAGCGAACGATCGATAATCGCGCTAATTTATCGATAATCGATAATCGACCATCGATAATGATAATTATCGAACTAGGGCCTTGGCAATACTACAGGGCCACTACAGGGCCAATGCGCTATATTTATAGGCCTTATACCACCTTTTCTTCACTATAGCAGAATTCCGATTTAGTAAAGGCGGTATAAGGCCTATAAATATAGCGCATTAGCCCTATAGTGGCCCTATAGTATTACTAAGGCCCTGGACCCACTATTATCGATAGATTTAGTACTATAAAGGCGGTCTAAAGCCTATAAATATAGCGCATTAGCCCTGTAGTGGCCCTATAGTGGCCCCGTAGTATTGCTAAGGCCCTAGACCCACTATTATCGATAGAATTATCGATAGGCTCGCTTAATGACTAGCTAGGCCCACTTTTATCGATGGAATTATTGATGGGCTCGCTTAGTAGCTGGGCCCACTTTTATTAATAGAACTATCGATAGGCTCGCTTAATAGCTAGCTAGGCCCACTTTTATTAATAGAATTATTAATAGGCTCGCTTAGTAGCTAGGCCCACTTTTATCGATGGGATTATTGATAAAAGTGGGCCCTAGCCATTAAGCGAGCCCCATCACATCGATAGTATCAGCAATAATTGTGTTATCTACGTTATATAATAGACTATTAAATAGAAATATAATAGTATAGTGATAATAGTCTACGTTTATACTAATCTCTATACTAATCAGTTTATAATTGAACTAGAAAGCGAGATGTTCATGTAATAGGGCTCGCTTAATAGCTGGGACCCACTTTTATCGATGATAATTATCGATATCGATCGCTTATCGATCGATAAACCGATAACGATCGATAAGCGATAATCCCGATCGATAAATTTATCGGAGCCCACACTGTATGGGACGATGTCAAAGAAATCAACGAGATTTACGACCTCCCCGAGACGGCGCAGCATCATGTCATCGATCAGTGGATTATGGATGCCAATAACGAGAAACTGAAGACTGTGATTATCTGTCCACCTGATATCTACGGCCAGAGTTCGACCATTGGCAATCGAGCAACATTTCTGGTTCCGGATTATGTTGAGGCAATTATCAAGCACAAAGAAGCCTTTTATCTAGGTTCTGGAGAGAACATCCGCGGCGTCACACATATCGATGACGTAGTGGATCTCTTCTTACTGATTTTGGCGAAACACCTCGAAGGCCGGAAAGAATTGGACTATGGTAGACAGGTTTGTGGCCCCTCAAAAGGGGTTTTTAACTGAAATATGCTGATCAAGGTTAAAGGGGTTCTATTTCGCAGTCTCGGATGGCATTCCGTGGAAGAATGCAGCTGAAAAGATCAATGAGCTGGGTCAACATCAGGGCTGGCTGCCTAAAGGAACGAAAGCAGTGTCTTGGAATGAGAGTCAACTGGCAGCTTTATTACCAAGCGATCCTGGCCGAGTCCTATATCTATGGGGCTCTAATAGCAGGGCTGAGTCTTCGAGAGCGAAGAAATTGGGTTGGAAACCACATGGACCGAGTTTCTGGGAGGCTCTTCCTGAGGACTGTAAAGTAGCCGCAGAGAAGTTGAAGGGTTAAGCAAAATGCCATGGTGAGTTCAGCGGTTGACATGAAATTCAGGGTTCGAGGAAGATCAATTTCTACAGAAAACAATGTTTTGAGGTTAATTATGAGCCTGATTTAGAGGAATGGGTTATGCATGAGAGATCATGAATTGATAGATGATTAAAAGATTGAGCAGCAAACGCAATTAAGACTTCCACTTATTATTGGTTTTCCGCCGAAAGAGTTTAACCTACATGCACAGCGATAAAATTGGAAATAGATAATAGACATCGAGGGGCGTAAGAGTGCATTAAATAACATCTTGCCCAGATAAGAGTTGAAAATGATTTGAATGGTGGCTGTAATTGTGAAGTGTTAAGAGCGAACTTCAGCCCTGGTGGTTTCATCATAGTATGAATGACCTGATATAGTGTGTACTATGTAGAGTTCATATCTTCTCTATCCAATGTAACCGTCGCCCAAAACCATGGTAGTCCATTCCCAAATATATATTTACGCATCTCCAATTTTCCATTAATTTCTTGCACTTGGAAATTCTCAGATACACTTATTTGGGCATACTGTATAATTCTACGTGCAAGCATTTTACAGAAACCTAGATAGCCGAGTCACAGTTTATCACGCTGCGCCTCCTCGGCGCTCTCTTGTCTTCTTAGTGGTCCTCCGCAATTCTTAGCCCCGGGGCTAACTACTCGGCATCCTGCATTTCCGCAAACCCGCAACACCGTCACTGGGAAACATAGACCGCAGCATATGCTTTGAGAACAATGTGAACACCGGCCGAGATTCACCGAAACCACAGGAGGTCAAAAATGCGTAGAGTGCAAGTCATGTTCACGTCTTGTCCACGGAATTGTTGGCGCGACGGCTGGTCCAACCACCATTCCGACAGCCCTCGCAACACTTCACAATTTCAAAACGACCACTAGACATCTACCCTCCAAAATTTTAGACTCAATCTTGATCTGTATCCCTTGCTCCAAAACTTTTATTAGTAAGAAATGTATTGCTAAGAAATTGTTGAACTTCTGAAGTGTTACCACTAACTCCTTGGGGTGTAAGCATAGTCTTCAAGGAATCTAGAGAGAACATAATACATCCACGTTGCCCAACGGTCACCACATGCATTGCACAACAATAGTTCGACTATGGATTACGCAGATATTTGTTATTATTGCTACCAGCCGCACCACAGGCTAACTTCAGGCGGAGCACGTCAATGACGCTTCCGGCATTCCTATTCCCGCAAATCCCAGGCCGAAGATGAACCTGCAACGACGATCCCACGTTGTCCGCCCCGTCCCGCTTTGCGGGTTTCGCAAAAAATCGCCTCGGTCTGTCAACTAGTGCCTATTGTATGTATGTATTGTTTTCTGCCAAAATTCACGCCATTTATAATTGGAGGAACCATGCACTTCACACAACCAGAAAATAAATCACTGTTCAGGCTTCCTGAAAACATCTCAAACAGAATGGCGAGCCAGGGGGAGTCGACCACTTCAACAACAAGTGCCCTAGGCGTGCCAGGCTTTGCACTCGTCACTGGTGCCGCATCCGGAATCGGTCGAGCTATCGTCCACCTCCTTACCAGAGAAGGATGTGCCGGCATTGTACTCGCAGACATCAATCTCGCCAGTGCACAAGCAGTGCAAGCCGAACTAGAATCCTTATCTCCCAACCCTATATTCAAATGTGTGGCTATCCGAGTAGACGTCCAGGATGAGGAGTCCATCATCGCTATGGTGAAAGAGACGGTGGCAGCATTTAGCAGGATAGACTATGCTGTCAATTGTGCCGGTATTGGGATGAAGAAGCCACTTGCGGATACGGAACTGCAAGATTGGAATCGAATGGTTGGGATTAATATGACGGGTGTCTTCCTATGCTTGAAGGCAGAAGTTAAGCAGATGATGTCTCAACAATCTTTGACTACTGATCGGTAAGATATACCTGCTTTGAAAATTTTGAATTTGATCTGAAAATTTTGACAAATAGTGCATACGCGCCGCTTCAAAGAGGTGCAATCGTCAACATCGCCTCCCTTGCTGCCATCAACGGCCTTCGACATTCGGGTGCCTATACGGCAGCAAAGCACGGCGTAGCAGGGATAACTCGAACGGCCGCTCTTGACTATCCTGAGATCAAATGCAATGCTATCGTGCCCGGGTATATCAAGACCCCTTTAACGGACGCCCCTGGGGAGATGCGTACGAACGCTCTGATCAAGGTCAATGACTGGACTCCCATGCAACGATTCGGGCTTCCTGAGGAGATTGCAGAGGGTGTGGTATGGCTTTTAGGTTATCGGAGTAAGTTCGTGCATGGAAGTTGTCTTGTGATGGATGGTGGATATCTGACACATTAGAAATCATTCAATTTAAGCAGCAAAACCCTGCATTGCTTTTACCGTCAAGCACAAAACACGAAGTCCACTATTCCTATGCGTTCAAAACTTAGTAAGAACATCCTGAGTATAAGTCCATAGCTCCTCAGCCATCTTCGTACTCGTCGCGGTCTCGTCCAACTGATCATTGATTCATCGTTCAACCACCTGATGAGTATGCAGTATCCTCTATTTACCAGATCATCTTTCTTTGTGCCTCCCGCAGCCTAGAGCTGGCTGAGACTGCCATGTTCCACCTCCATAAATGAACCGCCTAAGGATTAGAACATAATCTTCATCATGATTTCATGACCGAATGTTATAGTGGTCATGAGATCGGTGTAACTTGCCTCGGGGTGCATTACGAGAACCCAGCCTCGCAATATTACGGTACTGAGGTTTGCAACTGAGTAGCTTTCTCTAGAGTTGATGGCGAACTTCGGTTTCGTTCGAGAACGCCACAAACTTTTATTTTTATTTTTATTTTTTTATCTATGCTTGAGGTATTAAATACCGCGATTCCGATATGGAGTCGCCGATACCTTTGTCTTCACTGAGTATATAAGCTCTTGGAGCCGGTCTACCTTCAAAGGAAGCCTTTATACGAGAGAAGGAAGAAACAATTCTAAATAAGTAGTCCAAATTGAAGGTCTTGAAGTAAAATATGACGAGCTGATACAAATTATGCCGGAGTCCAAGCGCGAAGAGCTACTATTTGTCCAAGAAAAGTCAAGAATGAGGATATAGTAAGAAGTAGATGAGCTAAAGAAGGCACGAGAGGACTGTTTGAATGGCTTGCAAGTCAGGAGAGCTCAAATTGAACAGCTCAATGTTTATTTGACGAGATTGAAGCGTGTGGTGGCAGAGCTTGCGTAAGCGCTGATGGAGTTGGCGGATAAGTTTGCTTTGAAGGAAAACTGCGCTGAAAACCTGCTCACTTCAGGCCATAAATATTATACTATCTCGAAACTTCGATTCTGCAGAGCATATGGAAGATCGGAAATAGGTCTTCTCTCTCGGATACAATCAGTCTTATTAGTCCTCTGTGAATTTCACAAGATTATACACAGCTCCTTCTCTAACGCCCCTTATACGCCCACCTTCCAACAATCATCTTTTGCCACTCCGAAACCATCACAAGCGTCTCATTTCTTCCTCGACACCTCACTTTGCATTCCTATATCCGTCCGGGAAACTCATATGAAAGACCGCCCCATCCTCTCTCTCCGCAAACTAATTTCTCTCTTCATCGAGAATGTACTCTATCACCCAGAAAGTGACCAACAGCAAGCCTCACGGGAAGTCTACCAAGCTGCCGAAATCAACAGAACTAGCCTCCCTTATGCTAAAAGACTCTCGGGATGATAGTAGAAAATGCTTTCACAATCTTGAAGACATCATAAGCACCGTTATACCTCGTCTGATGTTGACCACACAACCCTAAAGTTTTCAAGGCCGAAAGGCATGTGCCCTTTGTAACCGGAGTCGAGAACCGATCGCGAATGGTTGATCTGATGCCAAAACGATGCACTATCCATCTTTTAGTTTGTTTCTCCAACGAATCTTTCTTTCCGTCAAACAGAGCACTCTAGTAGATTCGAAGGCGCAAAATTGAAACAGCAAGCGCGTTCAGCTACAGCAAGGCTTGAGTAGGCCGTCGGAACAGCTAATCACAAACACGCCAAGTTCTTTATTCATATAGAGAAGAAAATCACGCTGTTGTGTAGATGCATAAAAGAAGATGGAGTAGCGGCTCCGGGCCTCGTATGGGACTTTGCGGTCCTTCGCGTCGAACAAGATAATACACTTGACAGCTACTGGTAGCTCATTCTCGGAGTTGATGGCATAAGTCAGATACTTCTCGACTGTCACTTCTATGCTGTCGGTGATCAAATAATTGTTGATAGCTAGAGATGCTGTTGTAGGGTACACTGCCCTTGTGTCAGTCGTATTGGCAGCAACCCTGTTTTCGAGATCTCGACAGACTTCTGTTTGGCAATGCCGTGCAGAGTTTGAATTGACCCAGGCAAAAGAAAAGTCGAAACAAAAACATACAACAGCAGGTATTCGCTGGTGGTCACCCACCCAACTACTAATCTGCCGATCTGAGGCTTGTGTATGGCAGAGCGGACGGGATGCCCATTTCTCCTCAGTCTATGGTCGTATGTGGCAGTGAAAGCTGCTATTTGACAATATAGTCTAAGGTATACAAAGCTCAAAGTTCGACGATACTTCAGCACCAGCTCGGATCGTCAATACAGTGATTAGGTTTCAAGACCTTAGAACCGATATTTGCGAATACCGCTTTTTTCCTGCGCAATCGATCGAAAACTCAAAAGCCGCTGTTTAAATATCTATCAGCCGGCGACCTGGATCGGAGATTGTTGAACCTTGGGCCTGATCGAAGATTGAGGATCGAGGAGAACCGCAAGCCTCCTCTTGCGATGTGCTCCGCAACTCTTGAGCTGAGCCGTAACCAGGTACCGAAACGGGCATAGTTTGTAGGAACAAGCACTGCACGCCTTCAAACCTGAGGCATCACGAATGGTTCACCAGCCCAAACCCCCTTGCGAACACCAAAATTTTGAGATTTTTTCAATGTGCTTAGAAAATTCTAAAAACTTCCAGAATTACTATAAAAGGTTCATAGACTGCGATCATCTACTTACTTTTATTATCTGGCTCCATTGTTGTGGTCTAATTTGCTTTTGGGCGGTTGGGCCGCGAAACCTGCCTGGGGCAAAGAGCTCAGCCTCACCGCGATCAATTCTGCGCAGGAGCTCGGTTTCTACAGCATCTTCCAACACTCTCACATTTTTCGACCTTCCTGCAGCGCCGCACAGATCTCAATCCGAACAGTTTCGTCTGAATTGCTCTTTACCTATTGAGTCTTACTGGAGCAACTGCGCTCCAAAATGCGTCTTTTAGCGCGCCACAGCAGTGGTGAATTCAGCCTGACGAAGGACCTTGTCGATCTCCCTGCCTATGCAATACTCTCCCATACTTGGGCAGGTGACGATGAAGAGGTTACCTACAACGACATGATAGAAGGTTCTGGGAAGTTTAAGACTGGACATCGAAAGATTCAGTTCTGTGGAGAGCAGGCTGCCCGCGATGGGCTCCAATATTTCTGGGTAGATACTTGCTGCATCAAAAAATCCGACGCGGTTGAGCTTCAAAGGTCTATCAATTCCATGTTTCGATGGTATAAAAATGCGGCAAAGTGTTATGTTTATCTCTCGGATATCTCGATACCGGATGATAATGTCAAAATTGACTCGAAACTCGACTTCGAAACAGCTCTTCGAACGGCCAAATGGTTTACTCGGGGTTGGACGCTTCAGGAGCTTCTTGCTCCTTCCTCGGTCGAATTCTTCTCCGCTGATTATAAGCGGCTTGGCGACAAGGTTTCCCTAGAGTGTCTCATCCACGAGAGAACAAGGATTCCAGTCAAAGCTCTCCAACGATATGATCCAACACATTTCAGCATTGACGAACGCGTGTCATGGGTAGCAGAACGAGAAACCAAATATGAAGAAGACTTGGCCTATTCGCTATTAGGAATTTTCGGTATCTTTTTGCCGCTTATTTATGGCGAAGGGCGAGAGAATGCGTTTCGGCGGCTTCGAGAGGAGGTTAGCAACAGTGCTCAAAGTGATGGGTTCGATAAGCTTTCAAAAGCAGGCGTTAAGAATCAGCCAAAGTTCACAGTGCCCTTTGTTCGCGATCCAAAGTTCGTTGGCCGAGAGGATATTATGCAAGAGATCACAAACCGACTTAAGAAACAGCATCGTATAGCTCTTTGCGGAATTGGAGGCATCGGGTAAGTTTTACCCCTACGAATTGCTGACACTGCTAACACTGGACAGGAAGTCTCAAATTGCGATCGAGTACTGCTATACATGGCAATGTCGCTACCCGGACAGCCATGTCTTCTGGGTACACGCGAGTACTTTTGATAAATTTGAGCAGGCTTACAGAGACATTGCAAAAGAGTTGTCTGTACCTGGGACGGAAAACCCCCAGAACGATTCTCTTCTCCTCGTCCGAGAGTGGTTAAACAAACCTGAGAATGGGTCGTGGCTCCTTGTTCTGGATAATGCGGATGATCTCGACCTCTTCTACGAATCGGATCCATCAGCAACTAAACCAAGCTCTCCGCTTATTAGCCATTTCTTGCCTCGAACTGTTCAAGGCTCTATGATTATCACGACTCGAGATACAAGGGTCGGTCACCGACTAATAGATCGTGAAGAAGTAGTGTCAGTTCCTCCATTGGCGCCACTGGATGCTGAACAACTTTTACGCTTTAGGATACCTAGGTGGGAAATCGTGGATATTGAAGGGATCCAGGACCTGGTCGAGCTATTGGGATTCATCCCGCTGGCTATTACCCAAGCTGCTGCATTCATTCAGGAAAATAGCGTCACGGTCAAGACATATTTCGACAGGTTAAAAGAGAGCGACCTTGACTTGCAGGATTACCTAGAAGAGGATTTGCCTGATCCTCGAAGATATCCGGACAGTGAAAATTCTGTCATAAGAACATGGAAACTCTCGTTTGATCAAATCGCTCAACAGAGGCCGCGAGCTGCCGATTTGTTATCAATTATGGTTCTTCTGGATCGACAAGCAATACCAAGAAACCTTCTCAAGCAAGGCGATGAACGGAATATCGAGTTCGACAAAGCAATAGGGACGTTGCAAGCATACTCGTTAATCAAAACCGAAAAAGGCGGGACTAGTTTTGAGGTTCATCGGCTTGTTCAACTATCGACTCAGCGATGGTTGACTTTGCAGAATCGGCAGACTGAATGGCAAGAGAAAGCTTTAGAGCTAATGGCTGGAAAGTTCCCTAGTGGAGATTACGGGACATGGGACGAGTGCGAGAGCCTCTTTCTCCATGCAAAGTGTATCACCAAATTCCGCTTTATTCATACAGCACTGCTCCTTCAACGAGCCAAATTGCTTGAGAATATAGCGAGATACGATGAGAGCCAAGGAAGGTTTGAGGCAGCTTATCTACAATACAAAGATATCCTGCAGACGAGGGAGAGTAAACTCAGCAAGAGGCACCCGTCAACACTTACGACTATGAGTAACCTTGCTCTTGTACTTAAGAAGCAGGGCAAGTACACTGAATCAGAGGCTATGAATCGCCAGACACTTGAGCTTACGGAGGAGGTGCTTGGCAAGACTCATCCGGAGACGCTCACCACTATAAGTAACCTTGCTATTGTACTTGAGAGGCAGGGCAAGTACACTGAAGCAGAGACTATGAATCGCCAGACACTTGAGCTTACGGAGGAGGTGCTTGGCAAAACTCATCCGGAGACGCTCACCACTATAAGTAACCTTGCTATTATACTTGAGAGGCAGGGCAAGTACACTGAAGCAGAGACTATAAATCGCCAGACACTTGAGCTTAAGGAGGAGGTGCTTGGCAAGACTCATCCGGAGACGCTCACCACTATAAGTAACCTTGCTATTATACTTGAGAGGCAGGGCAAGTACACTGAAGCAGAGACTATAAATCGCCAGACACTTGAGCTTAAGGAGGAGGTGCTTGGCAAGACTCATCCGGAGACGCTCACGACTATGAATAACCTTGCTATTATACTTGAGAGGCAGGGCAAGTACACTAAAGCAGAGACTATGAATCGCCAGACACTTGAGCTTACGGAGGAGGTGCTTGGCAAGACTCATCCGGAGACGCTCATGACTATGGTCAATCTTGCTGGAGTACTTGGGAGGCAGGGCAAGTACACTGAAGCAGAGATTATGAATCGCCAGGCACTTGAGCTTACGGAGGAGGTGCTTGGCAAGACGCACCCGTCAACGCTTACGACTATGGGTAACCTTGCTCTTGTACTTGAGATGCAGGGCAAGTACACTGAAGCAGAGATTATGAATCGCCAGGCACTTGAGCTCTCGGAGGAGGTACTTGGAAAGACGCACCCGGAGACGCTCAATAGTGTTTATTGTCTTGCTTATCTACTTCAAAGTAAGAAGGAGTATAAAGAAGCATCAATACTCTATGAAAGAGCTTGTACTGGCTTTAAATCCTCATTAGGCTCCGAACATCCAAGGACTGTCGCTTGTACAAGGAATTATTCAGTTATGTTAGATAATATTAGGAATGGGAATTGACGAGCCTACTCTATTACTGAGGTTATTAGCGAACCAGCAGACAAAGCTCCAAATTGAAAATCGGAAAATCATTTCATGGCTACATAGGCGCGCAAAAAGTACTCCGTTTACTACCACAATTCAGCGGAGCACACTTGTGGATATATAGCTAGTCTAGCACTGCAGACTACGCTTGCAATAAAAGGTAGTTCTACTAAAAACAGGAGGTTAAAGCGGCAGAAGGCGAATACTATTAGGGTTGATGTCAGAAGTAGTAGTGAAAGAGATGAAAATAGCAGTGCGGCATGGCGCTAGATAGTCTTGAGCAGCTGGATTGCGCCTTGCACCTCCTAGCATGCGACGAGTCATCAAAACCGACGCCTCCCATTTCATTGTCCTATGCTCTTGTATATCTCTGTGGCTCCAGTATTTGCCTTCTAAATATGGTTTGTGGGTGCAAAAGCAACTACTTAACGGGCGCCCCCCACACATACCTCCGCACGTCCTCTAATCCCTAGGTATTTTTTTGAGCATTTCATTGCGTGTAATGGCATTAGCGACTTCAATCTTGGTTTGGAAAGGACAGCGGAGGAGCTAAAACATTAGCTAAAGCGCATCTATCCGCTACTGTGGTACGGCAAGCCGTACTGGATTGGAATCGTCTATTTTAGCGTAATTTGGGGAGTTATATGATTACTATTTGACTAAGGCTAATGTGGCTTCTGGGAGCACTTAAAAGGGTCGTTCCTCGCACCCTTAGCTTAGCTAGCATTCCACTCTTTCAATACAATTGTTCACGTACTGATTTGACTACTTGTTATTGCGTGCGTCCTTGCTTTTACTGTTTTGCTTTGCTTGTTGTACTGGGGTCTTCTTAGGTGCGGTTTCTTGCCTATTGGGTTTCCCCCCCACAGTACAAATTCCTTTAAAAGCCTCATATATTACTTAAGAGGAAGAGGCGCTGGGCACTCTCAAGTTGGCTGAATTGAAAGCGGCATTTATTGCTATATATAAGGAAGATCTGCGTGATCTAAAAATATGCCTCTTCGTTGACGGTTTAGACGAATTTACTAGAGTGCCTCAAGATCTCGTGACCTTGCTGCTTCATAATCTCCTGATATAAAAATAAGTTAGAAGGCAAACTCTCATCTATTTGATGTTTTGATGCATGGTGCATGTAGCCTGCCAATAGGTGCCTGGAATATCGTATTACTTCCGAAAGAGGCTTTTAGGTGGCTGGAGTGAAGAACGCTGGCGAAGCTGCGCGGGCTTTCAACAAGGGCTCTCAACAAGGCTTTCAATGAGGTTCTCGAAAAGACTTTGACGTGATTCGTGTGAGAGTGGTTTGTGGGGGCTTTTTTTTTTTGAGGGATTTTCAATTGGCCACACATGCTTTATTATTCGCTCTGTTCGCAGCCAATAAACGCGTCGAAACAGCCGAAAACGCGTCCAGCCCGTGGAGGCTATGCGACTTTCGAATGCGCAAAAGCATTAACGTTTGATTTTCCAAACTTCATGTTAGCCTGGGCATCCTTTCCCAATTAACAGATTATTTCATCTTTCCCCCGTTCGTACTCTCTCCCTGCCCCTGTCTCGTCCGTGCCTTGTGTGAGGTTACACTTCAGCCTCATACTCGACTCAACACTATCTGCAAATCGATCATCAACCACCAAGCTGAAATAACGCAATCGATATTTCCAGTAGGCTACCTGTCAAGTTCCTTTCGTATATGCGAGAAGGCAATTGTTCAGAATGCCACTAATATCAAAACAACCGAAACCAATTAGGGGACGGATCCGACTGAAAGTGGCGCGGACTCCTTCTTCTGGATCGGAGGGTGGGTGCTTCGACCGAGATGTTTGCATCAAAAACCAACTTCCCGAGGATGAGGCTTTCCCAACCCCTAACGAAAATCCCACGGATGTTGGACAGTGGCCCTTGCGACCAAGAGGACGAACACGGAGAGGACTATCGAATGCTTTCAGCGGTTGCGCGACTCTAGGACCGAAAGTCGTTGTCAATGATAGAACTTCATGTTACCTTGTCAACTACCATATATTCAATGACAGCAATGCTGATATGGATGAAGTTATTGAAGGAAGATCGAAATTCATGAGCGGCCACGATGGTGAGGAGAAAGCAGTCGTTTCGGAGCGATTCAAATATCACACAAATATTGAGATCCCAAGCAAGACCAATGAGAAAAGGGAGCCTTCCAAATTAAGAGCATTCTCTGGAAAGGGCTACAGATCCATTGGAAAGTCTGGAAGTATGTCAAAAGCCTTCGGGCTTGATACACATGTCATAGCAGACTGGGCACTTTGTGATATCCCAGCTGAACAAAACGATTACGAGCATGCCACACCCAAATGTAGGAAGAGATTTCCTATGCCAGCTACGGATATCACCACTCCAGTACCAGGACGGATGGTATACACTGTCGGCAGGACGAGCGGCTTTAAATATGCTAGAATTGGCCAGGTGCCAGCCGTGGTGAAAGGTGAGAGCAAAGGAACTACGATGGAGTGGTTTCTCGAGAACATCGACTCGGCCTCGACTGAAGAAGAGTGGGTAACTAGTGGCACGGGTCTTCCTGGAGACTCCGGGGCGGGTGTTGTCGATGTCCAGACGAATAAGTTAGTTGGCCAACTGTGGGGAAGGGGCTCATATTTCGGAACTCCCCCACGAAAGATCGCACTCTTCACCGCTATTACAGACATATTGGATGACATAGAGGCACGTTGTCCGGAACTTGGGAGGCCGAAACTTGCCTCCCGAACTGAGAGTACTTCTTCTGGCTCCGGGAAGGAGTCCATCGACTGCTTCGGGGAAATCGAAAAATCGCAGCAATCCAGAGCATCGTTTGACAATTCTGAATATGTCACCCACTATCAGTACAAGCCCCAAGCCCCTTCCAGTCCTTCAGAACCGGAGGAAGCAGACTCTTCAGACGAATCTACCTTGATAACGGACATCTTCGACAGTAGCTGCGAAGAATCAGATACCTCTGTATCAACAGTCGACGAGGTGCCAGCATTCGAAGTAATTGCCGAGATTCTCTCAGATGACATCCATCTACAACCACTTCTCCAAGTTGGAACTTCTAAATTAGGACCGAGAAGGCGTGTATTCTCGACAAGACTGACGAGCATGCTGAAGTCCTATTCTGCAGAGTTGAAGATAAAGGCCGAAACCTCAAGACAGCTGCATGGCTCTAAATTTGTGGCTGAGAACGCGGGAAGTATCGCGGAGTCTATGATTCGGATACATACGAGACGCCAACTCGCTCGATATGTTGAAGTACACGACATCCAACGTTCAGCCTCTACGTCTTCGAATGACGATCGCCAAAGGTCTTCAAAACGGGTTGGCATATCTCAAGAGGACAGCGAAGGAGATAGGTTCGGCAATGGTGACCCAGAAATCTATGGGGGAGTAGAGGGTATACCACTCCATGATAACGACTACGTTGGGATGGTCATTGGTCTTAGGGAATTCTTGGCCGATGGAACACCGCTAAGAAATTTAAGGGGTAGTTTGCAAGAGCTCGTTGACTCTCATGCTAAGGTTGGGCTCATAAATTCAGCTATCCATGACCGAGATGGACAAAGGATACCAAGTAAGTGGCGCGCCACGGTGTCCAATATCATCTTTCGGTTACTCTAGTTGTATTAATCGAATATTGCAGAATTCCCTGTCTTACCTGAGATGGTCGACTTCATCCTGAAGCCAATTTTTCCATTCTTTCAAGCCCTGAAAGACGAAACACCGCCCGTAGGGAAGAGACGCATGAGTATTATATGTGTGAGTATCTAATTTTCTGCTGCCGCGAAATAATAGCCTGATGCTAACTTTTCCCAGCAATGCCACCATACTCTGCATGACGATTTTGTTGAGTTACGACCAGATGCTGTCCAGGACTTGCAAGACCGAATAAACTCTCTATCTCCAGAAGGGAACTCATCGCAAGAGTCTAGGTTCTTTGTTACAAGAAATCAAAGGGCTCTGATGACTTCAGACGGTAGCAGCAGCACCACGTCGACTCCACATGGCCATTATGAAGGCAGCGGCATTCCTAATAGGAGATATGCCCCCCTAAGGACCATCAATGATATAGAAGGCCCTATTCCCGAGCTTCCAGGGGAACTACTCTACCTACTCTTCTGTATCAACGACGGCAAGCTCGGAACGAAGGTTCAACAAGAGCTTTTATACGGAGTGTCGTCGGACCGGGACTTCTTTAAACTCCTGCGGAGCGCATACTACCGTCATAGGACATATGCATCGTGGTTCACCCTCCGCCATGTCACGAAGATTCATCTCGCAAGAGTACGTATTACATGAGCAAGAGCTCAATTTCCCTTGCTAACAACCCAACCTGCCAGTTCACCGTCGACGCCAGCCATTACGCAATCGTGCAAACCCACGCCCAAGCATGTGGGGCAATCTGCTTCTGCCTCCCGGGGCCTGAACGAGTTGGCCTTGAATATCGATGTACTCCCGTTCCAGCTGATCTCGCCCCCCCATTAGGCGAAGAGAACTATCTCATGCACTACTTTCTAAGGCCAGAATGCGCTGTGCAATCTCAGGACTGGGTCTATCAGCAAGTACCCAAGCGAATGAGGGGACAGCTGTTCGTTACGCCGTACCGGCCTGAGTTTGCATGGGGTGTGTGCTTCCAAGAGGGATGGCATTGGAAAACCATTTACTTCCTACTAGTAGTGGTCGTGGTTTCTGGGAGCTTGGTCTTCTCAATTGTGTGGACTCAGACGAGGGCTGATATACAGGGCGCTTTCGCAGTGTCAAGTTATTGGGTTGCGGTGGGTTGCTTGATGGTAGGCGGTATCGGCGTGAGGTCCCAATAATACCAGGAAAAAGCAGAAACGTAGATGATTGGATTCATAGTGACTTTGGATCTAATAGCTAAATGACTTCTATATCTAATACAATTAATGTGACGGGCATAATGGCAGTATACACGTGATTTAGGGGCTTTGGGGGGCTTCGGGCCTGTTTCGTACTAGCTTCGGGGCCTGTGCGGGACCTTTTTATAACAGCTGGCAGTTTAGGAGCTTAGAGGAGCAGAGTTTAGCTTGTGTACAACCCCAATACCTACTTGCAAGCGTCACTTATACCGGTCTGCCTTGTGTAATTCCTTGCCTTCAAGAGCCTTACAGTTAAGATTAAGTTAAAAGGTGTTTTTCCGCTAATCGAAGTAATAAAACTAATGTAGTGGGGATCTGGTGGACACGGGGCAAGTTGGGTGTTCACAAGTGATTCCTTAGCTTCTCGCTCCCTTCTGTATTTAGCATTCCTTCTTTTCAATAAAGAGGACCTTAAGTAACTCAAGACACACTTTACCTATACGATGCTTCCTTGATTCGTGCACGCACTTGTTCGATTTATTGTTATGTGTTATGTTCCCACGATCCCCTCTTCACTAACTAACATTAACAGTCTTATAAATTGCTATCTTAATAACGTAAAAATAAATAAATAAGAGCTTTTTAATTTTAATTATATAAGATATAATAAAGATAATTTAAAATAAATTTAAAATAAATTTAAAATAAATAATATATATATTAATTAATTTTAAAAGTATTATACTTTACTTAAAGAGTTATTAATTATAAAATAAAGTTAAGACTTAAGCCGTCTATACCTAGCTTTGTAATAAAATCTTAAAATCTTAATTTATTATTAAGTTAAAACAAATATATAAAGTAAACACTAAGCTTATTACAACTCGCCTTACTTACTTAAAGCTAAACTACTTACTTAATATGCCCTTATATAAATAACGTTCCTCGGAGGTGTTCCTTTAATGTTTAAAAACTAAGTTTAACTTAATTATAAAGACATTTTCTATAAGAGTTATTAGCTGAAACCCACTTATGTTTAGGCTTGAGAACGAGTCTAAATCTGTTACATTATAGCTGTCTTCCAACCTCCCAATTGCCTTCTCACATCCAGACCGGGAAACCAGCATGTCTGTTATAACCATCAACGGAAACTCATTCGACCCAGCCGGCAATGCTGTGCGTGCGTTTGGCCTCGAATCGGTGGATGTTTCCCAATCGAACTCCATACTCATTCAGACCTCTGGAGGTCCGCTCAAGAAAGAACAAAAAGAAGCGTTGAGAAAGAAAGATATCAAGATCTATGAATATGCCTCAAAGGATACGTATCTCTGCGGATACAAGCCCGAAGATCCTCGACCGTACGAGATCTCGATTTCATTCAACATGCCAACGTTTACTTGCCCAAATTTGTGGTACAGCCTAGTCTGAAAACCGACCTGGAATCCACAGTACCTGGGGTGCAATCAGTATTTGTGGAATTCAATACTGTATCTAGCGCACTCTGTACAGTTGACATCATTCTGAACCAGGACTCCTAGTCCAGCGCAGCTCTCCGTCTATTCTCCTTCGCAAGCACAAAGTACAGAACAATAGCAGAGGCAATCGTAATACAATAACTACCCACGTCAGCAAATACCCCCCAAAACTTATCCCAACAAACTTACCAGATAATCAACACTAGCCACATTTCAGAATAATGCCTCGACGTCGTCTGACTCTTAATCAACTGCGGCCCCACAATATTCCCCACACAATAAGCAACAAATATCGTAGCAGCCATAAAACATCTCTTCGTCTGTCCTGCAGCATTTACTTTTCCAACCGTAAAGGTCAGAGAAACCACAGGGCCGAAGAATCCAATGATAGAATAGCCGACCACGGGGGCAGCTATGTGGTGATACCACGAGCTCTTCTATATCATGGCACAACTGGTTATGACTGGTAGACGGCAGAGCATTAGAAGGATGATCCTGATATTGGGGATGCGAGATATAATAGATAACTAGCTAAGATTTATATATCGTAAGTACTAAGCATAATAATATTTAACACTGTAACTATAATATATGGTCTAGTGGGGGAAAGCGCCTTGAAAAAATATCTAAACAATCTATGTTTAATCAATCCATTCCTCCTCAAACCCCCCTTGGATGACTACCACCTCCCCATTCCTGGGACAGTAAAATGTCCCATCTCTCAGTCGCCAAATTTAACTGCGCCATCTCTCTGGAATCAAATGGCAACAGAAAATGTTTCCTGATATCTACACCATCCACATCATTCAACGCCCACGTGCATACCCAGAACTTCGTATCAACAAAGACCAAAGTATCCTGACATTTGACTTCTCGTCGTAAAGCCGAGCTATCAATCAGACCAACTGAGAGTCGGATATATTTGAGCACAGAAAGTGGAATTTGATCCCGAGGCCGAGTTGTCACGCCAGGTGAGTTGGGATGAGGGGCTATAATTACCCTGCTAGTTTGACGGAAGCCCCAAGGACATTTGGCTGAGAGAATCAGAGAAGTGCCGTCTGCAGTCCCGACAACTCGGTCGACCGGTTCTTTGATCCCATTGATATGCATACCATCTAATGCAGCCGGCAATGAAGCTCCATCCTCGCCAAACCTGAGCGTTTCAACCAGTGACAGATCAGACCACTTCAAAATTTGGAGACTGTTAAAAGTCAATCCGAGAATTAAGTCTTGGTTGAATGGGTCATTGAAATATTGCTGTATGTGTAGCGTCGGAAATGGAGACGCGAGAGTAGATTTCGAGTCGAGGCAGTGAAGTTGAAGATGGCCTGTCGACCTTATCAAGAGACTCTTTCCGTCTGGCGAGAACAGCAATTGGGTTGCTGGAGATGGTAGCATTACATCAAGGAGCCGGGCTGACAATCTTGCATCTTGTACCAGGACTCGGCCACTTAGATCCGCAGAAGCGACATAAGCCCCATCAGAGCTCACAGCTAAGCAATGACTCGCCATTTCTTGATGAATAGTTTGAGCAACTGTGCCGTCTTGACCGACCTCGTTAAGAATACCTGCTTCATCTGCTGAATAGAATGAACGATTGTTGGGATTGACAGCTAATGCCGTGACAGGTTCTTCCATCTTCATACCACTGATTGTGGGAGCAGACGATTCCTGTAGTGTGGGGGGATTGGAGCTCGATACGTCACTATCCCTTTCTTCTTCTTCTGCAAGCTTAACCAAGGCATTTGGTTGCCATATGTTCATCATTGACAAACGCATATCATAGACACACCGACCATCTGGCGATATAGCCAACGCAGAACTCTGAGATGCAGCTTTGACTTGATACACGAGAGCGCAAGTGTAGAAGTTCCAAACTTGAAGAGTTCCGTCGGACTGTGCTGTTGCAAAAAGACCGCCGCTAGGGCTGCATGCAATTTCTGAGGCACAAATATTGACAGATTCGTGCTTGTTATTCTGAGGATGCCATATGAAGAGACGACCACCATCGAAAATGCCGAGTATGTGGTCACTGGCGGCATTCCAATGCATTTTCACAACATCAGAAGAGGAAGGTTGCATTGCAGACTTATTTCCACCTCTGAAACAGCGCGCGACGAGTTGAAAACTGTCGGTTGTCCATACTGACATTGGCGAGTCTTTATATGCAAAGGCTATCTGAGAGCCATCCGGCTTAAATCGCACGATAGTTGGAGCAGATGATGTACCAGTAAAGCTGACGTCTGGCACTTTTGGGTCATACTGAGCAGTTCTGGTGACTGGAATATTGCGTAGAACATTATCGTCAGAGAACGTTAAAACTCTCAAATCGCCCTCAGAAAAGCATGCATCAAGAATCCTTGCACCTTCGGTATTTTGAAAGGTGTAAAGATTCTCGTTGTTGAGAAGGTTCCAAACGGTCGTGCGTTTGACGCCACAAGCTAGTAGAGTGTTACCCACCAGACTCATTCGAGCGCAGATTATTCCATCCCCGTCCTTAATAGACATAAATGTCTCGCATGTTGAAGCGTGGAATGCAGTCAAGCGGTTCCCAGAATCAGTGACAACAAAATACTCCTCTGAACAAGTAACACTGCGGATTTCTGGCGCATCTTCGAGAACGAACTTGGCGAGGTAATCATCCCAATAGTCTTTGTTGCCCGTGATGGTTAATGGTGAATCAGATCCGAAGGTCTGTCTGAGAATCGAGTTCCTCGGACAGAACTGGGCGAGTCTGTAAATCAAGTCTGGGTACTGACTGATATCTCTCCCAAACTTGCCCACAATCTTGACCAAATCCACTGTCCATTTCCGTAGAATATCCTCGTCCATTAATGCCGAATACAAGGGGTTTTCGGCACGATCTTCCTCCAATTTGTCTTCAAGAAATGCTGATATCATCTTAGATGCGTGCGTGATACATTTCAGCTGATCTGCAACCGCCAATGCATGGATCCACACCAGAACTGCTGGCCCTTGAAAGAATTTGAGAAGCAGCTTTGTAGAGCTCAATCTGTCATAAGCACGACTTTTCCCCAAATGGTAGGCCCAATTCCTTGCAGAATATTCCAACATTCCACTGTTCTCCAACCGATTGAGACGCAATCTTGCACTTGGATCCATCAATATCTCAAGGCATCTTGAGAATAACATGTTGTTGCCACATCTAGGCTCCACTGCCAGCCAAGGATGAGGAGAGCTTAACAAGAACTCAAGTGCCGATGAATGGATCAGTTCCACGGTTGTTGTGTTCTGATCTACCACGATGAGCTCCCCACATATATTTGAGATTGTCCAGCTTAGATTCAAGATCTTTCGACCAGGGTCTATTGCCTCTTGCAATTTCTGTAGCGTCAATATTCGTGAGGAACATGCCACCCAAGTCAGAATCTTGTTTGCCAGTACTAGTTCCTCCCGCCTGGTAATCTTTTGGTCGAGATTGGCTTGGATAAATTCGAACAGACTTCGTAGTTCCTGGGGAAGACCATCAATTGTTTCTTCAATCTCCTCGCGTGTATTGCACTGTAAAGCTTTCCCCACAATGACAGCCGCCCAAAGAAAGTTGCCGCTTGCTCTCTGAATTATAGTGCGTATCACATGATTCTTAAGACCTACGCCCCATCGCTTGCTGGTTGTCCTTAACTTTTCCGCAACATAACGTGCGAGGTCGGTTTGGGCTGGGTCGCAGTACTTGACCTGCGCATCCTGAAGTGATAAGGTAGCACACTGCATTCCAGAACTCAGTCCATCAAAGTGCGGTGCCAGTTCCTGATAACGTCCTGTTATGAGGATTCGCAATGGCAGACCGAGCTGTGCCAAGCTAACAAGTGTATTGAGCGCGTGCTGCGGCGAATTTGATGTGTCAAAACTATCAATCACCCAATATATTGGTGCAGGAAAATCGACCTTGGGGAGCATCCCGAAAAATAGCTTCTGCCACAATACTCGAGCATCTGATTTTGGCGTAATGACTCCTTTTTTGACGAGCTTGATAACCCGGCGCTGGTAATCCTGGGAATACGCTGACAGTTGATATGCCAGAGAACGAAGAAGGCTGTTAAACCTCCTCTTGCTCAAATCAGAATGGCGAAAAAAGAAGAACTGGCATGGCATATTGTGCTGCTTTAAATGGCGGATGATGAACGAGGAGAGCACAGATTTTCCGACTCCAGGGGGTCCGTGAATCCATAGCATAGCAGGTGTCGGTAACCTTGCGAACATCCATGTTTCGAATTCTGGAGTATCTACAAGCCATGTGCAGGTCCCTTCCATCCGCTGCTCACTGAATACGTCCAGATCTTCAGAAACCTGGTCGTCTACCAACTCGAGAGCTTGTTGCAGTTCGTCAGGTACGTCGCTATCCGTTGATGACTCGCTGATGATTCTCTTTCGTTGGAAACGACGAGCAAGTGAGCGAAGCATGTCTTTGATAGTCAAGTAGCACTCGTCGCTAGGACTCTCAAATTTAGCAATAGTACGATGATTGGCGTTGAGAGGCGCAGATATTTCATCGCGGTATCCAAGCACTGCCGAGTCTTTCCCAACAATTAATATCTTTGTAGGCCCTACAGGAGTCTCTAAGGTCTCAAAGAATGATATTAACTGAAGCTTAGTAAAATGATTCCGAAACTGGTCATTAATAGCTTGCAAGGACATCGAATTCCGCTGCAGTTCAGAGATGAACTGCGTTGATGATTGACCAAACGGGCTGACAGTCAGAATTCTATTCAGCGTATTGGAGAAGTCGTTCCCGCGGTGAGGAGTAGCGAGGAATACGATGCTGCACCAATTCTGGACGATATCCTTGAATTGTGGATCGTTCAGACCAAGGATGTAGGCTTGCTTCGTGACCAGCCCGCCCATTGAATGTACAACAAAGATGATGGGGATCTTGCCCAAGTTCGACGAATCTGCTTGTTCATGTATTTTTAAACGAAGCAAGAGGTCTCTGGCAAAGTCGGCGATATTTAGAGTGCTTGACGAGTTACGGTCAGAGAAGAATCCATTATAGCCGAAGGAGGATATTCTCGCGCCAGAGAGGCCAGGTTCTCTTGGGAGCCATTCTTTGGGCCAGAAATAGCTCAAATCATCGTTGAATGTCCAAGTTGCGCGGCTAGAACCGCCAAGCCCATGAACAAAGATGATGTCGATGGAAGGTACTGAATGAGGAAGATGAAGAACTGTCAGGCCGAGAGGGTCGTCTCGCCGTTTGCGGATTCGGTCGCTCGGCGCTTCTGAAGAGGTCGGAGATCCTACAAGACAGTCTGAACCGGAAGCAGAGGGGCCAGAAGTTCTACGACGCCAAGGTGATTGAGACTATTTGATATGAGCCAAGCCTTTCGGGGAGCTTGTATCGCCTTAACGTACCATTTCCAGCCTTGCCAACGGCTGTTCGAGCGGGGGCTCGCTCGATGCCTACTTTAACACTAGATTCCTCGATTTATTGAGCGTAGCAAATGAGAATGGAGAGGGATGCTGGAACATAGGGTAACACAACTGATGGTAAATCTCCTTAGTTTGCTGCACAAAGTAAATGATGAGAGTGCCAGATAGCAAGAGTCAGCAGTCAGCCTCGAGTTGCTGATTAGGTAATATTGGAGCACACAACGAAAGGTGCGGTGCGAGGCGCGCCATTCTCGTTAAATGCGTTGCGATTCGTCGATTATTGCTTTAGGGCGAAGGACTGGGGCTGAGTAGGTACAGTTGCGCTCTTTTCGCTAGGCAGCAGCCGGAGCTTGGCGACACCGACAACACCAGTGTAGGCGCTTCTCTCGATGCAGGTGGTTCCCGCCACTAGCCATGACGGAATTGCAATAACAAACTCCTGAGATGAGAAATAAGGGATATAACTATAAGAAATAACGGTCCCTTGTAATAGTGGGTTTGGGTAGGTATGAAGTGAAGGAATGATCCCAGAGAGGGTACGTGGGGTAAGACACAATTGCCAAAGACGGAAACTCGGGTGAATCGATGATGGAAACAGACCAGGGAAGTCCACGCTACTGGTGATTATTGCCATTCGGCCTATCACATCAGAAGTGAAATATTTCGTTCCACGATATCGCCAAATTTCTGCGCGGAAAGTTTCCGAACCTGGTATCCGTTCCGTTACTACCAGCAACGACTTTCGCTAAAAGTTAAAGAATATTAAAAAGTCTCACACTGCCAACTCATTATACCTGGCTGAATATTTATACAAATTAAAGGAAAAAATGATGTGATTACTTGAAAGGGGGTAATTTAGAAATTTTAAAGAGGAATTGAGTTTTATTGTTTTTTCGTAGCAGATTATTTCAGATTAAACTAAGGAGAAAATTCGCCTACTAAAAGTCCCTGACGGCAGCGGAACAATACTGCTGAGTCTTAGGAACTCCGCGTCCTGTTAGGACCCCCTTCGTTGGAATTATTGGCTATTTGAAGTCATTCATGCTACTAGATCGATCAAAAATATAATATCAGTTTGCTGTATCAGTCCCTTAAGTGACCGTCAAGGCCGACTATGAACAGAGATAAGATTGGGTGAAAATTTGAGGGAGATTGAGAGCCGCGGTGACGAAATATCAGCAAAAGAGATGAAAACAAAACATACAACAGCAGGTATTCGCTGGTGGTCACCCACCCAACTACTAATCTGCCGATCTGAGGCTTGTGTATGGCAGAGCGGACGGGATGCCCAATTCTCCTCAGTCTATGGTCGTATGTGACGAGTATCGTGCTATCAAATATAATATCTCGTTTCATTTTTTTAATTTCCCTGGAAGCTGAAACCCGCCCCGGCTCGCCCGGATCTTCGGTTTCCCAGAGCTGCTCCCGAGCCTGCCGGACGTCGAAATTCGAGCGGCGGGGAACCGGAAGGAAGCTTAAACCTGGAATGCCCCAGCCCTAGAATTTACAAGGCAGTCATCATTTTTTCGAAGACTGCCTCCATCTTCATTACGGTCGCTTACCAGTAAATGGCTCGATGCGAACAGAACCAACACCCATATTTGAAAGATTTCTAGTTTCACATCTCTTCGATCTATCGACAAAACTTTATAATTTGATTAACAAGGGCCTGTGCTTCTGTACTTCTAGAGTCGTTCATCCCGTCTTGATGTTTCATATCCCTGCAGCTCTCGTGTCATCGGTCTCTTTGGTACTACCTCACGTGCCCTACAAGGCATTCACCTTCTGCTTCTGGATACGAGCTCCACCGAAGACGTCACCACGGCCCGTTTCCTTAGATTGCCTCGTTTCACAACGGTTAATGTGTAAGCGAGATATCTCGAAGGTTGGAGTCTGTGACTTGACTGTCAGCCTCATGCCCACAATATTTGTTAAGACACCCATAGTGTCCTTGATGCCAGGCCTAGTATTCTATTTTCAATTGTCTATGACAGCACCCACCATTCTCTACCCAATCCTGCATCACATTTCTGTTCCTCTTCCGCCGTTGTTGGACTGTCTAGAGCAGAAAGTTGCATTTGTCAGAAAGGAGCATTTACAAAAACAAAGCTTCATCCCGACAGAACTAGAAACGACAGTGCAGCACTGGGCAGGAACAGACTCCTCGGACCATGGCCTCAAACCTCTTCATACCCGCTGATCATCTGGCAGAGTCCCATGCATCAACAGCAGCCGTTGAGGAGGCTCAAGCTGTGGTAGAGGATATTGCAGCCCTTAACGGTGTATTCACACCTGCCTTACTTGCACGGGGCGAGGGACCCAACTGCGACAAGGACATAAAGAGATTAGTGGCAAGCAACACCAACCTGAAGAAAATTGCTGGCGAGGCTACTCACAAGTAAGTCTGCTAAATCAGATGCAAGAGTTGTTGCTAATTGCTTTAGACTTGCTGGAGATCTGTACGATGTTCCCACTCGCTTCGTCCTCGAATCCATTCAGAATGCCGACGACAATGATTACGAAGCTGGTATCAAGCCGTTTCTACGACTGTCTGTTGCCCCAAAACAAATCCGGCTCGACTGCAACGAGAAAGGTTTCAAGGAAGACCACGTCCGCGCAATTTGCAGTGTGGGTCAAAGTACCAAATCAAAGCAGAAGGCCACGGAGGGGAAAATCGGATTTATAGGGGAGAAGGGTATTGGGTTTAAATCCGTTTTCAAACTTGCCGAGCGAGTCTACATCCATTCGCCACCATTCTCTTTCATGTTTGACAAACGACGAGAACTTGGCATGATTACGCCATCCTGGGTCCCAGAAGGGGAAGTGCGATCCTTGCTCAGGGCCGCCGATTCTCAAACAGCTATTTTCCTATTGCCAAATGCTGGAGAGACGTACGATGAGCCAGAACTGTTAAACGAGTTTCTCTCTATTCATTCTACCCTCCTGCTCTTTCTAAGAAAGCTCAAAATGCTAGAGTTGGTTTTTACCGACCTCTCTCTTGGATCCGGACTTTCTTCGTTTCATAAGACCCTTGCTTGTGAGATGCTGGACAGTAGAAGAGTCGCCATATTAACTGAAAGAGACGTCATTACCTCAAAGATCCTCAAACGCGAAAAGTACTATTTATTCGAACAAGTTCGAGAAATCACACTGGCTGTTGAAGAAGAGCGTCGAAAGGGAGTCAAAAGGACTGA
The DNA here is from genome assembly GCA_021399475.1 of Hyaloscypha finlandica. Classification (NCBI taxonomy): domain Eukaryota; kingdom Fungi; phylum Ascomycota; class Leotiomycetes; order Helotiales; family Hyaloscyphaceae; genus Hyaloscypha; species Hyaloscypha finlandica. Next base: position 190,971 of record JAJTUR010000087.1, on the reverse strand, counting down.
ACTGGCTTTGGCATTCCCCATGGATATCTACGGACAGCCTTGTAACTCTCCCCAGCCTGTGCATGCATTTCTTCCTATCCGAGACTATGGCTTTACAGTAAGTAAAACGTCCCTACTTCACGGATATGACTAACTTTTGTTACAGTTTCTTATCCAAGCAGATTTTATAGTGACCGCAAGTCGACAAGATATGGAGCTGACAAAACCTTGGAATGAGGCCTTGTGGGGTTATGTTTCCCATGTCTTTAAAGATGCAATTGTCGACTTTGTCAAATCACCAAATCATGAGCTTCGTTACACTTGGATGAGATTTTTGCCTACCGGTGTATCTCATCTACTTCTGAATCAAATCAAGGACTCGATTCAACAAGTCATGCGATCGAGCAAGGTCCTCGAGTCTCGATTAGGCACACTCCATTGCCCCCCTGATTTGTATCGCGTCCTAGATCAAGTAAAAGATCGCTTTGGGTGTCCTATAGTCGGCGCCGACTCGAGCTATCTGTCTTCAAATTACGAAAATCGAGACCAAGCGCTCTTGGAGGATCTAGGAGTTGAGTTTTGTTCATGGCCCTGGATTTTAGAGCAACTTTACCTCCTTGGGGATGCCGTCATATCAAAACCCGTGTACTGGCACGAAGATCTCGCAAAATCCCTTCGCCTTGACAGCATTAGCAAGTCTGCAGCATGGACCGACTGGGGCCGTCACATCAAAAATCTGCGCCTCATTCCTCTGCAAGATGGGACTTGGGTCTCTGCGACCGAAATAACCAGCAACCCCATCTATTTTCGTCAAGACAATGGAATGATTGACGTGCCAGCCGATATCAATCTTCGTCTTGTAGAGTCTAGCTCCTCAGCAAATACTCATCGTGAACAGTTTTTCAGACTCCTTGGAGTGAAAGATTGCGACAAGAAAGAGGTTGCAGGTTTGATCTTACAAAAACACAATGATGGCAATCCTATACCGCCAATGGATGATGCGGTTGCTCACGTCAAATATCTCTTTGCGCTTAATCCAACTATCCGCGACAAGCTTGATTTGAAAATTCTGTGGCTCTATGATGAAGAAGGAAATCCAGCAAGAAGTCACGACCTCTATGTCCGACATACTGCGCTTCAGAGATATAGCGCCGCTTCACTTTTTGGATCTGAGTTCCCTGCGAAATTCTTATCGGCCAGCTACAGCTCATGCACAGAGGTAAATAACGAGCCTATAGTGCATTCGCTTCTGCAATCTTGGCTGGAGAGATCAACTACTATTACGGACATACCCCGACTCACGAAGTCCGGAAGAATTTCCCAAGATTTTGAGTTCATTCTCAGGAGATTTCCGAACGACGTTCTTCACATCTTAAAGACGCATTGGACTACATATAAATCGTCTATTGGTTCTAGTCAAATTATCAGGGATAGGCTCTGCTCTTATGAGGTTCAAACATTTGACGGTGTAGACTTCAAACAACAGAAACTCAAGGATACATTCGCGCCAGATCCTATACTAAAACAGATCAGCTCTGACTTATGCAACGAGTCGCAAGGAGTCTTCTTCTTATCCTTTGATTCTTATAAACCCTCTGATTGGAATTTCCTCAAAGTCTTTGGGGTGAAGTTCATTGCCGATCTCAGTTTCTATGACTGGTTAATACAGCAAACCCAGTTCCGGAATCTCTGTACTTTGCCCAAATTCAAAGATCTTCTTCAGAGAATGGCTCACCTAGCAGGCGTTGATCCGAGTCGACAGTTATCTGTGTGGTAAGCTCGGCAAGCTCTTAACATACATCCATCTATGTCGGCTAACAAACAAGCAGCAGGACCTTTAGGCTTAATAATGTTTTTATCCCAAAAGCAGGTGGGGGCAATTGGGCTAGCTCTAGAGATTGCGTTTGGTGTGCCCCAAGTGGTTTTCAGAAGCAGCTCTCCATTATGCAATGGTATAATGATGACGACAGCGTTCGCACCCTGCTCCGGTCCACGATTAAAATACAAGACGCTACAGTTGAGGCAGTAATCGAAGACATGACTTCTGGAACACCATCCAGCGAGTATCTGCAAGCTGCGTCTGTATATATTGTCACGAAACTAAAAAACGTTTCCAATGAAAACGCCTTGAAGAAGGTTAGGTAAGCCCTGACCTATTCGAATTCACAAAAGGGCACAACTGACCGATTAATATGCAGGGAAGCTTTCAAAGACCATGCTTTTCTCCCAACAAATGGCGCTATTCCTGGTCGTCTGAAGTCAATTTCCTGCTTTTGGGGTATGCCAGACCACGGAGGGCCAAAACTGAGCTTCAAGCACGATCTCCAACCTGAATATCAGAGCAATACCACCATGTCTACTCTTTGCAGATCAATCCTGAGATTATCAGGCCCTTCCTGGGACGATCTCATGCGTGAGATAGAAGTGTTGAAAGGTCGAAATGTGGTCGGTAAAGAGCATATTGAGGGCATATATGCTTACATGTTCCATAACTTCTCAAAGAAAAAGGAAAACTGGGCACTCATCTTGTAAGGAAGGCATGGTCTTTCTTGATTCTATTCACAATCTGACTGATTCTTTTGTTAGGGCAAAATTCGAGAACCAAGCATTAGTGTTTGTGAAATCGCCGAGCAGAAATTGCTGGAAACGACCATCGGAATGCATCTGGCAGGCACCAGTAGCCATTCGATGCAAGTCTGCTCTCAAAGATCAATATAGCTCCTCCGATTTGGCGGTACTAAACGCATACTGGGCATCAAAGATGCCAGTGTCACAGAATATATCTCAGACTTGGAGATTCTGAGTAAAACATCCGATTGCAGCCGGGATGACGTTGAAAGCTTGTACAAGTCTATTGAGCTGCAATGGAAACCAGAGATGGAAATTCGGTGAGTTTAGTTTCTACATTCCCTAAGATCTATGATTAATGTTTACTAGTTCGGCGTTTGGACCAAAACCTCTTATTTTTGACTATAAGAAAATGATGTGGGCGTCGCTAGATGACTGCGTATGGTCTGGACCTGATTGCATTAAACTGACTACTAAATTGGCACCACTCTATCCGGAATCCAGAAAATTCTTCGTCGAATATCTTGGGGTCAGAAATGCTTTATCAAAAACTCTCATCCACGAACTCTCACATTTACACATACCCGACCCAGAAAATATATCAGCGGAAGTTTTAACAAGCGTGAAAGATATATTATTTGCACTGAATAATGCTCTTATCCAAAATCCCGGGAAAAAATTTCCGGAGACGGTTGAAAAGTTCCTGAAAAGTAAAAGAGTCTGGCCCTGTCGGTACATCGGATTGGCACCTGTCGCACTTGTTGACCTGACACAATCATTCTTCGTCCCGGATCACCCTCTCCTCTTGCAACTACTCCACACGAAAGAAGATTGTGGTTTCCCTATTCTGGACGTGCAGTCTGAGGAAGTCAATGCAGTTAAACGGTTATTGCTCGCCATGAGGCTTGAGGGAAGGTCTCTCTCTTTGTCAAAAAAGGAGACCGTGAGCGCAACCGATACGTCAGACCCTGCTGATGACCTGACTGAAGACTTGCGGAAAAGAGCACAAGCTTTATTTTAGTAAGGGTTTGTTTTGTAGCCAGAAGACGACTGCTAATATTCAACAGCTGTGCAGTTCATTATGAAACAACGACAAAGCTAGCACACGACAATCTCCTTAAAAAGCTGAGCGGTATTCGTGTTTATAGGACTCCTGATATCTCTACCAAATATGAAATCAATTCCCAAGGCATTGAGAAGAGTGTAGTGGCAACAGGTTACCTGAGAATGGCCGAAGAATATGATGAGCTTCGAGTATACGTTCCCGATAACGAAAGTCTTCGGAAGATGGGGTATTCAAACTCCCTGGCGATGGAAATGATCAGAATCCTTCAAATTCCCGAAGACAAATCCTGGCAAGTAGTCAGCGCTCTGTTGACCTCGGATCCGGATGTCGAACAACTTGCCTTGATTCTATCGCTACACGGAATTCATCACAAGCTGGGCCGGCAGAGTGTCTCTCGGCAAATAGAAACAAACGAGACAACAAATAAACAATCCGACTATGAAGACGAATGCGATGTAAGACGAAATGCGGAAATCCAATTGCCGACCAGCAGTGGAGGAAGCCCCCTGTCTACCGCACTCAACAATCTTTCAAATCCATCACTTGCTGTCCCGGAGGAAGTGGCTCACGAACAGCCCCATGATCAATATCACATCAATTTACAAAGCAGTGAAGATTCGTTACCGTTGGACACGAAAACACTTCAAAAATTGGCTCCTTCAAATATGTCGAGCTTTGGAGCCGCCCACAGCTCTCCCAGGGCCTCTCAGGACGATATAGTAGCGACTAGAAGTCGAATCATTGCTAAAGCGAAGGCAGCGACTACCTCAATATTTACTGTTGCTCCTGACGTCCGAGGCGGAACTGTTGTAGCACACCCAACATCAGCATTTAATCTTTCAAGTCTGGCTATAGAGTTGCCATCTACGCCTCCGAGAACACCAAGCAAAAATAGGAGTGTCGAGAATGTTCGATCCATACAAAGCAGCATCCCACCAGCTCGCGTCAAGCCGACCACGCCGCCGTCAGGGACAAAAGGCTTACCAGTAGCTCCTAGGACTAGCCCGCATGGTTATGACGATATAGGTACTATTGGGTACGAAGGCGAGCAGTTCTCCGTTGAAGTCTTGAAACAACACCTTCCAGATTTCGATGAGGGTAAGCACTGGACCAGCAAACTAAGAATTTATGGTGGATTTGCACAGTATGGCACCGAGGTCACAGATTTGACATATCAAGACACCCAGGGTCTTTTAAGCAAATTTATCTTTGATAGAGCGGAGGACAGGAGTGTACCAGATTGGTTGAGAGCCGCGGCCCTTACTCCTGGATCAAGGTGTCCAACATACTTTTTGGAAGTCAAGACTACGATTGGAGCGTGCGACACGCCATTTATCATCTCTCGTAACCAATTTAAAATCGTAAGTGAGTCCTTCGCGTTATATTACAACTGCAACGCTGTTTAACTGGGTATATTTGCTGATACCGTGTCGTAGATGGAAGATAAGGCTGTTACTGCGGGTGGTATCCCAACCGAGGTGTATGTCATCTTACGAGTCTATGACATCAATGGGCAGCCTCGTATAAAGATATACCTAGATCCTTGGAATTCGAGGGGCCAAGATGGAGGTCTTCGCTTTACGGTAGAGAATTATACTGTAGCACAAATATCTATATAGTATGGTTTGAGGAAATGAGCATTGTGTTTGTTAAGCTGCAGTATCATATAATTCAAGAAGCGGAGAATTTGATTAGTAGTTGGAAAGGCATCATACGAACCCGCAGTGTGGGCTCCGATAAATTTATCGATCGGGATTATCGCTTATTAATCGTTATCGGCTTATCGATTGATAAGCGATCGATATCGATAATTATTATCGATAAAAGTGGGTCCTAGCTATTAAGCGAGCCCTATTACATGAACATCTCGCTTTCTAGTTTAATTATAAACTAATTAGTATAAAGATTAGTATAAACATAGACTATTATCACTATACTATTATATTTCTATTTAATAATCTATTATATAATATAGATAATATAATTATTACTAATACTATTAATGTGATAGGGCTCGCTTAATAACTAGGGCCTACTTTTATTAATAATCCTATTAATAAAAGTAGGCCCCTATTATGTAATAATATAGGAATATCTAGCTTTCTAGTTTAATTATAAACTAATTAGTATAAAGATTAGTATAAAAGTAAACTATTATAAATATACTTTTATACTTTTTAACTTTCTATTTAATAATATATTATTATAAAGTAGACTAGCTAGTATTAAACACGTAATAATGAGATTCATACTACTATTTCTTCTAAAAAGAATCAAAATTTTCATACTTTCTTTTATTATCTCCTTTACATATAATAGTACTTCGTCTTTTATTATTTAAATATAACTTCCGAAACTACCTTATTAATCTATTAAGCCTCTACTACTATAGACTCGACTTAATATCTAGCCTCTACTACTTTTAAATTAACTTAATCTAAGGCTTATTCCAAAAACATAGAGACTAGGCGAAAGCTATTTAGGCTTATACTCGCCGTAGGTGTCTAGATATAGATGAAGATTATAAATACTACTATTATATTCCTTACGAAATAGAGAACCTACTATTTATCTACTATACTAGGGTCTCTACTAATTAATAAAATTATCTTAAGTTATAATATAAGATTATTATTAAGGAAGTAATAGAAATTAGTCTAATTTAGAAGAAAGTACTTAACTAGCTATAATAGCTTTATAAGAAAGTAGAGTTATTTAGCTAATTAACCAAAATCAATACATATATCTTTTAATAATACCTTAATCGGGTAGTTATTTATAAAGCTTTGATTTCCTTAATTATTATCTATAATCTACCTTTTCGAATAGTTAAATAGCCCGAATTTTATACCCTTTATCGAGTACTTAATCTAGAATCTTAGGGCTTTCTTACTATATCTCACTCTTATATAAGAAAAAAGCTTAGGGAGTACTAGGTTAGCTTAAAGGATATTATATAACGAAAACTCTAGTCTATAATTTCGAGTATTTATATTTCTCTTAATATCTAGACTTCTTTATAAGGATACCTTCTTTTAGGTATTATTATATATTTTATTAAATAATAAGATAAGAATCACGTGAAGGCCCTTCTAGCTCTTCGTATAATACTAGGTTATTTAAGAGAAGACTAATTTTCGGTTTTATAACTTATACTTAAAGACTATAGTATTACTAAGTAACTTAGAGCTATTATAGGTAATAATACTACTATAAATAGTATACTATATCGAGCTATTAAGTTATATTTACTAAAGGAAGAAGGATTAGAATAGGATACTTTATAATAGTAAGTTTATTATTTAGGATATATTATTAACCTTTTTATATAAGCTTTTTATTTTATAAAGTCTTTATAGTTAAAGAATTAGAGGCCCTTAATAAGGAAGAGGACTTAGGAGATTTAGAAGACTTACCCCTATTAAGTAATACAGAGAAATAGATGAAATTTCGACTTTTAGGGCTATTAAGTAAGCTTTATAATATTATTATATATATTCGTCGCTCTCTTAGTCGGATTACTAGATTTAAAGCTCTTACTAGAAGACTAATTCCTCTTAATAATCGGACGCGATAGAATAGCTAGTATATAATACTTAATATTACTCTTAAGAAGTATACTTAGCTTAATACCTATTATAAGGAGTATCTCGAGGACCTAGGGCTAGATTACCTTATTCTAAGTAAGTAGGAAAGGCTTCGGATAATTATTACCTTTCTTAAACTATTTCAAAGAGCTACTCTTAAGACTTAAGGAGATACTATAACTATTAATCGGGTGCTTTTTATAATAGATATTTTAATCTAATAGTTTAATAAATCACTAGTAAGTAATAATTTTTATACTAATCTTTATACTAATCTTTATACTAATCTTTATTACTTAGTTTAATAATACTAACTATAGTATAATAGAAAACATATATATATAATAAAGACTTTTATAGTCGAATCCGGAAAGGGTAAGAGGTCTTTAATACGTATTACTATAAGTCTAATAATACGCCTCTTTACGTTACTATTCTTATACTTTATCTAAATCGCTATATGAAGTATATTAGGGCTAATTAGGAGAAAAGATAAGTTTAGCTTACCTTAACTAAAGTCAGAAAGCTTTAGGAGGAATATTAAGATTAGCTATCTACCCCTAGTAATTTAATACTAAGGAAGAGGTTAAGTAGCTAATATAGAGAGAACTCGACGATTTTAATAAGATTACTTAGATATTAGGGAGATATATATAAGTAGTAAGTTAAGACGAATAAGAGGATTATTATTAGAATAAGCTATTAGATATTAGGAAATTATCTATACTTTAATAGTAGTATTAAGAAATATAAAGAAAGCGCTACCTAAAGCTCTTACTTATAGTAATTAATATTCTCTTAATTCTAGTAATAAGTACTAAAGTAGAGCGAATCTTTTTAAGTACTCGCTATATAGTATTATAAGATAAGACCTAGATAATAGCTAAGATATTAGAGATAATAGAATACTTAAAGTATTAGAAAAGGAATAGGATTCTATATACTTTTATAGATATAAGTAAGGGGTAAGAAGATTAGTACAAAAATTAGTATAATCGTAATTATTTTCTTTATAATTTATAACTCCTAGTATCTTAGAGATATAATACCTAGCTAATTACTACTTTTACTCCTAGTTACTAAAGAAGTTTCTCAAATATTCTTAAGTAACTTTAGTATCTTCTATAACTTATAATTTAGAGTTAGATAAGAAGACACGTTAATATAAGCTACTATCTATAAGTTCCCCCTTACTATATACTAGTACTATTACTACTTTATAGCTTTTAGGAGATTAAGTAGAGAAGTTAAAGCTAGTAGTATTTAACTTAGCCTCGGATTCTAGTTACTAAGTAATAGGACTAGGAAGGTTAACTTAGTTATTATCTCCCTAATACTAACTAGTAAGGTTTCTCTAAATAGCCTTTTAGCCTAGTGTAAAGAACTTAGAAGGAGGACTATTAAGCGTAATATAGCTACTATATAATAATTAGTAAGTAATAGAAAGATAAGTAAAATCTATACTAAGTATATACTAATTAAAGCTTCTTAAATAGGAATCTCTTCTCTTCTCGCTACTCTTTCTATTATCTCGTAAACTTAATACGCTTATATACTTATATTAGTTAGTTTTATACTAATCTTTATACTAACCTAAAAAGAAGTTATATACCTTAACTAACTATCTTTACTTACTATTAGCTATATCTCTTATATTACCTGAGATTTCCTTAATCTATTCCTTATAATTAAGCTTCTTATTAGCCTTATATATCTCCTTAAACTCTACCTTATACTCGGGATTATATTTAATATCTTCTTATACTAGGTTACTATTATCCTAAGTTATATATAAGCTACTATACTCGCTATAGCTAAGTGATTTTTTAACTGATTTCTAATCCTTTCTTTATTATTCTCTAAAGCTAAATTAGTATAAAGATTAGTATAGGAATATTCTAAAAATACTTCTTTAATTTAGTACTTATAATAGAATCCTATAGTATTTCCTATTATCTTACTAGCGAAGTACTTAGATATTTTACTAAGCTTTTTACCTTATATTTTACTACTATAATTATACTTTAATCTATTACCTTTACCTTCTTAATTTAACTATAGATAGGGTCTTTCGAAAGATCTTTATTATACTTATATACTTTTATAGTATTTGAGTTTTAAGATAAATCCTCTAATACTTTTCTCTTATAAGTAGTAATATAAATAGATCTAATAAAAGAGGCTAGTTAAGATACTATATCTTTAGCCTAGAGAAGCTAAGGTATAAAAGGTATATTCTAGCTACTATCTTATAATATCGTAATTAGTATAAAGATTAGTATAAAAAGAGTATAGACTTACCTTAAGCTCTAGGGATAATTTAATAATAATTAGTGATATTTTATAATTACTAATACGTTTAGTATATTAATTATAGTCTATTACTATAGAATATACTATAAGGACGATCTAAATAGAGATTAGTAGATTAATTAGTATATTAGAATACTAACTTATAAGTTATAGTATAGAGTTATATAATAGTATAGTTAAGTCATTAAGAAGAGATTAAAAGGTAAGCGAGGTAAGGTAAAGTAAAATTAACTTTATAATATTAAAGACTCAAAAAATTCACTTTTAAGGTATAGGAAAAAATTTTTTAAGCTATTACTCTACTTTCTTTATCGCTTCACCTTAGCTAATACCTTTCCTTTAACTATACTACTTTAACTCCTCTATTAACCCCTCTATTAACCCCTTAATTAACCCCTTCTACGGTACGTCTCTTACTTTATACTAATTACTCTACTAATTAAGATATAGTAATCGTAATCTCTAGTTAATTATTTAATTATAGTACGAACTAAGCAAACTAGCGGTAAGCGTGTTACTATAGGTAAGGCTCTAAGAAAGAAAGTTATTACAAGAAAGGCACTAACTATAAAGAGGAAATATAGGTTTAGACCTAGTAATAAGTTAATTAGTAGAAAGATTAGTATATATACTAATTAGATTTATAGCTAAGGCTCTTCTAGAAATTAGAAGATATTAGAAGTCTACTAAGTTATTAATTCCAAAAGTACTATTTATATAATTAGTAAAAGAGGTTCTTATCTAGGAGAGTAGACTTAGAGGAGAAAGTTTACGTATCTAAGCTTTAGCTTTAGAAGCTTTATAAGAGTCTATAGAGGCGCTTCTTATTACGGAGTTTAAGTATAAGTCATTTTTCTTAATTATACTAATTTCTATACTAATCTCATTCTAGTAATAAACCTTATAGTTATTTATATAAAGCGGGTTATTATCTAAGAAAAGGATATAAAGCTAGTCTAACGAATAAGATTAGGAATAATAAGTATTAGTAAGATTAGTGAACACCTTTTAAATATACTATAAGGTAGTTTAGTTACTTAGGTTATAGGTAAAATAACTAAGTTAAGTATTAGGGAATTAACCTTTATATCTAAGGTAAAGTAGTTAGCTAGCTAATAGATTAATAAAGTAATAACTTAAACTAATATTCTTTTAATATATCTCAAATTATTTATTTTCTTTAAAGGACTAGTATAAAGATTAATTAATTAATTAATTAATTAGAATAGAGAGTAGGAGGGGTAGATTCTACTAGGCCCCTCACTACCTAGATCGATAAATTATTATTATCGATAGTCGATAATCGATAATCGAAAAATTAGCGCGATTATCGATCGGTCGCTTATCGATCCTATCGGAGCCCACACTACGAACCCGTAGCGTGACTTGAAGTAGACATTACGTTTTGGGGCGATTAGGCAGCGCAGCGGATGGGTTAGCAGAATATCCCACATTAGAAGAAGCCCGCTAAATAAAAGACTTGTTATAGACAAGCGTTTACGTCTCAGCAACCCTGCCGTATAGAGTTGACAGATCTCTGGCAAAGGATGGTCTCCATATGCACTATAAATTGGTGTAATGTCTGCGATTGGGAATCGTTTTCTAAAGGCGGCGAAAAGGGAACCTGGATCTGAGACTCGAGGAACAGTATTCGAGCGCATAGATGCACGAGAAACGGGCCCCGAGATTCGAGGAATCAATTACAATAGTCTTTGTGGGGCTAGAGTATCTCGAGAGCATGAAAATAGCCCAATTCCCCTCAGTCTATGGTCGTATGTGGCAGATAACGCTCTAATTTAATATATACGCTTATTTTTTTTTACTTCTGCTGTTTCCGCAACATTCACTAATCGCAGTGTCCAACTAAGCAAAATAGTGACGTCGCTTCCGACAGTTCCTGTACAGAGCCCCCCAGCTCAGATCAGTTTGTTGGCCGAGTTGTCAGATCCGGTAGCTCTGCTACTCCACACATGTGATCTCGGTTCTGTGGTCTTAGTGTTGCGATTGATTCGCTAGACCTGTTTGGGAGTACACTTTGGCCTAGTGCGATGCGTGTAAATTAGGACTCTGGAAGCCGACTTTGTAAATAGTAGTGATCATCTTTTCCTTGATGGAATGCACTCTTTCGACCCTAATCGGGTGATATTGCAACACTTACTTTTGTAGATAAATGGAGGGTTCGATCCCCCCCGTTCTATGGCCATCCGTCCCACCTCCGTACATATGCCGTTGATACTTAGAAATTTGATTTTATTGTCCAAAGACAGTTTCCTAGTAGTCAGTTTTGACATTATAAGGAATAATAAACACTTTATCGTTAATAAGTATTCTTTGGCATTTCCACACTAACTCTTCTATAGCAGCCTCTTACTATCTATCGGGCGCTTGCACACGTGATGATTTTGCTTTTTGGACATTATGTAATTTCGCAATTTTAAGACCATGGCCTCGATCTTCAAATTCTGCAGGTCTAAACAACTGACAAGATTCTATGGTTTTCGGTACCACCACTCACTCGGGTCCTTGTAACACTTATTACTCTGCTATAATCCGGACGATATTCCTTCGCACTGTTGCTTTCTAGAAGTGGCCAAATGGACTCAACTTCGCGGGACAATTGATCATTCACGTATAGTTGCAGGCTTGAGCCTCGAGCTTTACGCTTGATATAACTTCGACCAGGGAAATGGGATACAGCTTTCTCTTTTGATCTCATCGAGGGGCATCTTGATAAGGGCTTCAGCGCTTGAAGTATAATGCTCTATTATATGTGTAGGGCCCCTACCTCGGTCATTTCTGGAGATCTAATCTGTATTTTCCAAGGTTATGCAGTTCCATTCCTTCTTAGGCCCGCTCCTGGTGGCTATCGACTTCTAGGCGATTCTTATATTCTGGATCATATGAATGGTAAGGCTTGGGGCTCTGCACCGGGCGATCCAGAGGTATTCAAATTAGTGAGAAGGTTTAATTTAGAAGTTACTATTCAGTTTCTTGTATTAGAAGGCGGTTTATGGCTCACACTTCACATAGAAGCAAGTGGCCTGTAAGTAGGTTCCTCGCACAGACTTCCTCGATTCTATATTCGCGGTTGTGAACGTTTTGCGAAAGAGGCAAGAAGAAAGACTGGAACTTAGAGTACTCAAAGTTATGGATATGAGGTTATAGGAGAAGGAATTGGAAGGGATCTATCTTCTATTCGGTGGCCGGGGTCGAGCCTTAGGGGGCTGGGGCTCCTATAACTAATGGATGACTACCTCCGTTCCCCAATCCTCGGGACCTAACAATGGAGATTTCTGGAGCTTTTTATGCTGGAATATTCGCTGAGTCGTTGGAGTATTGGAGCGTACAGGAATATAAAATTTAGATCCAAGAATCCCAGTTCCCAAATCTCGAATCGATGATACTGCAGTACTAGAAAGTATAGAACTTCGGACTCTTGATCCCAAGAACCTTTGTTCTCAATCTGGATGAGATAATATCTCGAAAACGTGATGCTGGAGCATTAGAGTGTATGGAGATAGCCCAATTCTCCTCAGTCTATGGTCGTATGTGACAGTGTTTGAGGTATTTCATTATATAACCCCACTCCAAACAAGCAAAAGTCGAATCTTCCCTTGGTTTTTCAACAGGTTGTGTTAGACTCAATTCCGAGACATCTTAATGGGTGCCTGGATTCTCAGAACCCGGTTTTCTATATCTGGCTAATCACAAGTGGCCTTGGAAGAAGTGGGGCCCTCGGCCGACGCGGATCGCGTGCCTCACAGTGTGTGGAGGACGAGTAGACTTTTTGTTTCTGATACCTACATTTACATAAGTTGGGCACCAGAATGTGGATGCTCCGAGCCGATTTATAATTTCTTCGTTGTTCTATTTCCCTTTTCTAGTTTTTTCTTCTTTTTTCTTTTCTCTGTTCTTTCAAAGATACCATCACCTTCTCTGCTCGCCTTCTCCTGTTATCCCTAGTCATTATCTCTAGCCCCACATCACCGCCGCAATGCCAACCAAACCAGCTATGCAGTTTGCCCCTATTGCAATTGCCTCGTCTCATGATTGAAAATATCCCAATCTAACTTAGGAAAATCAAGGTTCTTCGCGCTCACAGCAGTCTAGCTTCGCCCCGTCCCATATAGGCAATTACTCAAAGCCTCAATTGCAGCCACCGCGCCTATGACTACTAACTACTATCAAAAACGTGGATACCTCCACCTTCCATTGAGCGTCATTTGCAGCAGCATTCTGTCAAGACCGAAGGCGACCGCAAAAAAAAAACATACAACAGGGTAATAACAGATCTTCGCTAGTCGCCCACCCAACGGTCGTTCACTCCGTAGTGCCAAATGCCATTCCTACCAAAACCGGCCCCAGAACACTATTAGCAGCCTTCAAGAATTCGCATCCTTCGTTCAATCTCGGCACTAAAACAACATGCACAAACACAATCCCCGCGATGCCGGCTCTAAGATCATGTGCTAACACATAATTCCTTACTACACCTGAAACAAGGAACGCATTCGTCATCCACCAGAAGACATGAGCACAAGGCAGCTTACTGCCCCTAGGAAGGCGTTGGCTGCAAAAGCAGAGTCTTGTAGTTGCTAGTGCAGAGAGGAAGGCAATTTGCCAGTCCTGGTCCGGTCGGTGAGACCTGATAGGGATTTTGAATTTTTGGGGAGTTTGAGGTTGAAGTTGGCATGATTCCGAGTCAAGTCACCATTGCAGTGAGTTACTAAGAGCAGTGCTGGAAGGAAGATGGCGATGAGCCTACGAGGACAGCAAGTAGTGCTGTTTGGCGTGGTACCCTTGGATCCAATCTATGCTCTTGGGATGACTGGGGAGCCTGGGGCGAGGGTATGGGTCTCTATATTCTGGACATGTGTCTGGGTGAAGGCTGTGAATCCCCGCAGGAAGCAGAATGTGGGAGAATGAGTTGACGATTTGTATTGGTGCAGTGCTGTCAGATGGATAAATGGAGCTTAGTGCCCCCAAATCCAAATTGGACCTAGCTTGTTACCCCCGTTCCGGCACCCTAATTGATCAATCAACTGCGTATATTTCGTCCTACAAGTGCCCGCATAGAGAAGCAGATGTTTGTTATGGGGGCTACTTCGGCTTTGGAATCTAACCCTCCGAAGGCAGGACCAAAGAAGTTAAGATCGCGACGAAAGCAGAAGGTTTTTGGCTTCTGTTTTTGTTAATTGAGCAGTGATGATACACATGCAGGAGGAAATTTAACATCATATCAATTCACGCTTGCAGTGGCCAGTGGGAGGGTGCCAGCAGGGTGTAGTGCTGCTGCGTAAGTGCGTCTAGTTGGTCGAAGGCATCCTGAGCGACTAGGTTTTTTAGTCTTCTCCGGAGCCCGAGGGCGTTGAAGGCGAACTGTCTCCAGACAGTTCGCCAGGTGATGAAAACCCCCTGGTTTCGTGGGGTGCCTGTGAGGAAAATGTGGGTGGGGAGAAATACATGACCGAAACAGTGAGCGGTTCGTATGCCCGGCCTGCGGGTATCAGACTCGCTTTAAGCACCAGATCCCATGCACGAAGGGATCTCCTCTCAGTAATACGATAGATATGATAAACCGAGTCGTTTACCTAAACCGAAGAAGACCTTACGCTAAACAATTTGCTCCGCAAGTTGACCTGTAAGCCAAATTCCAAGAAGTCCTTGGGTCTTGTGGGTTCATCTGGCGCTCTTGAGCTCGAAAAGAAAGTCGCACTGATGAAAGCTGCATCGAAACAAAAGGTCAAGGTTTCAAATCACGGATTGCCACAGATTTTCGGAATTTATGATTAAATTAATTCATGTTATGTAATTTTCATTCCGAAATCTAATCGCGCTTGCTTCGAACGCCCCAACATTTCCAAATGTTTCAACCAATCCTCACCAAACAAACCAGAGACCACAGCACAGCTCCTCCACTAGCTCAATATTACCGACTCATTGAGTCAGCTCTGCCAACTAACATAACCAAGCGGAGCCCGCGCCATGGAGTCCTTATCTCCATTCTTATTCGATGTTGTGGCCTTTGGCTTTTCGTCTTTCAAAAGCGGTTTTGAGGAGTAGGTAGATGAGGCGTCTGACATGGACTGTGATTCGTTTGCTTTCGTGGATGCTTTGATTTGGGATGATGTTCCCGACTTAGATGAGAAGAGAGGCATGTTGAAGTGTGTGGTGGATAGCAAGGGAAACTTTTGTTCTTGAGTGCTTAGAGAACTTTCGAATGAGGAAGAGTATGGAATAGGCTTGATGAGATGGAACAAAATTGAAGACGAAATGTAGAGAGTTTATATGCTCGAAAACCAAAGAGCTGGATTTCGGAACGCGTAATTGACGCAGCAACAGCGTAACGTTGCTTCATCTCAGCGACTACCATTGTGCAGATCATCGGCCTTGTGAAGAGGGCAATTGTGTGAGGAAAAGAAGCAGGTACGTGGCTAAGTAGGCATCGAATTCTGGTACTCCAGCCAGCCACTGAAATTTGATGCCGCGCAACAGCTGCCCCACCTTGATTATCAGGCCTTCAAAATGGCATTACTCCTCTTACGCAAGGAGAGGGATTATTGTCAGGCAGCCACAATCAGTAGCCGTGGCGGAGCAGGCAGCAACTTTTTGCGTCAACTTAAGCGAGCGCGAATTCAGGGGTAGCGATGCAGGCTAAACAGGGAGTGGGGCGTCACACCCAACATAAATTATCAGCCTTGCTTTTCTTTCTCAATTCGAATAGTCAGAAAAGCTCACCGCCGACGCCATTGGAAAATTGTGGCTCTTTGCCTGGCGTTTGGAACGAGACTCTGAAACAATCTGTTTTATTGTAGAGAATACAAACTAGCGAATCTTCGCACCAGGGTGAAAGAAAGCATGCATCGGTCTGCATAGCTGAACCGAATCCTCCAGTTCACGTTACCCTACGAAATCACAGATATACACCCGCAGCAGGACTAGCTCCAGAATAATCAATCGCAACCAACGCAATCCCACTCAAGCACCCCGACTGGGCCGGGTCATTGACTGTAACCTCTTTCATAATTTGATACTTCGTGGAATTTCCATACTGTGGGCAGAGGAACCAATAGGAGTTGTCGGAGCCAAGCCAATTGAAAGTTCCTATCTCCATATCAGCATTCGTAACATCATGACCGCAAGGCATGGAGATCATGACGAGAGAAGGTAAAAAAGCCTACCAGGACCAGGATTTACAAAAATGTGTGGGTCCGCACCAGGGATTACACTTGTAAGATTTGTACCATGTCCGAGATGCAGAAAATTCACGACATTGGCGCCGGGAGAAAATTCGTTTGGTGGTGTGGATACGGGCGTAAGATATGACAGAGCTCCAGTCCTTGTATCAATATAAATTTGTTGACGATCCGCAGAATCCTGTTTCTCGTCAGCTATATATTAAGCAACACGCAGTGTTGTCAATGTTGGGGTAAACAATGAGATGCTGAGGGAAATTGAAAGAAATGAACTACCAAAAACGCCTCCCCTCTCGATCAACCCACAGCACCGTCTCATTCCCAGCTGGGCATTTACTCCCTCTCAATTTCCCACAGCCCGTCTTTGGAACGGCCGTAGTCCTGCCGGCCCAGAAAAAACCATCGGAAGCAGATATACGGAGGCCGGTGACGGAGTTACTTGCTGTAGGAGGGAAGGGTGACTGAAAGGCGGCAACGGCGAAAGGGACCGTTGGTGTTGGTTTGGGATTCGCGAGTGAGAAAGGAAGGAACAGGAAGAGGAGTGAGATCATGTGTTGAAGCATTTTACAAACTGAATGCGGGGAATTGGAGATGGTCATATGTGTGGTAAGAAGAGATCTTGACTTGAAACGGCACTTCTATCCTTCTCTCTTTATACTTTTCTATTATGATACAAGAAGGAAGAGACATGCCATCTTGGATCATACGACTTGGCAACGGGAGGACGCTTCATGTTGTACTCGACTCCGCTGCGGTAACATACAGAATCAATAGTCAACCGAGTGATCTGAGCGCACGCGATTCTGCGCGCGGAATGATTAGACGCCACCATTACACGAAGGTCACGCTTGAACATTTTGCGTCTATGGGATAGTACGAAGGGAACCGTGGCGTGGTGGTAACGATATCTATTTCGGGAAAGATGGGACGAAGTTGCGGAATGCTGCGTAATTGAACTACGAATCACGATGCTGCAATGAATGCGGGAATGAAGATCCATTTTTTAATACGCCCGAAACTTCGCCCTTAAAAGTTAATTCCCTTTGAGCCCCCCCCCCGTTTCTACCTTAGATTTCGCTTGGGAACCTATTCTTAAATTTTGTACTTGGATTTTCCTCCAGATCCCATTACCAGGACTGTGCCATAGCCTCGCACCACGGATGAAAGCCCTTTCGTTCCATGCTTGCTTGACAGAATGCAAAAAATTCTTCAATTAGTTAGTGGGATGGTGGGATGGTGGCGCTAGGCTGGGGTATCTAAAAGCACCTCCGGCGATGCTTGTGGTGTGGTGCCATTGAGGACCGAAAACTCCATGATAGTACCCGGAGAAATGTCAACATGGTGCACTCTCCCCAAAGTAAAGACCCGATATACCAACGTGTGCGTCAAGCAACTACCAGGTTCCATAGATCTCTCAGTTTGCCAATGACAGCACATAAGCTGTAATATCCTGTTCCCGAGGTTCGAAAAGATAACGTCCGCTCTCATAATTGTTATCTATGCGTCTTCAATTTAGTGGACTGATGTAATTGATTGGCTTGGTAGCGGGGAACCATTCAAATTTGTCATAGTCAATGTATGGCAGTCGACAAAGTACCTTAAGTACACAACCTCAATGGATTTGCCTATTTTGCTGAAGACCTCACCACACTCCTGGGGCAGTCCTTTTGGCTGTGCGGTCTTGATTGTAGAGGCAGGAAGTAATGGGTGTGTAGCGAGAAAAGTACAGGAATTTGAAACAGCTTCGAGGATTTGGTTGCTGGTCATGGTGTAAGGTTCTGCGTCATTTTGGCGAGAGGACTAGAGCAAAGGCTAGTAAAAGGAGATGAAGTACGATGCCAAGAGATTATCCTGAAACGCGGGTTAAGGGGTTCGGCAAACCTCGGGCTGCTTCGATTAGTTTTGCGCTAAGGTTTAGGGTTCATCACATGCACATACAAAATCAATCTTAAGCCCCTCCCATCGATTGCTCTCTTGGTATCTTCTGAGCTCCGGCGTTACAAGTCAAACATCGACACATCGAATTGCAGTCCTAATCTGGACCTCAGGAGTCCTGTTGCAACGCTCCATGTTCGGCGTCTCTAATCTCTTGCCGGTCTTGTCTATTGCGGTAACGGTCATGATCTGCTCCATCTTCCGGCTTTTCGGACTGTCAGCCACTGATCCACACGAAACATACAAACTCCAAGGATTACCCAAACGAACCTGGACGCCATGTTCCGAGGTTTGAATTGCATTCCCCGCTGTCAGGCGGTGCCCACGGGACCCGGTCCTATCTACTAGTACTTCATGTACTAAAACTATACGGCTTACGTATCACGGAAGCGGATATCAGCCACTACAATATGGGCGTATACCAAACCTGACGCTGCCTCGAATACTAACGCCCAAGGCCACGCGAAGGCGAAACTCACCTTAGGCTAGCTCTAAAAGCCGTTTGTATAGTTACCACTTGGTTGTCACACCGCTTACTATAAGTGGCACAACATTTGGACGCTGGCTGGAAGACTTCAGAAAGGCCCCAATTGTGCATTCAGCCGATTTCGGGGATTGCATTGAGTCTCATCCCTTCTTGCCATAGGCTGCAAGATTTTGGGGATTCCATTTGCGTAGCTTGATGTCCAATGAGAGGACGAAAAACCTCACTCTCGAGTTCTGTCAAGGCCTGAAGGGGCTGTGGGGATAATATGGTGTATATTGGTGTGTATATAAAGGAATGATGGTGCCCTAAGGGCGGGGAAATAGCTATATATAGGCCTGTGTGTGGCCAGTGCGTAGCACGTGACAAGTTCCTTGCGTGCCAAAGTGCAATCGTTTCCAGAAACCAGGCATATTAGTTTAGGAGGGTAATAATAAACTATAGTGGAATGCAGAGGAGTGTATGTGTTACACTGCATCGCATATATGCAGCTTTTTCGACTTGGGCGATTTACTTCTTAATCTCCTCGAGGAAGGGAATTTGCCTGTCAACGCTACTAATAACATGGGTACTACTCCTATTATTAAAGCGGCTTCGAAGGGCTATATCCCCTCTGTTGGACTCTTACTGAATAGAGGTGCCGACCTATACATGGAAAATTGGTACGGCAACGCCTTGTATTACGTAGCCGAGTAAATAATTCAGCAACAAGTAGGGAGCTTATATCCTACGGCATGAGTCCAAGTGCCTGCGAGTGATAGAGCAGAACTCATTTGAGCTGCACAACCGGCAAGGGCAGCGCCTCGGCATTTGAGACTCTTGTTACTCTTGGAGCAGATATCAACGCAGTCGACGTGCAGTGCGTGCACATTGACCATGAGCTTTCAATCTTGCACCAGGTATTGTATAATTGTCTCGACATTATGAGTTTAGTATTGAATCACCGCTAGGGTGATCTGGAAAGTAGATCAGAGAACGGCCACACAGCACTCAATGTTGTGGTGATCGGTAGCAATCTTTTGATGGTGCGGAAACTGGTAGAAGCTGGTGCGAATCATTCTGCAGCGGATGGCTATGGGGCTACACCGCTAGATTATATGGCACATCATGCGGAATACGAAGCTGACAGCGCAGATCAGCTGGACTGTTCACTTTGAATAACAAACATCAGGAAAAGTTTGCTAGCATCGCTCTGTTCACCAACCGAAACCCCCCAAAGGGCTAGTGCAAAATTGGAATGCCTCGGCTTTAGGCGAAGCCACGTGACAAACGAAGGACGTGCAGCCAATGACGGGGATGGGAACCACGTCGAAAGGGGTCGTACTGTACTCTCCACGGACCTGGGTGTTGGTTTGTCATATTTATCACCGGCTTCTCCGAGGTTGGAGTTGAGCAGTACAACGTGCCAGATCAGGGGGATGACGGGAGTCGGCCGCCCGAAATTAAGCAAACGGTCCGACTCAAAGCTAAATCCTCGTACAGGCTGGTAAATAGCCTATGAGGCGCATCGGAGTTTACCCAGCCCCCTTTCACTAGACTGCATATGTCAGGTGCGTTCGGCACCCAAATGAGTTGTCCGGAGCGCTCAATCTTATTCCGGCCTTTGGCGCCTTGGCACAGTCAGCCGAGGTAGGCGAGCTTGCGATATTGGCTACGGAGAATTCAATTGTCATCAATGCCATCGCAGGGCTGAGAGCTCATGGGTCATGCATTTGTAGTTTGCTGCCTCGATGAGGTAAGGTTGAAATTTCAACTTTGTGAGTATATAAACTTCTATGTTCGACCTCGAGATCGTGGGATGTAGTTCAAGTCACTTGAACAGCAGTCGACAACATGTTGAAGCTCGCAGCAGCTTTTGCGCTTTTGCTGAGCGGAGCACACGCTATACCAGCTCCTGACAATGGAAACGCCAATCTCTTAAAACGTGCTACAACCTTCTGGTACGCCAACATGGATCATACAGGTCAATATCGCGGTTATGCACCGGATCTTGACCCAGACTTTTCATACCCAGTATTCCAAGCAGTAAATCCAGGAGATGGGGCCTCCATTCAAACAGCTATCAATTCTGGAGATGGCGCTAATCGTCACGGAGAATGGCTAGCGTCTCAGCCAAGAGTAAGTGCACTCAGAAAAGTTGTAGGTCAGGGTAATAACAAGTTCTCTAGGTCGTGTATATTCCTCCTGGAACGTACACAATCAGCCAGACCATCTATATGAATACCGACACCATTCTTATGGGTGATGCCACGAATGTAAGTTCTGCTATAAGAAGTATCGCTATACTTGCTAATTAATTTCCTCACTAGCCTCCTATTATCAAAGCCGCTGCAGGTTTCACTGGTGACCAGACTCTCATATCTGGGCAGGATCCGGCAACTGGTGATTCAGGAGAGCTTTCTTTTGCTGTCGGATTGAAGAATTTGATTCTTGACACAACCGCAATTTCTGGAGGTGAACAATCTCCATTTTGCGTGTTCCGTTGAGTTGTTATTGACACTGAGAAGGAAATACGTTCACGGCGCTCTGGTGGGGTGTCGCCCAAGCTGCTCAACTGCAAAATGTCAAGATTACTATGTCAACCTCTGTCAATGGCAATGGACACACCGGTATTCATCTCGGGAGAGGTTCTACTCTTGGTCTCGCTGATGTGCGCGTTGAGCGTGGACAGGTAAGATTTCAAGTCTGGAGTCTATCGGTGAGGCAGTAGATGCTAACAGATCATCAGAATGGTATCTGGCATGACGGGCATCAGCAAGCGCTGTATAAAAGCATCTACTTTTACCAAAACACCATTGGTATGCTTATTTCTGGAGGCAACACTATCTCGATTATTGCTCCTACATTTGACACATGTGGAACCGGGGTCAGAAATACCGGTGGTTCCCCTTGGATTGCTTTAATCGATGCCACATCCATAAATTCTGGTGTTACCTTTGTTACGACCGTTTTCCCGTCGTTCCTCATTGAGAATCTCAGCAAAGATACCCAGTCAGACATCGCCCAAGTCAATGGCGCCACGGTCCTCGGTGCCGCAAGCCACGTGGATACCTTCACCTATGCGAATACAGTTGGTCGCAATCCGACTTACGGCGCCACAACATCCACAAACGCTCGTCCCGCTGCTCTTGCCCCAGGTGGCAAATATCCCGTGCTGCCCGCACCCAACTACGCAACCAACCCCGTCACGGACTTCATCAATGTCAAGGATCCATCCCAGAATGGTGGCCACACAGTGCTAGGTGACCACTCTATCGATGAATCCGGAGTTTTGAACCAGGTCCTACAGTATGCTGCTACCAACAACAAGATCGCTTACTTCCCATTTGGCAAGTACCGAGTGGACTCAACTCTCCTCATCCCGAAAGGGTCTCGCATTGTGGGAGAAGCCTGGGCCACTATTACCGGGAATGGGGCCTTTTTCAAAGACGCTTCGAGCCCAAAACCAGTTGTGGCAGTTGGAAATGGAGGCGATGTTGGAACCGCCCAGATCCAAGATATGCGTTTCACGGTCTCCGATGTCCTCCCAGGCGCCATCATTATCCAGTTCAACATGGCAGGTACTTCTCCGGGTCAAGTCGCACTCTGGAACTCTCTGGTTACCGTTGGCGGCACCCTTGGGGCCAGCGCGCTCACAAACTCCTGTGGTGATGCGAGCAATGAGTGCAAAGCCGCCTTCCTCGGTATCCACCTTGCACCCACCTCTTCCGCATATATCGAGAATGTGTGGAACTGGGTTGCGGACCACATCACCGAGAGCTTTTCTGGGGGGTCTAACATAGCTGCTAAAGGTGGCGTGCTCGTCGAGGCGACAAAGGGAACTTGGCTCCATGCATTGGGCAGTGAACATTGGTGGCTGTATCAGCTCAACTTGCGGAAGGCAAGCAACGTGATGGTGTCTCTCCTGCAGACCGAGACAAACTATGATCAAGGCGACAATACACAACAGATTCCACCAGCGCCATGGGTGGCGGATGTAACGAACTGGGGAGACCCAGATTTCTCATGGTGTGGTGGCGGCGATACGCGCTGTCGAATGGGGTTTGCGAATTATATCCAAGGCGGTTCGAATATCTATACTTATGCGTCTGCGTCGTGGGCATTCTTCAGTGGGCCAGGGTACCAGGCATGCGCTGGTCAATACCAGTGTCAAGGTAAACTATGCGTAGAAAACTCTTCCTTGAGTTCTTTGCTGACTTCCGAAATAGACTATATGCACTGGATCACATCAACCCCAACAAATTTGCAGGCTTTTGGACTGTGCTCCAAGGACACGTATGCAACGTTGCATTTGGCGGACGGTACGAATCTCGTGACTGCGGATGGTTGGACGGGATCTTGGCCAGGTTCTGGAGGTGACGTTGGACGGTATACGGCGTAGTAGGCCTGGGCTCGGTGTCATCCAACCGTATATCAAAGTAACTCTTGGAGAAAGTGGTCAGAGATGCATGCCTATAGTGAAATAATAATAATTAATTGTTATTGTTCATATTATGTTCGCGTCTCGTTTGTGAAAAGCTCCCCACAAAGCGGAACGGGCGCGGGAGCCAAGGAATGGCTGGCCGTGATATGAAGCAGAGCCGAAACGAGTCCAGTGTATTGAACTTGCTTATTGGCAGTACCTTGTGCCTGTCCGCAGGCGCAACTATGTAATCGCAGAGCCAAGAGGCTCTCAATCGGGCCCTTCCTTCGGAGAAGCTTCCTTCTCCACGTCAATCTCAACCTCAGCAGCCCTCGCCATCTCTCTTTCCGGATGCCACCCATTCCTACAAATATCCACTGCTTTCTTAAATCTCTCATTCTGACACAGCCTCTCCAACCCTTCCTGCAAAGCCTCAATCCTTAGACCCCGTAACCTTTCATTCTCCCGCAACTTAGCCAAGCGAGCTTGTGTTCTCTCAACCACGACTTCGAAGGACGGTCCTCCAACACAGCGCCATAAAGAAAACACAATCGCCAAGGCAAAGAATCCATACACTGCGATGACGAAAAGGACGAATATTGCAGTGACTACCGACTCGATGACTTGCCCTACGAAATTACCGAGCAGGTCATTGACAAACACAGCCGTGGGTGCAATGACGTGAATGAGCGCAACGCGGATTGGATAGGTCTTGGACGGCGAAAAAGAGTATGGCCTCCCCGGGGATCCGACAACGATGCTTGATGTGTCGGAGCCTTGCATCTCGAGCGTGAGGAGCACTCTTCGACTAGGATGTCCCGCAACTTGGACCTCCATCCTCCGCAGAGGGTCTTCCCCATTCCCTTTCACGGTCCAAATTATGTCCACGAGCAATTGTAAATCGTCTGGTTGTATCCACCAGTATAGCAGTACCGCGTCTGCGAACTCGAACCAGGGGAGATTGGCACCGTCTCGGTCTCCGATTCGTGCCGTGGCGTTGATCTGCTCCGTGACGCTGTCCACCGTCTGGTCTTGCTTGAATATTGGCAGCGGGTGGTCACTACCATCGATTGTGAGTGTGAGGTCGTTCATATCCAGCTTGTAGTCGATTGCGAAGCCTTGTCGATTGTTGTGCTCGATGCGAAAGTAATGGGAGCTAGAGAGCATCCTGTATTAGCTTGTGCTGCACAGGAGAAGGATACTGGCGGCACTTGCTCATATACTCTGGTAAGGGTCTTGCCAGTGCGCAGTCGAGATGTGGCATAAATGCTGCCATTGTCGGGGTCGTGGTCTCGCAGTGGAGAGGGGAGGAAGGCCCAGAGCAGCGCGAGAACGAACCAAGCGAGCACGGCAGACAAGCTAACGCGCAGTGCAAAACGAAACAGTTTCCATGGTCCGTAGGCCATTGGGGACTTGCTCTCAGATGAGGACATGATGCTGAAGTTGTTGAGGTTGCGCCATGAGTTCTCGAAGGAAATTTGAAGTAGTTCATGTTGAGGCGAAAATACGGGGTGTGAGGCTGTGCACAGTGGGGCAGGATGCCCCTGAAAACCCTATTATTAGGCCGAAGATCCAGCCCCACAACCCCTGACTTTAACCGAGGAGGGAGTAAACAATAAATCATCAAAGCATCATAATCTCATAAGAATAAGTGCTCAGGGAATTGCGATGGGTGGGTAGAAGAACCAAAGTAAATGCTTACCTGGCTAAAAATCCAATGAGTTTCTACCTCGAGTTTCTCCATCCGAGAAGGGCCTCAGAAACGACGTCATTTCGGAGTCGGAGCGAACAACTCGGCCAGTGTTCATTAATAGGGGGAACAGAGCATGTCTACTGATCTGGGACTCACTCCTGCGGCAAGAAAATATAAAGGAGTGCGACTTCAAGTATTGAATAGATCCGGTTCACGTTTGTACTCATTACCTGTCAGACTTCCAGAAAGCAGAGCGAAAGTCGACGAATCAACAAGACGACCTCTCCAAATTCAGCCCCTCACTCGCCTCTCGCCAACTTCTCCACCTGCTCCCTCATCTCCGCCTCCCTCTTACGTCCCTCCTCTCCAAGCGCCTCACCAAAATCCTCCATCTCCGCGATGCGTCTAACCTCAAGCACCCCGCACCCCTCCGGACACTTCCGCGCCCACTCCACCGCCTCCTGCACATCCTTAACCTTCAGAATCCACCATCCCGACACCAGTTCATTCGTTGGGAAAGGGCCTTCTTCGACCTTAGGAGACGCGCCCAGAGTGATGCGGACACTGTCGCGGGAGCTGGGGACGAGACCTTCGCCTGCGAGAAGGACGCCGGCGGCGAGGAGGGACGCATTGTAGGTGCCTACTGCGGAGAGGATTTCGGGGGTGGGCTCGGCGGCGCCTTCTGAGGAGGGGGTAGCGCGGACGAAAACCATGAAGCGGGGCATTTTTGGAGGAAAGTTGGTGGTTGTTTGGACTTAATTGAGAGGGTGTCTGGTCGATTCCGATGCTGTTCGAAAGGTGTTTGATAGAATGAGAAGTGGCGTCGTCTTGACTCGCGCAGGTGAATTGAATGCCCAATTGACGAAAACTATGATTGATTTTTTACTCGTTTGCAGATGTTGAAAGGAGGTGAGTTGAGCTCGAAGTGAGTGGACTGTAATGAGAATAAATATCTCTGGTCTCGAGGACGCCAAGCTCTGCTACGTCCGTGGTCATACCTTCCCTGACGCGATATGCAGGAATTAAAAGCCACGCAAGGCAGCAAGCAGCGCGTGAAACGCACGAACTCCCGTGATCGTGGTCGGAGAATGATTAGTGATCAAAAACCAGTGCGGGTAGTCGGGACTATTCTGCCCGAATCTGACAATCTTTCAATGTTGCAGAAGGCAAATGGAACTTTTTGACTCACAATGTGACCTTGGCAATGGGAGAAAAGTGTGTGGCGTCAAATATGACCGGAACTTTGCAAGGGCACTACTTTACTTTCCTGGTGTTCCCCGCGAATTGATTAGGTAAGCAGACTGCAGCATGGACCAATCATCGACCAGCTCGTGTAAGTTCCTAACGACATGCGAATATTCCAATTACAACCTCACTTCATCAAGAAGACCTTCTTTTCGCTTCACTCGTCTCTTAACACGCGAATGACGATTTTCGTTTTGCTAGAGCTGGAAGCCCAATCTTGCACAGTCATTTATGCCTTCAGACACAATACAACAACCAACCACCCTTCATCGTCGGTGTGCTATATGACTTGATTTATTCGAAACAGAACAGTGATCTTCTCGCAAGAAAGTTCCCTAGTCTAGCCGCATTCCAACTGCCATTAGAAGTAGAGCTCTATATCTTCATCGAACCAGCGAGAATCAGGGGCGGCAAATGCAATCTCCGGGCCACGAACTATGGGACCTTCGCCGCCATACTCAGGAGCAAGTTGCGGATGCCACGTTATTCAAGGATCCCTATTACACGGAAGATCGAGAGCTATTTGCGGCCGTACGCCCGGAATTGGCGTTGAATTTACGGAAATACAATAACCGCCTCAAAGTCGCTGTAATGACCAAAAATCGAAGATGTTGCAGAGGCAGACAACATAATCAAGGGTTTCAAACATAAACCTGGACACATTGGGCAAGTTAAAAGCAACGGCACTGAGGCTGCAATGGCAGCGCTACCAGCATGACCCTAAAAATTATGGAGAGCTCCTTCTCTTTCTGCGAAAGTCATGGACGTTCTCCAGACGCTCAGCTTTCAATCAAGGAGGACGACTGTGGGTGCTCTCGGAATGACCGCTTTGCCAGCTTCCTCCCCAAGCCTCATGTCCTCTAAAATTCGGTCTTCGAATTCCTTCACCACTACGCACAACGATAGTTCAAGCAGCGTCTCTGCCCTTAACAGAGGAACGTCCCCCTCACGGCATACCTTTGACAAGGCATCCCATCAGGATGTGTATTAGAGGGCGCGGCTGCGCTGGAATCGTGGGTGATGTCGTGGAGACATCGATTTGGGGGAAGTTAGCTTTCTCGGAGACTGCAAATAGAGTGTGGCACGGTGGCATATATCTACGTGATGGCGCGTCAAGCTTTTGACGGGGAATTATTAGGGCAGAGGGGGACTTGAGGATGGTCTCGTGGAGGAGTGAATTAATTTTCGTGGAAAGCTGAAGGGCATGCGCCTTGGATTTGCAGGACACGTCTTTTCACTTTGTCTGAGGTATTTGTATGTACAGATTGAAGAACTCGGAAAATTCACTCCCGACTTCCTCCCAGATCCCAAACTTGCAAAACCAACCCAACCCATGCATCGAGACTTAACAGCTTCCGTAAGGCAGGGTGCTGGGTGGCGATGGAAACAAGTCAGCGCGTTAACATTGTGACTTGAAGGGAGGGGAGCTTACCTCAAAAGCGAAGGAGAAAGGACAGATCGGGTTTTTGGTTCTCCACACTGGGTGGATACTAACACTCACGCCACGAGAAGGCAAACCCATGTGAGCGCCCGGCCGGGCCCTATAAAACTGTCAGCAAGTCGCAGGCGAGACCCCGCGCTGAGACTTCCGATGTTGAGATCAGAAGCCCGTGGGCAGCAGAGTCTTCCAGTTTCCTGACGCGAGGGTGCCCCAGGGGTGCCGTCTCGCGAAGATTGGGTCCGGCTGGGGCCCGATGAAGCCGTACTCGCGCGCCCTGCCGACGATGGCCTTTCATTTGGGGCTACACAAAGGCCCCGAGAGAACGTGACCCCATACGCTGGGTGTGTCCCGAAGGACAGAGGGTGGCGAGGCCTCGATAGCCCTAGGCAGCTGGGTGGTCACTTCACCCCCACGCTGGGTGTGTCCCGGAGGACCGAGGGTGGTGAGCCCTCGATAGCCGTGGGCAGCAGAGGATCCTCTCCCGGTGCCTCGCAGATTTGCGTTCTGCGGTGTGCCATCGTCGGTCGACTCGTGTCAAACGGAGGAGTGGAACGCGATACTGACCCGTGATCGGAGGAGATGCCGCGTTTGCGCCCTTACCTTCCCCCTCGCGACTGTGAGGATGAAAGTGAGGCTGCATTGCGGTCAGCATGGTGTTGCTGATCAATTAAGGATGGGGTGAGTGCAGAGAAGGGATAGGATCATACCGTGAAGAGGTGGTGGTGCTGGCGTTGCGTGGTACGCGCGTGTGGGCAAAGAATTGAGAAAAAATTGATGTTGTGGGAAAGAAGAATTGGGCGAAAAAGACCTCCTTAAATAGAAGAGGCCGTGATCGCAGATCAACCACTTTGAATTTGCGCTAAGCCTTTTTCGATTTGTGCGCACTCTCCTATGCTCGAAGGCAGCCAATCATTTTCCTTAGTGAGCAAATCCGACCTCGCTGGCGCCAATTAAACCTCATCAACAGCTTCATCTGCCAGAGGCACCATCTTTCGCGAGATTCCGACAGCTCTGGTTGGCTATCGAGAAAAGCTAAGGATGCTAGCCCGGTCATTTGCCTTGCAGAAGTCAATTCGACCTTCTCGCCCGAGAGAGGCTCACCTCCGCTTCACCTTCACACCCTTCCCCATGATTTCTTGCCACAAACGTGACCTGTGACCGACTAATACATGGGGAGGTAACACACGACCACTATTCTTCTTTTATGTCATACCCATGCCACACTGAAGGCCTGGAGCTTTTCCAAGCGATTGAAAAGCAATTCTTATGTGATCACTTCAAGATATCTCACGTCACGCTGCTTTCACACTTGCCACTACTCCTTCAGTCGTTCTCGTTCTACATCTACTTTACTCTCCGCGTTTTTTCTTATAATTAAATCTCATCGAAACCTTCCCCCGCTCTGTTGATCAACAATGAAAAGGGGGTCTGCCAAGCCTTAAGCGAGAATTGTCAGTTCTCAGGCTCAAATAGTCGGGCAGGGGAAATAGGCAAATACGTCTTCAGACGGTCATCTCATGAGAAGTTGGAGCTTTCTGATAATTTCATTGATCCAAAATTAGGTAATTGACGATTCACCGTTGTTGCAGTCTGTTGGTGCATAAGACAGGGGGTGATGAACACGCCAGGCCGAGCTTAACCTGACATGGAAGACTGGATCTTCGATCTTCGATCTTCTGCCATAGAGAGGGTGCCCGTTGAATACCTGAATAAAAGATAAACTATGTCAATCCTCTACGAGGAGGAATAAGAGTACAATGCTACAACAATAATTCATACAATTGGACAAGGTTAGATTCCAGATGCTCGCAAGTCCATTATGATTTCGCGTGCCTCCAAGGAGCGCTTGTGCAAGAACTCGATGGAAATAGCATTCGAGATCTCCCTTTCTCTTACCGCTTGTTTCCCCTTCCTGGACCCGAAATCCATACTTCGCAGAGAAGCTGTCAAAGCCGGGAGCACGGCCATTGCAGACGATGGAGTTCTTACTTGGCTCGAAAGCCAAGTGGAATCGAAGCTACCAACTTCGTCTGAAACTCCGGGGACTCTGCAGATTGGACAGAGCACCTTTTTGCATGTTTGAAGAGACCTGTGGCAACTAAAATGAATATGTAGGGTAAAACTTTGATCTCCTGGAGAACAACCTGCTTCTTGAACCTAGTCAGATCGAACAAGCTCATTTGTCCCCAATAGCTATTTTCAAGGACTCTACTCATAAACATAGATCGAACGCAACTGATTCGCATAATCGCATTTCAAGGCCCATAAACTGCACCTTCACACAAAAAGAAGACAAAAAGGGGAGGGGGTTCGTGGAGATTTAAAAGCACCATAAAGGTTGCAACAAATCAGTTCTACTCCTTGTTACAACTGATATTCATATATATAGGAAACATGGCTTTCCGGGCTTTAGGTCACACATGATAAACCTCACCAAGGTATCAAGACAAGCATCTGCGTTAGTAAGAGCTGGGTAAAGACATGAATTCCACGGGGGGTTGTAAGATTACTTTCCCAAATCGAGTAGAGAAAGAAAGGTATTGGTTGATGAGAATACTCAGATGAAGGTGTCAGCGACGAGAACGTTGACAAGTAAATAGCAACTACAAAATGCTCTGATGCAGAAGTGTGACTAAGTCTTCCACAGCTAATTTATCACGCTGTGTTCTCCGAGAGAGAGAGAGAAGGTGAAGGTCAACCAGTGAGAAGATGCTGCTCAATCTAGAATTCCAGAGATCATTTTTCGTTGACTCTGAATTACTTCAACCCCAGCATCAACATTCGATTATATGTGGAGCAAACGAAATTCCCTCAAGAGTTCGTGACTTTTGTGACTTCCGCTTAAGTCCATGGAATTGGCCTACCAGTTTTCTATTGGCATCCACCACAATACAAAGGCAGTGCGGTGTGCAAAATTTCCGAGTTGGTCGCTGACCCGGGCACACTCTGCCGCTGAATTTCTCCCTCCCACCACCACCCCTCCCCATCCATGACTTTCAACTAGACCTCAAGCAAAGCCAAGAAGACCTCACTCACAACCAACCTAGCCAAAATACATGCAACCCCAACCTCATTCCAGTCCAGTCTCAACACGCAAGAATGTCAGAATAGTTGAGCCGGAGCAGCTACGCTCCTGCAAGGTAAGATTACCTATATCAGTTCAACACATTCCACCACTCGCCACTTCATCTCAGCATTACAGCTCTGCCTGAACGGCTTTGAAGCAAGCCTGCGACTGCGCTCATCAAACCGTCACACACAACCGTAAGCTGACCTGCCGGAGAGGCACGGAACGGGTATATCCCATGGACTTCTGAAGCTGCGCCTGCCAACTGACTGCCCTTCAAATGTGTTCCACGTCCCAGTCAAAACCGCAAACTCCAAACTTGGAACTGGGGACTTCAGACCACAAACTGCAGTATGCGAGATGCGAGATGTGAAGTTCGGGATGGGAGGGTGGAAGCGAGGTACCGGTACGAAGCGCAAAAAAAGGGGTATTATTATTCTACCATCTCATTTATTTACAGGCCCTTGCCGACTCCCTTTCATCACCTCCCAGGTTCCGAATCCCGTCCATTCCCATGCCCATTCCCCATCATAAGTCATCACAAGCATCTAAGGCAGCCCCATAAACAAATCCAGCATGGCAGGAAAATTCGGCGTCCCCAACCCCGTAACTGGGTCCCAGCCCTGCACGCTCTCAAAGCCTTTTGTGCCACACCCCTGGTTACCACCAACCGTGATATCATTCAGCACCTGCGGATTCGCATACAGCGTGGGATTCAAGAACCCCACCGGACTCTTCTTTGCATTGATCCTTTGAGCATTAATCATGTTAACCAGCGATGCAAAGGTAGGGCAGGAGGCTGAGGTGCCGAAAGTGAGAGAGAATTTCCCATTGACGGCAACGACGTAGTTGACGCCATTTGCAGAGACGTCAGGGTAGCCACGCACGGTTTGCGAGTTGTTGAAGCGGTCGGCGCCGTAGGGGGGCATGTGCGAGGCGAAGTAGGTTGCCATAGCGGTCTTCTGGTACGACGGCATGGGGAAGACGTTGGAGAAGCCGCCGCCGGAGAAGATGACACGCTCGGATGCGGATTCCGGGGTGTGGATGGTAGAGCCGTTGAGGACTTGGGTTGCGCCGACGGAGGTGATATACGGGCAGGTGCCGGGGAAGGAGGGGTTGAAGAGCCCAGTGGAGCCGTTGTTGTAGGCGCCGGTAACGGGGTTGATGCATTGGCCTGAGTTGCCTGCAACGAAATCGCCCGAGGAGTACAAGATTGAGACGCCTTGGAGGCCGAGCTTCATGTATTCGAGGCATTGTCGCTGTTCGTACTTGGCAGTCAAATCTGCTTCATTGGAACCGTAGCTGGTGGAGATGACGTTGGTGGTCCGCACTGAGCCGCAATCTTCAGCTCCTTGGAAGCCACCTGGAAGTGTGTCGGGATATTGTCCATCAATGTTGGGATCCTTGGAGTCACCGCCTTGGAAGGTGCAATAACTTCCATCGAGGGCGTCTAAGAAATTGTTGAAGCTGGCGCCGTTGACCAAGTCACCAACCTGATACAGTGTCACTTCCTGTGGGAAGATGAGGGACATGGCAAACTGCAAATCTAACGCAGACTCGCCGTTGAAGCTGAAGCTCTGGTTCTTCGTTTGGATAGTCGCACCGTCAATCAGATTTGTGTTTGGCGAAACGCCAACCTGTTTAGGGGAGAATTGCTTGAAAAATATGTCCAAATCGGACTGCAGGAAGGCTTGAGGTGTGTATTCCACGACTCCAAGAGTGTTGTTCGGCATTGACAAAGTATTTGGTGGGGCATCGTAGAGCGCTTGTAGACAAGCTGGAGTGATCATGGTATCGCAATTTTCCAGCGTCATCAAAGCATTCTTGATTTCTGCCCCCTGTTTTGGATTCGAGGCATCGAATTCAGAACCAAGCGTGCCATGAAGTGGTCTCGATGAGAAATCTCTCTTCGCCATTCTCTTGTTCAATTCCAAGATGGGCTCTGGCAGGTTTTTGTGATGCAAGGTTTTTCTGGTTGATCCGATTCGTGTGTCGAAATGGACTGTTGGCGTCACAATGTCGATGTGATCGGTAAGATGATGAGGTAAACTGTATGACTCGCAAGCAATGTGATTGTGGCCCATCTCGTGCTTGTATAAGTGGTACTCCGTCTTCAGAAGGCTCTCGGCCTCGGCGACTGTCGCATCGAAGGTCAACCAATTCCTCGAATTCGACATCTTGATCCTGCTGGGATCGATTCCCGACACATGCAGCCATTCCTTGACAGCGGAAACTGTCTCTGTTGTAGGTGCAAACATGTCCGCCACTTTCTCCTTCGACCAGTGCTTGCCATAGTCGGGTGAGTCGGGGTGCGCAACTTCATTAATAAACTCCTCGGCACGATGCAAATTCTGCTGGGCTAGGCCAATTCGAAAAGGAATAGTTGCTGCTGGGTGTAAACGAGTGTGGCGAGACCATCTTGGAGGAGGTTCGGATCGGCGTTCGTGGACAACGTGCCTCGTGGTCGTTGAAAGGGGTGACGCAGTTATCGCTACCGCCAGGGCAGCGAGCATCTGAAAAACGGCCTCGATCCGCATCTTAACCTTCCCTCCCGATGCGAGGCTAAAGCACCAGAAATCTGTCGATTATGGCGGTGGGCCATTATATGTATCGCAACGCCATGACAGCTGGTCCCGCGGTGAGCGGGTGAGTTAACCCTACAAGCCAAGTTTGAAACCAAGTACCGAAAAGTACATGGAGACAGGAACCGGAGACAATCCTTCCCATATTAACGTGCTGTCAATTATTCAGCAGTCGTGGCCTCTGTGGCCCGGAATGCAAATAGCATCTGCCCTCAAACGAGTTGAGTTTGTGAAAGTGCCCGATAAGATACGGCATGGACGGCATCCCGGTAAAAGTCCAGCTTCCAGAACCGTCCAAGTTTCACGGCCCCGAGGCAAGCATTCGCTTCGCACGATAGCACAGATCTTATGCGACGACTCGAGATGTAAAGTACGAAGTAATCGCATGTACAAGAATACCGGCGGCTGGTGCACGGCTCACCGGATGGACGCAGACAAGGTATCATCAATCAATGTGGGGGTGATTGAGGACGAAGTGGAACACAGACTTCAGATGAAGCGATCCTGATACGCGAAGGTACGTTCAGGGACCACGGGATTTGAGCTTGGTATACTTTTCCCAAGTTTGCTTCTGCAGTTCGCGCTGCTCACTGATAATTTGCCAAAGCTCGTCGTTCTCCTTCCGAAGCTTGTCATCTCCGCTAGGAGATATTGCCGAAGGCCCGGAAATCCTTGAGATGGAATCCTCAAGCAATTCTAACGAGAACCCTGGAGTGGAGACGGCATGATCAAAGGCACTATTGCCCATTGATCCAGTCAGTTGGGTCGTAAAGGTGTAATTGCTCTCACCAAGCTTGGGCTTCACCACGGTTTGTGGTCTAGTCAATCTCGTTTGCGGAAACGGGGCTAACATGAAGAGATTAGTGACAGGAGCATTCAGGTCAGCAAGCTCGGCGGAAAAAGAACGTCTTCCAGTATCCCACTGAGCAATCTTGCCTGAAGAATGTCCCGTCAGAAGACAAGTCCCATCGTAACTGAGCCCAATGCACAGAGCAGCGCCTGCTTCCGATGGAGCTGTCCATGGAGGAAGGGTGATGTGCACCGGCGTAGTTTGCTGTCGGGTGTCATATAGCGGATTGAGTATAGAATCTGGCTGAATGAACTCAATCAGTTGCACTGAGCCGTCTTCGAACCCAACGTAGACTGCCCGATCGCACGGATCTAGAGCTAAGCAGAGTGGCGTCGACGAGAGAAGAAATGTCCGAAGGAGATCTCCGGAATGGTAGTTCCAAACAATGACCGTATTATCCTTGCCAGATGAAACACAGATGTTTGTAGTACTGGAGCTGTGGCCCAGGGCCAGGTGTATTATTGCCGCACGGTGGTTGGACAGACTTCGCAGAGGCTCATGTGTTGTTTCCTTCCACGACAGAGACAAAAGGCGCGGAACCGACCACACATGAATATTCGAGTCCTCGGAACCGGACACAAGATGCCATTGACTCGCGGCGAGACACGAGACAGCCTGCAAGTGCGAGGTGGGAGTGGACACTTGTCTGCCGGTACAAACCTGCGAAGAATCAGCCTTGTCTCCCGTACGTACTCAATCCCACAATTTCAAGACAAGCTCAGCTCACCTCCCAGAGTATGACCCGCCCTTCCGCTGTTCCAAGAGCTAAAACCCCATCCCCAATTAATGTCAAGCTATGTATGCGTTCTGGGAACGAGACCAAGGACTCCTGGTTTCCCCGCTCCTTCGAGTACACATGAACGACAGCCTTGTCTGCCTGGGCAGCGAAGATGTGGGTGGTGCTGACAGCCAATGCATTGACAGGAGTCGAGCTCTTCTTGAAGGAGGATTTAATTGTGTGGTTTGGATGCAATTCGTGAAGATATATACCAACATCCTTCGCGATGGCTGTATTGGCAGATTTGGGCTGCGCCCGAATGGATGTAACAAAGGCTTCCGATAACATGGTCTCGGTTGGTGTGAGGCCGCTGAAACGCGTGCACTGGTCTCCTTGTATGCTGGATTCCTCGCGAGGGGGTGTTCTAGGGAGAAAGTGACCTGTCGAATACCAGTGCTTGGGAGCTATTTCTGTGAGCCAATCGCGAGAAGATCAGGATGGGAGATCTGCAGGAGAGAAGGCTCCTAAAAATCGGGAAGTTGCTTTGTTAGACAGAATTGCGCGAGAACACGAGAACAGTGCGCACAGAGCGCAGCGTTGGTGAAGCTGCGACGAAGAAAATTGAAGATCTGCGAAGGAAGGAATTCGTCTGGTGTTTGCTTGTTCGCCAAACACCAAGAAAAGCGGGAACGCCACCCTCGCTTCAGTCAGCACTGCCAGCTGGCCAGCCCTCATCCACCTCACCTCACGGGCCACGGCACTCACGACTCCCCGATTCCACGACTCACTCTCCCTCTCCCTCTCCTTTCCTTCTTTCTCCATTGCTTCGCCTGTGTCCCATTCGCTCAACTCGATCTATACCTCTTCCTCCCAATCCACGAAGGATATCAGTTTTGCAACTTTTGTTCTTATTGCGATTTTCTCTTAGTCTACAAAATTGGTGCGCAGCGCAGCTGAAAACATCGTACGAGATTGACTCCACCCTGTCTCGCTGTTCCCCTTCTCTCTGCCCACCAATCGACCCCTTGCCGCGCTGCCAATACTTACTTGCACCCCCCTTATCCAATATTCCCCTAAGCCGATGTATCGTTTTGTCTGTCAGCCACAGATCTTCCCCGCAGTTGATCCTGAAGCCAGACTCGCCTGATCTGCGCCGTGCAAGTGCCACATATTGCGCCTCTGGTTGCTTTTCCCTTCCCGTCCCGATTCGTCTCGATTCATCTCACACGCCAGACGAGTCGGCGACCGAGGCTGGCTTTTCGGCCTCCAGGAGGCGCAACTTAAAGCCTGCAAGGAGAGGCTCTCATGGCATCCTGTTCAGATGATGGGCCCTGCCACTCATCGCATTTCGCCCAGGTGAGGCAACGTAATTTCGCTCTACCCACCCCTTGGAAGCTGGGGCGCCACACACAAAGTCATTGTGGTCGTACTAAAAACGCCCCTCATATTGCCGTGCCCGATTCACGAACCCAACAGCTGGTGAGACACTGATGATCATCCTAATGGAAGCCCCTCCTGGCCATCCACAAAGCATGTGAACTGCATATCATGTACCACTTGCCCCGGTTGCCGACGACAAGAACTTTCGACTGCAGCATATCGAACCTCTTCCAGTTTGTGCCACGATGCACACGATCGAGCAGTCAACGTTCGAAGACTCCTGCAGTGCTAAAAAGCACGCATCCTATCACCACATAACGAGATCGGTCCCAGGAATGAAAAGTCTCCTACCGTTGAGGCTGTTGTCTCCAGTCGATGTTTGGCCGTCATCTGCTCCCCCTAACCGATCGACTTTCGGGATGAACATTGTTTCAACCGATGAGGATGAAGATGGAAGCTTACCGGGAAAAGTAGACGACGGAAATGATTTGGAATCGAGAGCTGGAAATCATCGACTGAAGCCGTATCGTGATGTCCCCATCTACTCAGAACCCGGATCGCCTCTCCTCAACCGTGCCTACCTTACCGACGAGGAAGTCCATTCCAATTGTAGCACATCTGAATCCGAGGAATGGTTCGAAGTCTATGATTACTTGGGGATGGAGCGTGAAGCTTCAGAGTGTGTTGATGAATCCAGTACAATCAAGGTAGCTCTCATCACTATTTTGACTACCAAATCAATGCTGATCTGGAGCAGGGACCTATAGAAGACGAAGTCGAGGACGACCTCAAGACTATTTCAGAGCCATCAAAGCACCGCACGTCGCCAATGGACCGCAGCTCGGCGATGTCTTTTCAATGCTCTGGCGAAGCCGAGGCACTCTTTTCCAATGAAGCTGCATGGCTCAGAAGCCCGTTGAGCTATCATCATCCTGGAAAAGCTTCAAGGCTGCCACTTCGAGATTCAAGCGTGCCTTTCGAGCAAAATGTCGAAAGTTGGCTAAGTGATACAAGCAGCTGTGGGGATGATCGTGAAGATTTGTTGGTGAGTCTCGTCTGTCAGTAAAGCTGCCAAATACCGACTAATAGTAGCAAGTCTCGCGCCACATGCCTTGCACCTGTCAAAGCCCATGTGATCGACGTCAATTCCAACCGCCCATCTGACCTCTCAATTCAAGTTCCGCCCAGGTCATCGTCTCTGGTCGGGACTACCATCATTCATGTTCCCTCGGAGAATAATCGAGATAGTTGGCTGTATTCTGCGTACAGTCCGCCAGCCACCCCCTCTCAGCCTTGGACGTGCGTCCAAACTAGTTCATCAAACCCAAATCTGTTTGAGAGAGAATTCGATCCTCATATGCCAAAAAGACGCCTCGATCTCGCTATGACGAGTCCACCTGACTCTCCAACGCACGGTTACCGTGACGCCTTGGGCGCGCCACCAACTTGGAGGACACCAACCTCCACAAGTCCTGAGCAAAAAGCATACGGTGGCGGCCAACCTACGCATGCCGATCAGGCCGGATTGGACGCCGAATCCATCAATAATATTCTCACGGCACTTGAGAACCTGACTTCTCACCTTCCTTCCGGCACATTACAGCCTGACACACCATGCATCCGCGCCATTCGTTCACAACTAATACCACCCTCAGCAACATACCAACAGTCAACCCCAGCAAACGCACTACTTTTACACCCCTTTCCTCACCCATCCCCTCCACCACCAGACATCACCCTCAACCGCCGCAAAACAACAAATTTCTCCAAACCGCGTCGCATGCCTTCAGTTGCAACCTCGAAATCCTGCCCGGTTCCGCGAAACCCTCCTCCACCCACACCATCCCTTCCAAACCTCCGCTTCCCACACGCAACTCCAAATTATCAGCAACCCCTCAGGCTTCCACCGCCAGATACGCAACCCCTTCACCGCATCTTCCCCAAATCCTCAAAATTCATGCGCTCCACGCTCTACGCATACATCCTCGCACACATCTTCGTAACTTCCCTTTCCACCCCGCCTGGGCATGAGACACCGAGGTTCCCGAAAAAGAGAAGAGATACGCCGTATTGGCCAGCAACAGACGTGCCGTCCAAGGCGGCTGATCTCCTCGGTATTGCGTACCACCAACCTGTGAATGAGGATATTGATTTCAACAACAGAGTGGAGGGAGTGAAAGACAGGATCAGGAAGGCGATTGCGGGCTTGGCTGAGGAGATGGAGGTTCATGGATGTCGAGAGGGGTTTGATGCCGGGGAGGGGTTGGTGTTTATTAAGAGCCTGGAGGAGGTAGTTAGGGGGTGTGAGGTGGATGCTTATCGGTCTTTTTGAGCAAATTCATCTGGGCTTCTTGGTATTGGTTTAATTTTCCAAGAGCACGATATGCTCCTCAAAATATTCAATTCATGTAATCATCGCCATCAATTGCTTGTCTCCAAAATATTAGATATAGTCAACATCACTATGAAAACTCGGGGACCCGTAGATTCTACTTCACCAATCCGGATTCCTACACCTTGCTCCCCAAACTGCACCCGTTCCATAATTATCCCCACTCCAACTCCTTACTTCGCTCGCCGCAACCGCAACCCTCCTTTCCACTTCCAAACGTCACCCCTCGACCTCGCCATCATCTCGCTCGAGCTTGCGTTCGCGTATACAAGGGCTGAAAATAACACACCACGTTTGAGAGAGATATCCTTCCCCAGCTCTCGGTGAATAACGCCATATTACCATATAACCCAGGAACACGAATTATTGAATTGCTGGAGTAAGATTACATAAAGACGCCTTCGAGAGAATTGAGTCTTCAACTTGTTCTTCGGTAGCGAGAGCCTTGATCCATGTGAATTCGTTAGACATTGTTGTGGAAACAGTAAGGTGTTCCTTCCATATTGCTTCGTCTTTTCGTCCAAGTTTTCCGGAGTCAACATTTTCCCAACTCTCCCTCTTCTATTAATTGATATCAAAGAATTTGAAAACCCTTGCTCACATGAGAAATATGGGATGGGCAATGCAAATTTTGAGGGTACTAATCATGTTTGAGGGAGCATCACCAACAATTTACAGAAATGTTCCCATACCGGATTCTATGATTTATTTCAATTATTTTAATGCTGAGTTTAAAACTAATTGTAAACTTCATTAAGAAATACGGGCTAAGTTTCAAGACCTCAGCCCGTATTTTTTCTTCGTTTGTTCTAAGAACCTTTCGGCCGCATTGCCGACCCTGTCCTCCAGTCCCGAGGGAAGGACCTCGGCGTCCTTCGCCACCTTCATCATCTTCCCCAGCCCCGTCAAAATACTGCCCTTGCCCTCCAAAACCTGGTCAAACGAAGTAAACTTACCGATGACAGACGTCAGCGGGTTGTGGGAGTCTGCAGTCCTATTCTCCTGCTGCACGGTGCCCGTTGGCGGTCCGTTCGGATACAAGAGCCGCATGACTGGGTCGACGTGCTCTTGAGGCGCCATTTCGGCTCCGCTTGCGAGCAGCAGCTTCACGATGTGGGCGTGCTTCTTGCGTGCCGCGGTATAGAGAGCCGTTTCCCCACGGGGAGGCTTGGCGTCAACTAGCGCCCCTTTCTCCAGGAGCATGGTTGCAATACCGTGATGTCCTTGCTCTGCAGCGCCATGAAGCGGCGATAGACCATAGTGATTCTTGACTGCCTCCTCTGGTTTCAGGAGCCATATTACAGCATTAAGTTTAGATGCTGTGGGTAGGATGTTCGTATTGTTGGGCAAGTTGGGATCGGCTCCATATTCGAGAAGCGCTGCAACGGCTTCGGTGTGGCCGCTTTTTGATGCTTTGTAAAGACATGTCTCGCCGCCGAAGCCGCGCCCAATGTTGGTTGATGCGCCGTAGCGGAGCAGGAGGCGGATGGTAGGCTCATCCCCTTGTCCTGATGCTTTGTAAAGAGCGGTCTGGCCTCCGCGTGCAATGACCTCTGTGTCGGCGCTCTCTTCGAGTAGAAGCCTCATAGTATGAGGATAAGTATTCCAGGCTGCGAGGTAGAGCGGTGTTTGGTCTTTTGCGTCGCGAGCATCAATATCTGCATCGTAGTCGAGGAGCAATCTAACAACGGATGTCCGACCCCACGAGCTCCCTCATGGAGAGCGGTGTTGGCTCCTTTTCTCTTCGAGTTCGTTCCCGTCCTTCCCACGTAGGGGCCAGTTCTAGCGCCATACTCCAATAGAAGACGCACCAGCTCCAGTTCTCCCCAACCAGAGGCTTTGTATAAGATTGTACCCCAGTTTGGGCTCGCTCCAGAATCAAGCAGTAGTTTGGCGACCTCAAAATGGCCTTTATCTACAGCGCGGTACAAGGCTGTGTTCTGTGGTGGTTTAGGTTTGTCTTTGGTGCCAAGTGGCCCTCGTGATTCGATATCTGCGCCAGTGTTCAGCAATCGTAGGACTTCATCGTAGTCACCAATCTGAGCTGCTTCGGGAAGAGCGTCACAGGTGTGTCCCGCTGGGCGGTAGGGAATTCGTTTTATCTTGCGGTATTCCCATTGAGGCTTCCAGTGGGTTCGCTGTCCTTCGCTGAAATCATGCTTTGCTGACTGGCCAAACTCTGGGACATCCCCAGTGATTGTAGACTTCGGCGCCGACTTCTCTGTTGGTCTTTTCTCGGGAGATTCTGCAAACACCTGCAGAGCTGGCGCTGGCATTTGGCGAGACAGTTCCTCTTCGATCGCGAGTAATTGTTTCACATCTCCAGCTGAGAGATTATGCACTGGAAGTAAAATCTCCTCTCGGTCTGTATCTCGGAGCACAATGAATTCGTTCTGTCTGCGAACAAATTCCGCCCTGAGCCTTAACTCGCCAGTGCGACCAAACCAGATTTTCATACCGCTCGCTGCTGAGTTTGCAGGAATATTATGGGAAGGTCGCACTTGAGGTGCGTCATTTGGAGATGCATCTTGTGCTGAAAGTCGTTGAGTCTTTCCGTGGGATGTTTTTGGCTCTGGCGGTGGACTTGCGGTGTAACTTGGAGGTAGACAAGCTGTGCTCGTGGCTGGTGTCCAAGCGTAAGGGCTTGACCGAGCAATAGGTTTAGGGGGTAGATCATCAACGGAAAGCGTGCTTTCCCCCCCTTTCCCCTCCCCAGCTATGATTGAATAAGGTCGAGAAATTCGAAGTGGAATACTCGCCCCTTCCGCCTTGAGAGATGTCGGCTTACGAAGACTGGACATTGATTGTTTTGGGGTAATCTCATGCTCAGTATCGCTTTCCGCATCCGAAATGACTTCTGGTACTTTGTAAGTTCCCCGTACTGGCGGTGCATCGGTCCAGTAATCATCGTCGGATGTGTCAGGAGCATCAGACTCCAGAAGGCCAAAGGTTTTCATCTCGTGAATTCTCTCCAGAATTGCAGTCTCGTTGCTTGCCATTACTTTGCTGTTGAATCCTTCCCCAACCAGTCGTCTCCGGAGAGTTCTCCAATACTCCTTTTCGTCGTCTGTATGATCAGAAAAAGTGGAACCAGGGTGCTGTCCACTTCGCAGCTCGGCACCCCATCGATCCAACGCTCTTAGAATCTTTTCCACGTTCTCTTCAGCTTGACTTTCAACCCTCCCAAGGGAGCTGATCCCAAGCGTCTGAAGATATGCAGAGAGGTGGGTCTCGTGGAGCTGCAACTTCCCTTGGATGTCCAATATCCTTCCGGGGATATCTCAATCGATCCCAAGTCTTCTTCTTCGCCGTTCCTAAGCTCCTGAACTTGCCCACGAGGCTGTCCAATTGTGTCAACACTTCTTCACAATTTCTCGTGAGGGCGCATAATCGCATTTCACTGTTCTCGTCGCGATGGATGACCGATTCCGGATTCTCGACTTCTGATCTTATCTGACTCAAAATGGCTTGAATGCTTTCGGCTCCCTTCCCAGCCTCACCGAAGTGAGTTGGTGCACTGCGGCAACCATCGCAAGTCCTTTTGGCGAGCTTGAGCAGACTTACAAAATCGATAGAGAATCCGAACGACATGCTGAAGTCGTTCAATTAATCAGACTGGTGAAGAGCGAAACAGGTGTGATTCAATTGTCCGCGGTGAGAAAAACGATTATGGTCAGGTGGTATAGATGGATGGGTGCCACAGCCAAAGCCGGGCGTCTTCCTGCAGCAGCAACCTTTTGGGACACCTGCATATTGGCCGTTGCTTTTGGAGGATGTGGCGGAGACAGGCGAATCACATAACAATACGTGGACAGCAACCCAGGCAGATTATGCTACGTCTGCCTCTTAGGAGACGAGGATCCAAGCCAAAACGCTACTAAAGTAGAGTGCATTTCTCAATCCGGGAAAAGTGAAACGACACCAATTGTCGATTGGGCGTGTCGATTGGGGGCGAGAGTATTAGCGACTCATGATTGGCTACCCAAGCTCTTTAGAGACCTCAAGCTAGATTTTTCAATACAAGTATAAGCTAGTATACTACAAGGCTTATTGAACTATTTCACGTACTTCTTAACTATAAAAAGATTCTTTAAGATATAATTTTGATTTAAAGGATTTATATACTAATTTATATGCTAATTAATAGAGTTATTTGTTATGTGGCACCAGTCACGTTGTGACTTAGCGTGTAGCTAGTGCTTCCCTAGCCTGGCAGACAGCCTTCAGCTCAATCCCGGCTCCTTACCACCACTGCGATATCACCTTATCGTGACATTACTTTATAGCCCTACGGCATCAGATTTCTTTTTTCTTAAGAATTCTTCCAATCCAAGTTTACCTGTTTACTGAAATATCCCATCACGAACTCTTGGGCCGACTTCTTAAATCGTTACAAAGTGCCTCTTTCGCACTTTCCAGATCATTCTCCACTGCGGCCTCGTACTTGGCTTTCGCATCCACCTGTTGCAACCGTTTCAAACGTTCCATTGTAAGTTTGAAAGGCTTTGGAAGAGGGGGATATGTTGCCACGAGTGCAGGCGACCTGAATTTCATGCCAATTGAGTCGAGGATCAGCGGTGCAATACTCGCAGTTGATAGGAGGATACGAGGCATGCCTGGTTGCGAGGTCATTTTCATTTGCGGAGGAAAGCAGGCTGTGACCGAGAGAAAAACTTACCGTGTCCGGTGAAACCAGCGGCGAGGAAGTGTCCATCGTTGTTCGGGACTGCGCCGATGAAGGGGAACTCGTCAATACTTGATGACATAACTGTGAGATCACTTAGATTGTTGTTGGCGTTATAGAGGGACAAGGACGATCGCACCTCCAGACCAGCAACCGCCTTCGTTAACACATCTGCTCAGCTTAGCAGGGATCTCCCCAGGCCAATCAATAATATCTGCCACGGGCCAGGACTGGTAGAACTCCAGAATTCCCACAAATTGTTGATCCTCGCTGTCGTTGAGAATATAGCTATCTGGGTCATGGGCGAGCAAAGACTTTCCACCACCGACTATTATGGCGTTATAAGGCGGAGGCAGCTGGATGTGGTAATTCTGTGGCATGCCATTAAAAAATGGTTTGAGAGACGGTGGGAGATATACATTGACAACGTGGTCCCAACGCTAGGCGCCAGTGTGCTTGATGAAACCTTCCGGTGCTTGTATACTTGCTAGAGTTCCTCGAACCCCAAAAATTAGGTTCCCGAATTCTGGTAGGAGGTGCGAGGCTCATCTATTGGTGGCATGTACCACGGTCCTGGTTCGAACATCACCCCGCGACGTCTTTACTGTAATCCAACCATTGTCATCTCTTTCTGATACTTCCACGACTGCTGTGTTAGCCTGAAGATTTAGCCTTGCCTTCTCCATGACTATGCGGAGTAACGCGTGGACAAACTTGTACGGCCATCTGAGTGGTTGTCAGCGACAGTTTCGCTTGGAGGCGGAAAGAGTATTTACACCTGACCTGCAGCATGGACAACTGCCCCGATACATCCCTTCATCTGAGTGAACCTTTCAGTAGCCTGAGGGTCTTCAATAATCCCACAATCTCTTATCACATCACCCTCTTTACCATGGTCCTTCAGCATTGTCTCATAAGCGTGCTTGAGGCGTGTCCGAGCTTTCTCCGACATGGCTGCATCGAAGGTCTCACCAAGCTTGAGGCAAGCCTCTTCGGCAATACCTTCCTCATCCAGTAGCTCCTTGAAGGCCGAAAGATGTGCCATCTCATGCTTGATGACTTCTAGTGCACCGTCCGGCCCAAACCTCTCGGACCATTTTGGGTAGCGAGAGTAAGCATGTGGTCTTAGCTGTCCTCCTACATTAAAATGTGCGCTCGTCAGCGAAATTTGATTTATCTATATGCTACGCTTGAAGGAAACCCCCTGGAGCGCGCTCACGT
Organism: Hyaloscypha finlandica; assembly: GCA_021399475.1. Taxonomy (NCBI): domain Eukaryota; kingdom Fungi; phylum Ascomycota; class Leotiomycetes; order Helotiales; family Hyaloscyphaceae; genus Hyaloscypha; species Hyaloscypha finlandica. Next base: position 146,168 of record JAJTUR010000087.1, on the reverse strand, counting down.
GGTATGGTAACTAACCATTCCTTCCTGTTGCACCTCCGCAGATATCCCTTGCCTCCAGCATCAACATACGAGGTTGACGATGATTTCTTTCTGTGAACTTGTGGAGCCAGTATGCAGTCGTTGCACCTGTATATCCACTGCCCACAATGACTACATCTGTCTCTTTGGGAAGCTCTACAGTAGAGCGGAGATTTCGCAGAGAGGACTTGGCTGCCTCGATCCAGTAGGACTTTGTTGGGTTGCCAACCGGAAGAACCATAATGAAAGTGGAGAATAGCCAAGCAGTGGCGACTATATGGCAGTGAAGAATTTAGTCTCAAGATCTGTATGTGCAACGGTTGACAGTGATCAAACGCTCGAAAATTGTTTATAAGACGAGTTCTCTCCGCAGTCCGGGCCGGTTCTGCTTTCCCACTTCTGGCATTCGAGAGTGGGGGAGATTGAGGCTTGAGGCAACGACATTCTCGTTCCTAAGGGAATGTCCTTCCTTTCTAACTTGAATATCACTTTCAGAGGGTTTATTCGATGAGTTCCACCTTTCGCCGATCTTGAAAATCTAAAAGGGGATCTATGTCTTTTTGGGGGTTTTTTTTGAAAAAAAAATGAAAAAAATCCTAGCTATATTGTCTTTACGTCGGATCTCCTGCGTCAGATCTCCTGCGTCAGATTTTCAGCGTCCAGCCACTAAGAGCCTCTGGTGCCGACATTAAAGTCATGTGGAGACACTTTGCAAAAGTATCTGAAATTTATTTCCCCTCCCCTATTTTTGTTGCTGACATTTCCCAACTGATCTCGTGGCTTATGATTGCACCTTCTATTGCTTTGTGGCTGGAAATCCTCCTGTACCAATAATATCTCCATCCTCTTCTCTCCCATTCTTCGCCCGATCGATCCTAACTTGTGTCGTCTTAAACAGCCTCGGTAGTGCTGTGCTCTCAAAATCTTTACCATGCACTGCCATTGACGCTAATTCCTTCGCTGCCAGCCAAATGACCGGCATTCCATGGCCATTAAAACCAGCTAATATAAACTGGTCTTCCCGGCCCGGAACGGTACCAATGTGCGGATTGGAATCGTACGAATAGCCCATAACTCCAGTCCATATACTGTCAACCTTTGCTCCGGAGTCCTGCCAGCCGTGATACGTCTCTTGCATGTAATTTGTGTAGTAGTCTTTGGCTGCGTCGATCAGGATACTGTCGTCGACATTGTTGTACCATTGTGGTTTGTGGGGCTTGAAGAGTGATGAGGCTCCGCCTACGATTATGCTTCCATCCGTGCGGCCAATAAGGTAAGAAAGCGTGCCATCAACGGTGCGGTTGATGTAGGAGTTGTTGAGTAGAGGGGCTATTTGACCTTCTGGGACAGCAATCCGGCAGCAGATACCTTTGCATGGGATGATGTTATTTGCGTATTCGGGGAGCAGGCCCGAGACATAGCCATTGTTGGCGTGGATGACCGTTTTGGCATGCGTTGTGCCACGCGGAGTGGTAATGATATGGCCACCATTTGGATCTGGGGAGATTGAAGTTGCTGGAGTGTGTGTTTGGAGGTTGAGTTGACCCGAAGCAAGCAGGATCTCAACAAGGGCCAAGATGAATTTGTATGGCCACATGGTGCCAGCAGTATACGATGCAGCAGCCTTGGCGCCTTTTACTCCTGAGATCTAAGCGTGTTAACTCAAGTAATGATTCCCCTCTCTCGAGTCTTACCCCTTCTGCAGCCTTTCCAGTATAGAAGATCACATCGTCCATGTACTTGAAGTTCCGAGCTATCATTTGATCGTAGACCTGCTTTGCTTGCTTCGCAGAATCTTCATTACACCAAATATCAATCGTCCTTGTAAGGGTGAAGTCACAATCTATACCCTCTTTCTCGACGATTTTCTTGATTGCATGCACATGGGTGATTTCGAACTCCGCAATCTCCAAGCCAGCCTCGGCGCCAGCTCTGTCGATATAGGTTGGAATGTGGCCATATAGATCTGGTCGTAAATGACCTCCATTTCGTCCAGTAGCCCCAGAACAAACGCCTCTAGCCTCCAAGATCAGGAGGCTAAGATCTTTACAGGACCCATCCTGGATCATGTGATATGCACTAGCAACCCCCGCATAGCCTGCTCCGATGATCACAAAATCAACGTGCTCTGGCAGCTGCTCTGTAGAGCGGTGGTCCTGTAGGGGATGTAAATCAGTTTGCCAAAAGGTTGGCATGGGATTCGGGACCGGTAAACATTCTGAGAATTGTGGGTCATGGCTAACTGCTGGTTTTGCCTGTTGGACATGGCTCGCGTCGAGGCCGAGTCGGGCAAATGATTCGGAGGGTACATTATTGTTCAGCATGATTGCGGCAGCGTATTTTTAGCTTGAAATATCGTGGGCAGAGACAGAAACATTAAATGAGAGTCTTGGAGGTTTTCAGCCCTCCTCTGATGGAGGGAGACGTCGTGGATCACCAAAATCACAGATGAAATAAATGGCACTAACTCATCGATGCTTTTGACTAATGCTATGGTTAATAGAGAATTCATGCTTTCGACCGGCGCGGTGTTTGTAATCTGCAAAGCAGATAGGACGCGTTCAGGCCACCAGAACTTGAGGCTTATCGAAGCGATCTATGATCATCACACTCAAAAGTGGAAGGTTCTTAACCTTACTGTACTTTATTGGCGCGATACTTCCCGCCTCCACCCGATAGACCAGCCCGGTACAATAAACGCTGATTTGACTGCGCCCCACTCTCAGTTCTGGAACCGGGGTGGTCTTTGATCCACAACAGATACGGTAGGTGCACAGCGCAGCGGCATCCCGGTATATTTGTTTTAAAGATGTGGTGATCCATTGTGTGTGCGGGAGACCGTCATCATGTGATATGTCATCAATATAATCTTCTATCAAGAATTCGAAAAGCTCTTTCTTATACTATTCGCATTTTTTCACAGGACCCTTTGCGATACAGCTACCATGGCTCCATCCAAGCATGTTGTTTTCGATGTCGTCGGCACTCTTGTCTCGTTCGAAGCATACTTCTCGCAAATCAACAAAACTATAGGACAAAAACTACTCTCACATACCATCACAGCTCAGACGTTCGGTTACACCTGGATGACAGCAGCAGAGCTCGAATTCACCTTTCTCTCCATCTCATCACGATATTGCCAATACAAAGATGTACTAGCCGCCATCTTTTACCGCACACTCTTCATGCTCGGCGTCTCGTTGCCACAGCGCGAATTCACCGACGAGGAGCGCGATGCCTGTATCGCGGGGTACTCGCTCCTCGAGGTCCGCCCGGGTGCCGTAGAATGCCTACAGACACTGCGAGATGGTGGCTTTACTGTATGGGCACTCACGACCGGCGACCCGACCCGGGTCTTAGGGTATTTCAACAAGGGTGGGGTTGAGTTCCCAAGGGAAAATTTCATTACGTGTGACACTGCCGGTGTGGCGAAGCCAGCGCTGGCCAGCTACAAACCTGCACTTGAGAAGTTTGCGGATGGGGATCAGAAGTGGTTCGCTGCTGCTCACATGTGGGACGTGAGTGCGGCTGTGAAGGCCGGTTTCAGGGGAGCGTATTGTACGATATATGAACAGGACGCTTGTGAGACCATCTTCACCGAGAAGATGGCAATCATGGCCGACAATTTGGAGACCATGGCGAAGAGGATCGTTGAGGCTTCGAACTCATAATTTACCGGTTGTTGTATCAGGAGGGAGCGCGCGACTGAAAATCAGCCTGTGAGTGCGGGTAGTAATAGGATGTCTTTGGGCAAAAGATCCACAGAAAGGTAGATCGGCATTAGAACGTTCGGATTTGGGGCTCCAGGAGGCCTTTTCACAAAAGATCAGACAAAGACCTCATGCAAGCGACATTCAACTGTTCGTACATTTTGTCAAAAATACAGAGCACTAGATACTTGACGCCTCAAAATCAAAATCTGACTGGATGGCCGCGTGGCTTCCAGCTTGGGGCATAAATGTGTTCCCTTCGGCTGCCATAGGGAGACTTTCTGACCGGAAAGATTGCGAGTCGTTCATAAATTGGAGGCCCATATTGTGGTCGCTTCCGACGAAGAAATTATCACTATTCGTGTGAGAAAGAATATTTGTCGGCCAATCATAAGTTGGATGTTCCAAAAGGTTTGACGTGACCGGGGAACCCCATATTGATGTTGACACGCGCGGTTGAATATTGGCCGTCGTTGGAGTTCTCAAATTGTTCCTCATTTGCCGAGTACCTCCGCCATTCTTCCACATCGACTCCCAGTGTTTGAATGTGTCATAACCCGAGCCCAGAGAGCCAGAGGCCGAAAGACTTCCATCATTACGTGATTTGAGGGCTCGCTCAAGGGCTTCTATCAAGGCCACCTCTGACCGGGCGGAGTCTCCTGCTGCGGAGATATATCGAATCATACCGAGACCATCTTGTAAGAAATTTTGAAACGCGTCTGAAGACCCATTGTACACACAGTAAGCGATCAGGACAAGCAACGATGCTCGGCAGGAGCTGTACTCGATATAGGACCCTCGAGCCAAGCCATAACCACCATCGCGTAGTGAACGGCATATTTCTAGTGCTTCCTTTGTGGCCTGAACACAATCCTCGACAAGTTGCTGTCTTGTTGATGATTGGTTATGGTTGTTACCTGAAGCAGGATTCTGGCTGTCAGAGAAACCTGACGGTGAGTTGTTATTTGAGCCAGGATTCGGACGGCTGAGCAAGAAAGGCCTCCCGACGAACATGCGTATCAGACAATACTCGAGCCTTAGATGAGCTGTTGATCGATGATGGGCCTCGCGGTACAGATTATCGGGGGACTCCTGAGAAATAGGCAGGCCTGACCACCAATTTTGCAAACCAGTCTTGATAGTGATCAGGCGCGCCGATATGTTGGCAATTTCTTGCTTCGGGCAATTACGAGATAGATTTCTTGAGATATATCCGTCAGTATTCAGAGGCTTAAGTAAGGAAGTCGAGAAGAGTCGGTGGTGCGTACATCTGATTCAAGTAATCCTCCAGTTTGTGAGTCATATATATTGAAGCACGCAAGTGAGAAACGTCGGGTGGAAGGTCTCCTTTTCGTATGTCCGCCCCATCCTTTGGAAGGTCTGCGTCGATGTCAGAGCGATGAATTGAAAGAGGTCTTCCGTGAAAGATGCAGATTTTCCTAGAAAAAGTTAGTCATCCCTTTTAATTGGTAAAGCTTCAACTCTACCTCTCCCACACATATGCACTCCACCAGACACGATTCCTTGTTTCAATCATCCCATCGCTGAGCGCGCTCCCCGTGTATTTCCGATGCATTCCATTCTGCATACCCAATCTCAGTGCTAGATTGACGTAGATGTAACCCAGACCAGATGCATCGATGGGAAGAGAATAGACGCCGAGTAATAAACAAGCCTGTACACTCTCCAGCGTCGAAGTCTCGATGATTTCGGGTAGTAGTCTGACCGCTCGCTGGTAGAAAATAGACCCGATTTCGTCTTCTGAATACTCGACGCTTGTGTGGAATCTTTCATGCCGTGAAGGTGAGTCGAGGTAGGCATATTGTATGCCAATTGCAAATACACTAAGAATTATGCTCATCGTCGAGGCGTCTTTGATAGTCAAGGCTGCAGAATTATCATAAATAAGATCTAGCTTCTCCAAGAGCCAGCGTCTCTCAACGTAAAAGTGATGAGTCTCTGCAAATTCGAAAAAAATCCGAACAAGAAAGTCGGATATGGGCCTTGGTGGACAGCAAGAAATGGCGGCAGATAGATTGTCTGGGCTAGGTTGTAGTTGCCCAGCCCTAACATAATCCGATATATGACTTGTTTTTTGTGTCTGTTCATTGGTTGTAAGCCGTGTTCGTTCTCAAGGTTCCCTCGCACTTACCGATTCTCGCGGACTATACGAAGATCGCGGCATAAAGTGACGGGATTACAGGGCATAATTATATGCAGTCCACTAAAGTGCCCTGTAAGGTCTTAAATGCCCCCTGAAGGCTATTTCGCTTAAAAAATGGGCTTACAGGAGGGGTAAACCACCTGATTGAACTGATCATAAATGAGGATATACTTCAGCTATATACTACTACTTTCTCCTGGCCCTTTTTTCGTCCTTCCTTATACTCATTTCCACCTTCTAGTCTAATTACCTCCTTCACGTGATGTGGAATTGCTGTAATCCACTCCTGAATTTTCGCTTACGGAATACCCTCCCAACATTTCTCCCACCTCACTCTAAGCTTCTTCCTATTATTAGTAGGCCCTCTCCTTGTGGTTTCCTTCTTCATATGATACCATAAACGCTCAATAGTATTCAAGTCAGGTGAGTTACTTGGCCATAGCATTTTCATAATCTTCCAGAGATTATAAACCTCCTGTTGATAGTGAGACTTGTGAGCTGGAGCGTTGTCTTCCTGAACGATCGTTTCTGGACGCTCTTTTTGACACTCCTGTGCAAAGGGTAAGAGCTTTGCGATAAGGATCTCCTTTTGGTAGCGATACCAGTTGATTCCTCCTCGTCCATTTTTCACCACAAAGGCTCCAGTTTCCTCATTATGCTTCCATACTTTTCTTACTCCTCCAGGCTTTCTCCCGTGTGCTTTTGTCCAATCCCTTAGCCACTTCCTTTGCTGTTTCTCCCACTTCTGCTTATTCGCTTTCTCAATCAAGGAGTTCCTTGCCTCCAGATCAGCCTTTCTATCTCTCTTTTGCTGTGGTGTCTCCTTTTCCCATATATGACACGGCCCCCTTTTATCGTATGAGAAACACCCCCAGAACATGAACTCAGAGAACCCTTTCCACCGTCTCCTGATACAGTGCTTATTGTATGCTTCCCCTGGAAGCCTCCATACCCTTCTTTTTCCTCTCGCATTCCCTAATTGAACTGCTGTCTCATCTGAAAAAATCACGTTCTTCCAGTCTTCAAGCTCCCAATTCTCATACGCTAAACACCAGTCTAGCCTCTCCTTTTTACTGAGCTTATTCAAGCCCGGCTTTACTGTCAGTTTACACTGAGAATAGCCAGCTGCAGTAAGGACCTTCCAAACTGTCCGTGCGGCTACCTCGTGACCTCTTTTCCTTACTTCCTTCGCAATAGTGGCACAGGAAAAGCCTCGTGTAGTCGAATTCTGAACGATAACTTGCAAGACACACTTAATCGCCTCAGGAGAAATAGCTGGTCGACCAGAACGAGGTTGATTAAGTACATGACATACTTCCAGGGGCATATCCTCGTTCTCCCTCCACCCACGCTATCTAGCAAGGCTTGCAAGCTCATAAACACGTGTTCGTGATACTCCAGTAGCTTTCTTAATATCGCCTGCAGATCTCTTCTGCTCAAGCATATAAATAGCCTTAATTCTAGCACCAGTTGAGTGCTCTTTGCGGACAATATCAGGTATTGTAAAAGCTGTAGAAGTAGCTATAAGAGGACGGAGAGGAAGAGTGAGGCTTGGTGCAATTGAATCATCGTCTTCGTCTTCTGAATCAGAGGGTATATTATACCAGGCGTCCTCTTCATCTTCAGTAGCTTCATCTGATTCGTCTGAATCAGAGGAATCAGGAGGAGAGGAGAGCTCTGATTGGCCATCTGATAAATCAGGGAAGTCGTATAAACCACCAAAGGTAGCCATAATTAATAAGAAGTGAGTAAAGAAGAGAGTGAGTAAGGAGCACCACTGTACTAGAGTAAGTGGGAGGTAAGAAGGGGGGGTCCCTTTACCCCGCTCCCGATTACGGACGCAGGCCTAAAAATACAGGGGCTAATAGCCTATAGAAAGCCTGTGGCTTAATATATCCTCCTAATCGGGATACATGAGGTTTCAGTGGGCTTCAGGGGCCTTACGCCTCTGATTCAGACTAATTATAGGGCTTACAGGGCTTATTGAGACACTACAGGGCCTATTAGTGGCCCTAAATTTATGCATGCCCTGTAATCCCGTCACTTTATGCCGCGATCTTCGTACACTCTCTCCTCCAATTGTCGTTTGATGCGCATGGAAAAGTTCCAGTAAGAGAATTCACCTGAGTAATCTAGTCATCAGTTAGCTTAATCTACTGGGAAATGTAATTATTGGGACTGCAGACGAGTTGCAGTATCTCCTTCAACGGGGCTAATAGTGCAGATCTCATCTTCAATAGCAAGTTCTTCGGAAGAAGGATTTGTATTGTCGCCGTCTGACCCCTCACAAGGTATGGCTTCCGCCCTGAGACGAAGGCTTTCGGTATCAAGAGCAACATCTTTGATCTCATACTTCAGAATCCGTTCCATGCAACGAGCGCGGTCCCGCAGTTCAGCGAGGATTCCAATCGAAGCGCGTGACGATCTGTGCATCGGGTCATTTGAATCAGCTGAGATGTATCATGTATAGAGGCGAAAATGGATTTACCCCCCGGAGTTCGTATGAAGCTCTCCAGTTTGAGATGCGGTAGTCATGAATTCGCATGCTCTTCGAAAGTGAAGACATCTTCTGCACGGAACTCCTCCTTCGCATTTCTCTTTCACCCGCCGACATTGGTCACAGCTAGAATCGAAACCAGTAAGCTTGTTACTGCCCAATCAGAGCACGAAGTCTCACGCTCGGGCAGCTCTCTTTCTTTCATCTGCTGCGCTCCTGCGTTCCTTCAGTTTTCGAGGGGGCTCTGCTAGTCGACTGCTCGGTGATGGCTGTTCGAGGTCGGGGTTCATGATGTTGTAGCTCATTGTATAGCTTATCTATATGGTATAATATACATTCTCTGCCTATGCATGTGTAACATCTCAACATACACCCAGCGTAGAACAGAAGGCAAAGTATGACAGAGCGCCAAGTGGGTCGTAATGCTTGTTGGGGCTAAGGTGGGGGCGGGGTTGCTGGAGCGATAAGATAACGATGATGCACGAAAACCAACCATTATCTTTCTATTAACAAGGGGAGTATATCCCTGTACTTTAGCGCAGTTGCAAGTATGAACTGTTTCTAGTAGGTTGTAAGAAAAGGATGTGCATATAATAATACTGAACTCTAGGGAGCTGACATATAATGTAGGCGGTAAGATAGAGATGGACGATAGACACGTTCGTGGTGAATTGACCAAGAACAACAGCATTCACATTCGCACTTCTATAAATTTTTAGGGAATATCATTTGAAGTATCTGTATCTGACGAAGCGCATATTCCATTAGTCTCCATTTAATTAGTCTTCGCCACGCCTTCAATGATCGGCCCATCAGCCTCGTTATCATAGTGGGCTGGAGCCTCTGGAACCAGCAGAATGAGAAATGCCATGCAGGGAATCGTGAGAGCCAACAAGGCGCAATTGACATAGAATGCGGTTCTAGGGTCGCCGCCAGTTCTTGAGTTGATGCCATAAGAGGTGGCCTGGCCGAGAGTTTCGAACGCGCGGAAGAGACCGCCGGTGCGAGCATTGGCTTTGACGTCGGTAGAGAATGTGCCAAGGATCCAGTATAGAGACAGTTGGCAGAGATATCCGGTGGTGAAGCTATGAGTATTAGGTCAGTATTTTGCTTATATAGATCTTGAGGAGTCCTGAGTTTTCTCAGGAATCGAGACTTGCATAAAGAGGTAAGGAAGGTATGCTTCAGCCCAGCGATGGGTGTTACTAGAAATGGCAAGGTCAGGCACTACGCAAAGTGGAGACTTGAGCAAAGTATCTTACAGGCCATAATCCAGAGCAAACTTCACGCGCCCGAATTTATGGTATTCAATTCCAACCCATATAAAGCCACCAATCTGGGGAATAACCCAAAGAGCAAAAGCGATGCAAGCGCGCTGCATTTGAGACCACCGCTTCACGTCCAAGAGTTTTCCATAGAGCATCACCATCGGGATAGTGATACATGCTGATGGCGAGTTAGTGCTGCATCGCCCAGGATTGTGTTAGAGAGACTTACGGGTGATGAGAGATGATAGTGCGCGCGCTCGAACGGAGAAGTGCAGCGATAGGTAGGTTCCCATGGTTCCACCATAGAAGAATGAGTAGAATGCTGGGATGAAGACTAGCCACGTCTGGGGATAAATGTTAGTTGTAGGAACCGGTACTCACTGGGAGAATTATTACCTTTTTGCGCTGGATATGTTTCCCCAGAGCAGCAAACTCTCCCCCCAAGAGAGGCCAGGGGATGTTGCAACCTTGGATCCATCACTTCGTCTGACTTTCCTGGTGGCTGAGAGCATCAGTGCCCAGAGGAGTCCAGTACATTTTGCAAGGGACCTGGTTAGAGATTTTCCGGCCGCTATCTGTGGGAATATAATTACCAAATCCGACGAATATTAAGTATGTCGACCACGCGATGGAGCCCGCTGCAGATCTAGTATAGTTTGTCGAGAAGTTGATCGCTCCGCCGATTATACTGCCAGAATTTCTCATTGCAGACCAGATGCCTAGGAAGAGGCCCCTATCATTTGGATCTGGGTATGAGAGCATCGCAGTTGTTTCGGCTACATACAAAAAGCCGCTTGCAAAGCCTCCGATAATCTTTGGAAATGTTAGTCGAGTTTCGCCTGAGCTTCAAGAATCCCGATGATCCAAAACTGAATATAATTACCTGTGCTGTCAGGAGATACCAGTTTACACCGTATCGTGCACTAACATAGTAACCTGAGCCAGTGAGGGGCATGGAAAGGGCGGCGATGACACATGCCCATTTGATCCCAATTTTGTTAATCAAAGGCCCTCCGAAGAGGGTAATCATACACCCAGTAGCATATTGAAGAGAGTTTGCGAGATTTCCCAACCAAGGGGTCGAGAGTCCACCACCACCTAGATTCGAGATGGCGTCCGACATGGCAGGACCAACGAATGAAAGACTGCTATTGTGTCAGCCGTGCACTGCGAACCGTAGCCAGGTAGCATCTTACGCTCCAAAGAGGACCATCTGGAAAAGAACGCTGCGCCAAAACTTTGCTGATTTCGAGGCAGCAAGGTACGTTTCATCGATCTCGAGGGGAAGGGCCCACTCGGTGTTCTCAGCAGCAGCATAGTTGCTCACGACTTTAACAGCGTCAACTTCGAGATCGCTTTCTTTTTTGCCCGGTGAGATTGCCATTGTGGGGGGTGAGGAACGAAGAGTGCTTTAGTTTCAGAGGTGGGATGATGGCGGATGTGTGGATATGGGGCATAATGTATAATATATATACAGGAGTTTACACTTCAAGATCGATTAACCAATAGTTGGCTATCGCCTTCACTTCAAGGGACAATCTCTCACATGCTCAGGAACGGGTTCACTCTTAGATAATGCACCCTACAGGATGGAGGTCCGTCATAATGTTAACGGCGAACAGTGAAAAGTGGAACCGGCAATGCATGTCCGAAGCATCCTGGCATCTAGAGATAAAGAGAAGACCGGCCCGGTACACAAAAGTATCGTCTCCACTCATGGTCGGCTCACCAACTGAAAATGGAAAACCTGGAGAACACGACCACAAAAGATGTCCCGGCGTTATACAGAACGGCATTTGCAGCTAATGATAATAGATAATGTTTGAGTTTTGCTCCATTTCGCGATTGGCAAAAAGACTCTTCCCCGAGATTTCCTTCAATGAAGACGCTCTCTGTTATCCTCGACGCTGCGGGCCAGGTCAACCTTTTTCGCACTGGAATAACTAACCGAGGTCCGTGGCAAAAGCATGCCTGTACAAAACCACAATCTAGCGATTTTTCGATTTCCTAATAATTAAATAGCTATTGTGACGGATGGCGCCACCGTATGATCCGCCGGGAATAGGAACTAGGAAACAGGGCTGAAACAAGGAACTAAGCTAGAGGTCTGGGCAGTGCACTATTCCTCCCTGCTTTGCTCTCCAGCTTAGTATTTTCAATACACGAGATTCTCTGAACTTTGAGCCTTCGACCATTGCATTGTTCTCGCCGTCACAGTTTTTGTGCGGGCGGTGCTTTCGCCAGGGACTTCGCTGAACTGCAGGGATTCATTTTTGCAGCCCACGTTATTTTTCATAGCGCCTCTTCAGGGGTCTCGGTTCGGAGTTGTCCACGAACGATATATTTACATTGTCCCGTCTCCCATGAAAGCAGTCGATCACATTTCGTAGATGTTACCCAAGTTGTCTGCTGCCCTCTGGCTTTCTCAGAACTACTATTGCAAATTATGAAGTGTACCTGCTTTCTTAGAGCTGCATTAACCCCGAAAACTCTCGGCTGTGCTACTTGCTGTCTGTCAGCGCCCTTCGTAACATCAAATTATCTTAAAGAGACTCTCCCCAAATTCACACTTATGAAAGAGATTAGAGAAGATATCGGCCCTCTATCTCTCAGTGAGTATAAACAAAGAAAACATTCTTCCTATCCGTCTGATCAGCAAACGCCATCTTCTCCCTCAAACCCACCTTCTCCTCCTCACTCATGCCCTCCAACGCCTTTCTATTCTTCTTGTTCAACATATCGTTATACCACCTCGGAATCAAAATCACAAAACACAAGATACCCAACGTGGCGATGATGCTAATCTTCCCAGAGATGTAGCCAGGTGCTTGCTTGGCTTGGAAAGTCTGGGTGCCGAGGATATTGCCAATTGCAAAAGAGACGTGGGTGAGGGCGTTGATGGTCACTTTCTTTGTGTGGCCTGCGATGTTTGAGGCATTCCAGGCCAGCATCAACATAAACGCCGCGCCAAATGTACCAGTCAAGAAACTTGCAGCTAGCAGCCCAGCTTTGTTCTTTGGGACACCATTGGGATCAAGCCCGATCATGAGACCGGCACCAAGAATGGTGGGAAGGATACAGAGTAACATGACGGATGACCTGTCTCGCCATTTATCGGAGAAGTATCCAACGCCGAGGACGCAGATAGCGCCGATTGCTCCACTGGGTGCACTCAGAATGAGTGCTTGACGAGAGGAATAGCCGAAGGTTGTGAGGAGGATACTGGAGAAGTTTGAGAGGCCGCCGTTGGGGATTGAGCTGAGCATTGTGCAGAGGCAGACCAGGTACACTCGGACGTCTTTGAATGTTTCGAAAACCTACATACCATCGGTTAGAACACATGTTCAGTGTGTTCGAGATGCGTACCTGTGCCTTCTTCAAGTGCGCGTTCTGAGTTCCGCTCTGATTATCCTTCGTTCTCAACAGCGCTGCAACTTTTTCCGCATCAGTGAACCTCCTCGCCTTGACCGGAGAGTCAGGCAAGAGAACGCATACCAGCGCCCCAACGCAAATAGTCAGGGCCCCGATAGCAACAAAGAATATCCTCCAGCTCGCAAATTTCGTGTTGACGAAGCTGACACCATACGCGAGTAACCCACCAAAGATCTGGGTCAACGAGTTGCATACATAGAACCAAGATACTCGGCGTCCTTGCTCTTCTTTCTTGTACCACATTGCGATGATCAAGACGAGAATTGGCGCCACGCAACTCTCGAAGACGCCGAGCAGCGTGCGGCAAATCGCCAGTCCGGCGAAATTGGTGCATGCTGCGTGGCAGCCGAGGATGAAACCCCAGAGCATTATGTTGATGCCAAGGTACAAGCCGAGCCTAGACATATGTTGGGCGAGGTATTGAGTGGGGAATTCCGCTGCGAGGAACCCTGTATCTCATTAGCTCTGCGTTCCTTTTGTTGGAGGCCAAGTTCGCCGATGTAAAACAACATCGAAAGATCCGAATAATCCTGCCCCACAAGGTGCGTATCCTGCCTGATTCCCATAACCGCCGTATACGACAGCGTTGTCTTGTCTAAGAACTGCAGGAAGTACACAGCAGCCAAAAGTGGGGCAATCGTGAAGTCGATCTTATGGAGCAGCTTTTTGAGCTGGACCGGGTCTTCGAGGATTGCCGTTCCTTCGATGGCGATTTCTGCTGCTCGGGGGTGGTTTGTAAGAAACCCAAGGGCCTCGTCAGCATCGATGAGGTCAACTACCGTGACAGCTGCTTCATCGCTGGTGACGGAGTCCTGCCGACCGTCAAGGCCTGTGAAGGGCTTCTCTGGATCGACTTTTGATTCAGTTGGAGCAGACATCTTGATTACGATTGAAATGCTATGTCAAGATTGAGATTTGATGAAATTGGAAATATATATAACCAGAGACATGAAAATAATTCCAGATAAAGGAACCAACAACGAACGTCCGAGGACTTCTCGACATCATTACATTCCAAATTCATTCATAACAGTAGTTAGATATCACATTCGATAACCAAAATTGGATCTCGTCGTTGCGGAAGCACTTACCCGTCCACTGCTCCACGTTCAGTCCTGCGAGGTGCCGGGGTTCCTATGCATGGGGGGAGACAATCTTTACAAATACATGTTGATCGTGATAAGAGAAGTGAGTGATGTTGAGAGAGCAGCTGCCTCATTAGGAAAGAAGTAGATTCGCGGGGTAGAGTGGCGAGAGTGGGAGCCGACAATATATTCACGTGACTGTATCTTGAAGAAAATCTTGATATTTCATCCTCCAATTGAATTTCAATTTATTGAGGAGAAGAAGTGAAGGCGGAAATTCGACGAAAAAGGTGAAGATGTGGTTGTGTTCATCCTTTTCAGTTCGCCAATTTTGGCATAGAGGTCCGCACAGCCTCCACCAAACCCCACAGACTCCCGGAATCTCTCCGGGGGCCGAAATAAGGCGGAAAATAAGATTTCGGGGCTGTGCTCGCGGGCCGCACAGGGCATTCGGGCTGTCTCGTCTGAAACCTTTAGCGACCGCAAGCTGGCCTGCTAGCCTGCCACCAAGACTATGAAAATCAGCACCAGCATATTCTATTCATAGCCTTTCGACAGCATTCAATCTGATTATCTGCTAAAGATGAAGAGCCGCAGGCGGCACGGGGCTGACAACTTTTATCATTTGAATTCAGAGCCTCAATTTCGCGTAGAATATTCCGAGCCATTTTGATCAGTCGAGGCTCCGCAGTCCTCGAGGAAGGTGGTCCCTTCGTTCGCGGCCATACCCAGTACGAATACGAAGTGTCTCTGTGAAGGAACATACACACAGTAATTAGCCAGATTTTCCCAACTTTGAATACTCATCATTAATAACTGGGGTCTCGTCTACTGCTCTTGTTTCCATTGTTTCTTCTCATCTCAAATTGATACCCACTCCCATCAGACATATGATAATCTGCTTTCGCTATTCGAATTCACCAATCAAACCACGTGACTCTTGATTCAAAATGAAGTCAACTAACCCCTCTTGCCTTCCTCCTCCTGGCGGCCTCAACATCCGCTTTCGACTTCAGCATCTCATGCCCATTCCATTCCTTCACAAACACGCTCTCAACCCTGTCTGCCTCGAATATACATACAAACACAAACACAATCGCATCCACCGATTCCCAATCACGATCCTCCACAATCACTTTATCAACAACAATCAACAGATGATTATCACACGCCAATCCCGACAGAAAGATATCTGTTTCTGTTGGGAAAGGTGAGCAGAGCTGCTTTACCGGCAATTTTGAGTGAGTTGAGCAAGGGAGAGTCGAAGGTTAGAGCAATAGTGGACGGACCAGCGTCGAAGGCGACCTGTTTCGGCTCCTCGGCTACAACTGCCGCTAGCTAAAATTGGTTCAACACATGATGACCCTACAATGCAGTCTACCTTGTATTTACACACGCGTCATATCTAAAATTACTCCGTATTCGAGGCAGCGCAAGCCCTTTCAACCTTTTACTCATTCTCAAAAATTAGGATCCTTTTTGCCCACTATACCAGAGTTCGTTATTGGCTCCTATCTAACCTATTAGAATCCGGCTCTGCTTAAGGTTGGGTGTGACTAAAATTAGCCGCTGACCACCCTCACGTCCTAGTGTGGCAGGCACCGAAGGAGCCTCAAATAGGCTCTATGTTCGTAGTCACCATCGCCGTCGCCGACTCTCTCTCACAGCATCGACTACTCTACTAAAGTTATTCCAACTTTAATCAAGCCTCGTGAATTTATGCAACTGCTAGCATAAGTAATAGCTGCCGCACAAAGGGATAGAATTATCGGAACGACTTTCCGAAGGGGTACTTAGAAGTACGCCTCCTTGGCGTAAAAAAGCCGGATAACTTAGGAGGATGGAGCCGGAACTATTTTTAGATTTGGAGTACTACAACTGCGAGTAGATCGGGTTGAAATACTACACCCCAGAGTAATCGCGTCTAAAGTACATTACTTTAATATATTACAAGATGGTGTACGTGCCTTATTTATACTTTAAGCCAGAGTAGGTCGAATTCTAGTAGGGCAATACAGACTACTTTGGCTTGAAGTATAAATTTTCTGCATAGTAAAACTTAGAGCACATCAAAGATTAATACTAGAACTCGAACTACTTCGGCGTCTAAGACAATGAAATCCCTTCTGTACAGCGAGAAACCCTTTATGCTGACCCACTATGCCGAGAAAAACAATGGGTACTTTGACTTCAAGCAACTCAAACTCTGTGCGCATATCAAGATCCCCTATAAACGTGTATAAGTTGTGTGCTATGGCCACTCCTGAGTATTCAGGACCCCTCCTACCTAGCAAATTATGTTCGCATCGTCGTCTTCGTGCCGGATTTGCGAAGAGTCTTTTTTATCGCGCTACTAGATTCCTCCACCACAGCACTAACATCAAAGCTGGTACCTCTATTAAACTTATACAAAGGCCATATCCGGACCCCCGAGTCTATAGAAATGCAGTGAAGTCATTATCAGCCCTGTGTGTGCTATGGAGCGCAGATTTATCCGAGTTCGCTACGCGGAGAAGTAAGTTACTTCTAATAAATTGCGAAACGACCCCGCGCGTCTCAAGCCAACATTACAATGAATTCTAACTTATATAAGTTTTGCCAAATCTGTGGCTTTTGGGCCTGTGGCTATTGCGTAGCTGGATTTAAGTAAACCGGGCCGTAAGCCTTCGAAGTCCCCCTGTGCATCGCCACATGTGGGCGAAGCACGGCGAAGCCCGGCCGTTTCCAGCTCCTCCAAACTGTCCACTTTCGTCCACAAGGGTGTAGCTGGTGAGGGTGGTCGGCACCTCCATTCTAGCCTGCCTAAACATAAGCATCTTAAGCTCAGCTTCCAATATATCGTTCGATGTTACTGGCTCAAATCTTCATACCGTAATCGGTACTATCGCTGCTAATAGATCATCCCTTTCATGTACAACTACGGCAGCAATGGAGCCCTAGCGTCCAGTATTTCGGGGTGGAGCATTAAGTATAGATGGAACGTGGATAATATATGATTCCCAAAACCCGGTATAGCTAGCTGCCTTCAGAAGAACAGTTATTAGTTTGGCCGCTTCGGCGAAGACGGTAGGCATCGGCTTTACGTTGTTAGATCTGAAAGGGTACTGTATATATGCGCAATTTCGATGTTAATAATAGGTAAGACAGTATATAACTAATTAATTGGAATTTTTTTCGCATTCGTTATGAAATTTGGACTAAAGAGAATAAGGCCAAAGATCCAGATCCAGGTCCGTCAACGCATTTCCGTCCGCATTTTGCTCCCATAGCATAAACGGGCTGTCGCCATTAAGAACATTCATCCAGCCGGAGCTCTCAGCGACGATTTGAGAAGCATCAAATTCATCGCTGCTCATAAACTGGGGAAGTATATTTGAGCCGACTGGTTGACAAGTAGGCCCAGTTGGCGTCTGTTCTGCAAGTACTTCTACCGAAGTGTCCATGGCGCAGCTACCACGATCCGGCACTGGAGAACTCTGACCAACGTCGAAATTGAGAAACTCTTGCCACTCAAGGTCCGTGAGGTCATTCACAGATTTGGTCTTTCCGTCCACGTTCTCGGCGCAAAGTACAGTGGTTTCCTCATTTGATACTCTTAGTAAATTGTTATCAATGTTCGTGTTACCATCGCTCCCTTTTAAAGCGTTGTCACTAGTATCGAGGGAGTTGTCACACCTATTAAGGCTGCTGTCGTTGCTACCAGTAAGTGTATCGTCAATAAAGGCAAAAGCTTCAGGATCTCGGCGAACGGATTGTAACAATTTCCACCCGCTGTATCGCTCATCTTCCCAAAATTTAAACCAGTATTTCGTATCTCTTCGCTCGTCCTCGATGTCCAAAAGTATTTCATTATCGGTGTCGCAGCTTAAGTGGCCAAACGTTCGAGTTCGATAAGACTGAAGATAGTGCGCGATTGCCCTGTGACCGGTTCGGTAGGCCAGCCTGAGAGTGAGGGGATATTCTGATATAAATTGAGATCCATCTTCTGCTGCTTCGAGGAGAAGTTTGAGTATGTCGAGTTGTCCCTTTTGAGCTGCGATTTGGATTGCAGTTCTTGGGGTGGGCTTTAGATAAAGCCGTGGTGAGCCGAATACCCGCGGACTCTCAGCAAGCAATCTTCGGATGAATTTGTAACCACCTGTATATACAGCCTCACAGAGTGGCGTTGTGATGCAATACCGCGTTGATGAAACAGCATCGACAAGCCCCCCATTGAGGATGAGCAAGTCTAGTACCGCGACCGACCCGATGAATTCTACAGTCGTCACAAGGGGAGCGGGGAATAATGTTGGCTCAGAATAATTAATTCTTGCCCCTGCATTTATCAAAGTACCAGCAATGGAGCAAAGCACTGATGAAGAACGACGTTGAGGTAGAAAACTCAATATCGGCATAGGACCATCCTCGAGGTGATCAGCCAGGTGAGTTCGATTAGGGTCGGCTCTATTATCTAGCAGCAGTTGGATAGCGTCGATGTTGGCGTTCCCGACAGCGCAAAGTAGTGGATCATTCGGACTTGCGATCTTCCTAACGTCCTTCCAGAGCAGGGCGGGCGCGTTGAGGTGAATACCGTTGTCGATAATAGTGCGAAGAAAGGCCAAATTTCCACGGTTTATGGCCTCGGAAGCGGCAAAACGTGTGAACTCGGCAATGCTGCGGCCGTGAGTTTTCGTACACTCACTACAAATGAGATTATACGCATCGACACTATCAGTGTGCGCAGCGGCCCAAAGCGCGATGGGATCTCTCGGGTCGGCGCCACGGCGGACGAGCTCCTTCGCCCAGTCTAGGCGGCCGCGGCTAATGCTCGCAGCTAAAGGACTCATATGGCCCTCAATCCCTGTTGGGATATTGACATCGGCCCCTCTCTGGAGGAGGAAGGACGCCAAGTCGTCACTTCCTGCATAGAGTGCGGCTGCAAGAACACTGAACAGTCGAGGGGTACGAAAGACACTCGTACCCCAAGCCGCCGTGGAGGCACTGGGGTGCGCTCCTCGCTCGATGAGGCGTCGGACAGGGTCAACCGCGCCTGCAAGTGAGAGCCATACCAAGGTTGCCTCGTCAGGCTTGGCACCGGCCTGTAGTAATAGCTCAACAAGCTCGACACGCTCGGCAAGCCTACCAGACTCGGCAAGCCTGGTAAGCTCACTAGGCTCGACAAGCTCAACATGCTCGACAGGGCCGTCAAGCTTCTGACTATAGGCAAATCTGCTATCGCCCATGACCTTCCAACAGAGTTTGTTGAGTACCGAAGGTTTAATCTCGGTGTTCGCACAGTGTTCTAGCAGAAGTCTTGCAACTACCAGCCGACCACTTCCGAGCGCTGCCTCGAGTGCGCTGACGTTACAATACCTCAAGCTCCGACCATCACCTACGTGGTGATAGATCCATCCGTGGTTCCCGTCAACGTTGACTCCGTGCGAGAGAAGCAACTTGACTATTTGGATATTGCCATTAGCAGCAGCACCACACAGTGCAGTACCGCAGTCACTGGGGCTTATATCATAGCTGAGGAAGAATTGGACCACGGTTTCATTGCCGACTGATGCTGCCATCACGAATGCTCCTGATGCATCAGCGTGGATCATATTTCGGAACACTGAGGGATCATGCTCCGCGAGTGTTCTTACTGCTGGCTGCCC
This sequence comes from Hyaloscypha finlandica, assembly GCA_021399475.1. Lineage (NCBI taxonomy): Eukaryota > Fungi > Ascomycota > Leotiomycetes > Helotiales > Hyaloscyphaceae > Hyaloscypha > Hyaloscypha finlandica. Next base: position 126,352 of record JAJTUR010000087.1, on the reverse strand, counting down.
GCCAAAGAATACCGCTGTGGAAATAGCACTCGGATGTGGGTCGCAAGGATTTAGAGCTGAAGATTGAAATGTCATATCGGCCCCTTGTTGGAGCAGTTTCGAAGCGAGAGGGATAAGATTGTATTCGTAGCACATCATCAGACATGATGAGCCATCAAAATCTAACCCTTTTTCGTCTGCACCGGCCTCCAACAAAGCAACTGCTGCGTCACTTGAAGATGAAGAAATGGCGCACAGTAGTCGAGACCTATCCGAGGTTGGTCGTAGATATCTACTGTTGATAGCCCAGCATACTCCGCAATTACTGTTCGGATCAACCCCACGTCGAATAAGTATCCTCACAAGATCAGCGTCATTCGCTTCAGACGCATAGTGGAGGAGGCCCTCCGCAAACGCCTGGATGGTCGGGTGCTTTTGTTTTAATAGATGTTCAAGCACAATTCTATTCGTCGGCAGTTGGCATATTGAGATAACCAGGGGTCCAATACCGGTATTTTGGGCGACATTATTTGAGATTAGGTATGTTGCCAATTTCATCAAGTCCATAAGTGCCTCTCCAGTCCGCAAAGCGATGGTTTCGTCAATGTTGATGGCAAATCCGCAAGGCGAGTCCAAAAGCCGGTGTTGGAGTACATCTCTTAGTTTTATGAAATCCCTCACTCCGGATACTTCCCGGACCTGTGGCTGAAGTGACATGCGTGATATCGCGCGGCATAGAATGTGTGTTGGATCCTGTTGTATGAACCCTACTTCGTTTTGACTTGTATTGTTGACTGGATTTTGATTAGCAGGGGCATTGTCAGGATTAATGCAGTTGGCGTCAGAACACATCTACGCACAAATATTGTCCAATATGTGTAGGGAAGAGTACCAGAGGGTTCTGGATACTTCACCATGCCCATTGTTCACATAAGGCTCCGGAGAAGGAGTTCTAGGGATGAGGGTGGTTTGTTCGGAGTAAGGCAGATTCTCAGGGTCTAGTTCACCATCAGTTCTCTTAAACACCAAAGTTCTTTTCTGAGGGCCTGCATACTAATTTGTCTTCGGAGCCTTTCGTACATTGTCTCGTACGCATGATGGCTTACTCTCTTTTGTGCTCTTTTGATTATTCGGCCGCCGCTCATAATAGTAGATAACTTTCCATTGAGCTTTCGTTTATCCACGAGAGACTTTGCTTCCCTCCACTCTTCCCTAGAGAAGTTTTTGCGAAATCCCCAGTTCTTGAACCTAAGTTCATATTCATGTGCCCTGGAGTATGTGAGACGGGACTTGGCTTCTCGTTAAGCCCCAGGAGGTCACGCACTTTCGATCAAACCCACAGCCTTTTGCCATAATATCCCTGACCTCCTTGAGTGTTCTGTTTTGGTCTATGAAAAAGAATTGTAGAAGCGGCTTGTACTGCCCCCATAAGTCCGCCTCAGCCTTACGCTTTCGTGATACTTCTGTCATTTTGAGAAGAACGTCAGAGCTAGATAGGAGGCGAAATGGGAGATGAGATAGAACATGCAGTAATGAGAAGGGCATCCACATGCTGACATGCTTGATTTATATAGACAGTCCTAGATGGTCAGAGTCTCAGCCTGATGTCTAGCATGTGCTTTGAATGGGCTCCTTTTATTGGGCCACGACTACACTTCTCAGCCACAAGTTGCCGTCTGTGATTGGAGAAAACACAAAATCAGACTTTCCATGAGAAGCAGTTACGCTACTGTGATTGGCCGGTCCTAAACCCAGAGTTTTTGAGTGTGGCTGAGGCACACGTACCTCAGGATTCGGTATTCCACATTCTGGCTCCCCTGAGTCCTTCTCGACAGGAGTTGGCGCTCTCGATAGCCGCGCGACAAGTGATTAGTACACCCAGGCAAAATTGGTGAGGATAGGTGAAGTTGAGGTGAAGCGAGGGTGAGTAGAGCGGCGAGGTGTCACGTGCGAGGTGGTTTTGGTGCATGTTGTTGGAACTGAGTGTACGCTGGTACACTGTAGTTTATATACCAGATGTATATATAGAGTGCTTACCCCGCGTGAACTGAAAAATCAAGTCGTCAACCTTCAAAACATTGTAACAGGTCATGGGCCCGGAATGCGCGAGCAGCAAATGCTCACCGCTGCGCGTGTTGCAACTAACGGCTTCCCTTATAGCTCTTGCAGGAGAGAGAGCTATATTGTACGACTCAGGGGCGACGATTGCGAACCACGGTCGGTCGGTCGGTCGGTCGGTCGCCACGAAAGCCTATCCTCATAACCTGCGATAGTACGAGCGGAAGCAGCACCGGCCCGGGAAGACAGTTTCCCTTGGAACCTCGCTGAGGGAGGGCAAGAGACAAGGGCGTGTTTGGCTGGCTTGGGGCTAGGGGTTGGGGGCAATAAGGCGGAGACTTGAGGGTATGTTGTCACAGGGGCACTAAGTAGGCAGAAAGCACCCTCTGGGGGCGTTGTACGGTCACAGTGTATAGCGTAAGGGGCGTGTTGGAACTGAGTGTACGCTGGTACACTGTAGTTTATATACCAGATGTATATATAGAGTGCTTACCCCGCGTGAGCTGAAAAATCAAGTCGTCAACCTCCAAAACATTGCAACACATGTTGAAACAGCTAGCTACTTTAGGCTATCCATTCCTTCCACTCTAGCTTCAACCACTAGTCAGTTCGTTCTATTATTGGAACATGCTTACGTACAGACACACCAATCGCTCGATTAGTATTTCCATTCGATTACGTTCATTAAACCTATGTTTAGGTATCGGTATAGTAATCGCATCACCACCAAGATACGGGGTAAATCACATGGTACGCTAGGAATCAGGAATATAGCTATGGAAGTCATTCCTTTAGTTTTTATGGTAGTATACTCCTGTAATTAGCATATCTACAGATTATTAACCCTCAATATATCGATTTCTACTATATAAATCGATTCTCAGTTCAATAGGTTCTGAGCCCGGCTAGCGTATACTAAGTGCTTTCACGCGATTTTCAGATCACGTGACCTCATTTATTCACTTTGCCATTTCCGATATCATCAAAATCGCGATTTTTATTAAATCGCACCCGTCCCTTTGGCTTCGCATCAGACGAATTCGCCGAAAACATAGCTATTTTCAGTCGTAAATTCTCCACGAAATCCGCTATACCAGACACCAAAAAACCGGAATATGTCACCTATAAAGGGTCAAAGATCCTACCACTCATAGAGACTAATATCGTCTCCTAGATAATCCATGCTAGGAATATCCTCATTTTTAATAATCTATAGTAATATGTTAATCCAGATTAAGCCCCTATGATTATTAAATTAGCTCCAAAGGATGATAAAACGATTAGTCATTAAATATCACTTGCTCGTGTAGTACTAAGCTTCCTTGTTACTGCCGACTTCTAGCTAGAACTCGATGAATTCAACCTTCCACACCAGATTTGGGCGTATATTAAAGCTAGGGTAAACTAGCTAAAAGCTCAAAAATAGTCCCTTAGCCTTTAGGAATTAGAGATACTTACTTACGATTCCAATAAAGGGATAGAGGACTTTATTAACCGCGTTAGTCGTAAGGTATTAGATATTAAGGGGGTAGGAGGCCTTATTATAGACGTCACTATATCAGGAATCCTGCTCCGGGGGCTTCCTAATAAGGAATTCTCGAATTTTAAGCTATATATTGGTTCTATGAGAGACGATCTCCCTAGACTAAAAATGGAATTATGTAGAGCGAAGGCTACTATTAAGGAGGAGAAGCTTAGAACTAATAGTTCTAATACCTCCGATTCTATATTAAAAGCGCTATTAGCTTAGTCGAATTAATTAAGTAGGAAATAGTTAAAAAAATAAGGATAAAAAACCGAAGCTCCCTAAGGATCCGAATGCCTATTACTCCTACTATGAATATAAGGGGTATAATATTAAGGACTATATAAGCTATAAATAAGCTCAGAAGTTCTTTAATTCCAAGGGAAAAGACGCTTTTTCCACTAATTAGGAGGCGTTATCCTCTAGTTTAAAGGAGACTATATACCCTAAGGCGTATACTACCAGAAAAACGACATTTAGCGTACTACTTAGTAGCTAATTACCCGACGATTTTGCGAATATCTAGTATATCGATTTAGGTACTATGGATCATTTTACCGGTAGTAAAAGCTCCTTTCTTATATACGAAGAGATTAATCTATTTCTAATTACTCTTAGTGATGAATTAACGATTCTAATTAAGGGAAAGGGAACTATCCTTTTAGCCACTAAGCTAGAGCTAAAAATACAGCTCACTAACGTGCTTTATAGCCCTTAGTTTAGGAATACCTCCTTATTATCGATTCCGAAAATTACTCGTATAGGAGGCGACGTGATATTTTCCTAGGGGAATATTCGAATTATCGATAAAGGTACTACTATTATAACTAGTACCTTTAGCCTATCTATAGGGCTATATTAGCTTAATTAGTTCAGTTTAGGACATACTCTTAAAGTGTCAAAAATAGAGGCTTTAGCCTCCCTAGAGGTATAGCACTAGCACTATAGATACTTAAATATGAAGTATGTCCTAGAATTAGTAAACCACGTCTATGGTTTATAGTTCAAAGATTAGAACGTATTCGACTACAATCCATATGATATAAGTAAGATTATAAGAGCTAGTATAACTAATTTATACCCTAAAAAACTACTTCTAGGGGAATATCTCACTATTAACCTATAGGGGCTATTAAGGGTTCTTGTGAGGTGGTTGTTGGTAGGTAATAAGGCAATAGTAGAATTAGAGTTGTGGTGTTAAAAATCACTAGTATCAAATTTAGTATAGAACTAATCTCTGTCCCTCCTTAGAGGTCTAGGGCAGGCTCCTATAAATAGGAGCCTAGAATAACGTACGTATAATCTAGTAATTAATAAGCACTAGCTAGCCTACTAATTAGTGGTATTCCTATAATATAATAGGATCGTTAATCCTCCTAATTACCGACTATACTACCCGAGAGCCGAGGTATATCATATGAGCTAATATCACGTGTAACCCGCTATATATTATAGTATACCCCCCTCTAAGGATCTTGGACCCTAAGATCTATTAATATATCCTAGTAAAAAACGCGTTTAACTCTATTAAAGTAAACTTCTAGTATCTTGGGAGGTGGTTTTATTATATAGGCCTAATTTGGAGGGCGTCTAATTAGGTAAGAGTTACGACCGTAATTATAGCTCGGAGGTAGGGGCTAGGTAGTAATCGCGATTTCGTTTATAGGGATACGTGCTCTAATTAGCCCGTTTAGAATACTAAGGCGCTACCCCACAAGATTAACGCTACCTATTAGATATAGGTTTAAAACGCTCTAAATAGCTTTAAATGGAATATTAGTCGAGATATTCGTATAGAAAAACCTATGAAAATATTCTAGGTTCTTTAAGGTTATTCTTAGATTCCTAGGAAAGTAAGGTAACTAGTTATATTAATTCTAATTAGGATTAGTACGAAATTTTTTAGTAGTTAATCCAAGTAGTTCCCTACTTCTATTTAAGGACCTCTTCGTAACACGAAAAGCTTTCCTCTTTTAACTATAACTATAACTATAACTATATCTTCCTATATCTATCCTTACCTTCTAGCCTCCTCTTCTACTCTTCTTTAAGTCTTTATTAATTGTTTTTAATTAATTCTATAATGTCTTACGTTATTACTACTACCTATAATAAGCGTAAAGGTAACCTTATAGCCTCCTTTCCTCTTATTAGTTAATACTTGAAATATTTCAAGTATTTGCTTATTAATCCTAACTCCTTATATACTATAGTACCTAGTAAGAAGAATTACGATTAGTATAATAAGGGTTTAGAGTCCTATAAACTAGTGAGTTCTTCCCCTAAATCTGAGCTAAAGCTAATATGATTTAAAGATTCCCTATAACCTTTCGGAGGCTTACTAGGCCTAGGAAGATACTATAATAATCTTTAAGGCTTAGCTTAAAGTAAACCCTTATAATTACGCTATATACGAAGAGTATCCTATTAACTAGATCTTCGATAACTAGATATAAGCTAATAAGCTCACGGATTCTACTTGTCGCCTAGTAAAGCCTAAGGATAAGGTAACTTAGACTTATATTCCAGTTATAAGTACTCTATAATATAATAAGAAAGGTACTTAGCTAACTCCTAAAGGAATATAAGAATATCTACCTTTAGGGTATTAACCTCATTACTAAAATCTCTAATAAGATTAAGTAGTAGTCTATAATAGGTACCTTAAGTACTGAGAATATAATAATTAGCGCTATTTATAAGTTAACTATAGAGATCTAGGCCTTCCGTAAGGTCTATATAGTAGTTATAAGTCCCTTAGCTCCTCTTAACCTCCTTATTACTAATATTATCATAGTATTAGTGTATTCTAGTAGAGGATAAGCGGATTCTAGAAGCTATTTCCCGGTGGTTTACTAAGTCCTAAATAGGGCTAGTGTATAGAGTTTAGTGATTTTGGATATAGGATTTATAGGACTTAGTATTTGTTTTTCTTTGAGATACCTGTAGCTAGTCTACCTATAATAAACCTTTCCTAATCCTAATTATTCCTAAAATATAAATGTGATTTTATGAGCCTTAATAAAACCCTAGAAAAAAAGAACCTTCTTAGGTAAAAACCCAGGGAAAGAGTATCTTAATCACCGTTTATACCTATCCTTTAGGCCTTCTAGGTCCTCTCTTTCTTTTAAGGGGCTTTCCTTTTCGCCTTAGGGGACTAGAATTCTTAATCTTAATAGGTTACTAAGAGGTTATTATAGGCTCTAAACTATAGTTTTTATTATATAATAATAGAAGTTCCTTAGAGTTTTCAAGGTTAGGGAAAATAAGTAACTAGGTATTATAATTATCTAGCTAGGATTTCTATTTAATTAAATACTATCACTCCTTACTTTAGCTATCTTATTAGTAATTAACGATAGCTTCTACTTCCTATTCTTACTCTTTATTATTATCCGCTAATTCTAGAAGTTCTCTAGTAGGGTATAGGTAAGGTTCCTAATCCTTCTTTACTATATACTCTTTAAGGAGGGAAATATGGAAAGTTAAATATAAATAATTATATATACTTAGTAATTCTAGCTTATATACCACTTATCTAATATATTTAAGTACCTTAAAGGGACCTATAAATTTTGGCTTAAGCTTTCTTACCTTAAGTTTAATGTTTTTCGTTAATAGTATTACCTAGGCTCTTTTAGAGAAGTATTTATCTAACTAATACCTATTATAATAGGTTTCCCGGTTATTTTATACACGATACCAAAGATCTTAAAGCTTATTCTGCTCTACTTAAAGAGTCTCTAGCCTCCTATATATAGCCGGTACCTCCCCTATAATCCTGTCCTTAGGATTCTATAGAAGTTGAGGGTAGTAGCTATAATATATATAGAAGGGTATATTCTATAGAACCTAATACTTTGAGTTATTATATATAAACTCTATAAAGGATAACTTCTCAAATTAGTTATTCTTTTAAGAGTTATAGTAGTATCTTAGGTAATATTCTAGGGCCTAGTTCTACCTTTCTATCTACCTATTTATCTAAGGATAGAATACTATACTTAAACGCTATTTGTACATTAAATAGAAGTAGAAAGTAGACTAGAACTAGCTAGTAAACACTGTTCCTTAATCGGAAACAATACTATTAGGAGAACTAAAGATCGAGAAAATATATTCCTATATAATCCTAGTAAGCTCTAGAGAGTTAACTATCTTATAATAAGTAATATACCTAGCTATTTTTGAGTACTAGTTAATAACTATAAGGATTATATTAAAATTAGGACCTCCTACTAGGTTCTTATATAGCGGTAAGCCTATAATAAAATCTATAGAGATCTCACCCTAGGGTCTCTTAGGCTATAGTAAACTACTAAGTAGGCTATATAGCAAATACCTTTTAGCCTTAACTCTCTAGTAGATATTATATTCTCGATAATAGTCGTGAATATCTGTTTCTATATTCTCCTAATACTAGGACCTTCTAAGGAGCTCGAGACTTTTCTTGATACTATAATATCCTACTAGCGGGTTATTATAATAAAGCTTTATAACTTCTTAATATAAGGTAGGGTTATCCGGGATAATAATTCTTAAATAGTACCTAAGAAGGCCCGAATTACTATTCTAGATTTGACTCCCCTTAGTATCTCTCTTACTAAGCCTCTATTTCACGATGTTTTAGTATCAAGAATTATTCCTCTAAGCTACCTTAATAATATCTAGGAGGGTTTAGATAGAGGGGCTAGTACTATAGCTCTTTTAGTAGCCGCGTATATCTATATATAGGGAATTAGATATTTATAACTATCTAATTCAAAAACTCGGGGGACTAAGGAGTTTATAATCCCTTTAGGTAATATAGTTATAGATACCTCTATTACCCTAGCTTTAAAAGCGGGACCTTTAAGGTATCTCCCTATACCTTAATTCTCGACTAAGTCTTTAGTTAAGTAATCTATACGATAATCTATTTACTTATCCCGTAGTAAAATAGTCTCTTTAGCTATCGCGGAAATAGCGAAAAGAGGGGACTCTCTAGATATCCCAAGGGACCTCTAGATTATAATAGCGAAAGCTCCCTTTAATTTATTCTAAAAGGTAGGAAGCTAAGTTATATTAATAGAACCTTCTTTATAGTTAGGTCTTCTACTAGGTCTATCTATAGGGTTTAAGGTACCTCTATAATAAATAATATTAAAATTATATGTCATAAGATATATTACCTAGTATACTTAATAGCTCTCTAGATACTTTATTTCTATAAAGTATTAGAGGTTATTATAGTCTATAATAACCTCGATTATGAACCTGGATCCTTTAAGGTAATAGTACTAGTGCTTAAAGGCTTCTATAATCACAAGTAGCTCCCTATTATAGGTACTATAGTTTTATTTAGCCCCAGAGAGTTTCCGGGACTAGAATACCACCGGATACTAGTACTTTTTAGGCCTATTACTAGTATCTACTTATTAAGAAATAGTACTAGTAATTACGAACTTTAACGTATTAGTTTTAACTTAAATCTTCTTAGAAGGGTTAAAATAGACTAGGATAGGCGCCGTAGTAAAAGCTTCCTTGAGATCCTTAAAGCTCTTACTAGCTACCTCTATCTAGGTAAACGGGCCAGATTTATGGCCCTTCTCTATTCCTTATAAGAGATTAGTTATACCTATAGTTACCTAAGAGTAATAGTATATAAACCTATAATAGAAGTTAGTAAATCTAAGGAATACTTAGATATTATAGAACGACTTTAGTTCTAGCTATTCTATAATACTATAGATCTATTTAGGGTCTACTCGAATACCTTTTATTCTAATAAGAAAGCCCAAGAATTTAACTTCCTTAATATTAAACTCGTATTTACTAAGTTTATAGAATAGGTTATTTTTATGTAGCCTAGTAAGTACCTAGCGAATATAATTATAGTATTTATCCTCATTTCGGGAGTAAATTAGGATATTATCCAAATAAATAACTATGAAATAATCTAGGAGCCCTATAAGAGTAGTATTAATATATACTTAGAATATAGCTAGTACATTAGCTAGCCCAAAAGGTATTATAAGGTACTTAAAATATCTATAGCGGGTCCTAAATACCGTCTTCTACTCATATCCTTCACGAATTCTTACGCGATAATATATATCCTTAAGATCCAACTTTATGAATATCTTAGCTCCCTAGAACCTATTAAGGGTCTTATTAATAAGCGGAAGCGGATACTGATTCTTAATTATAACTTTATTAAGGCTATAATAATTAATATAAAGCTATAGCCCACTATCCTTCTTAGGAATAAAAAGGATAAGCGCCCCTATAGGGCTTATACTAGGCCTTATCTAACGTTTACGAAGCGTATTACGTAGATATAGATGTAATACTTCTAGTTAGGTCTCTAATAGGTTATATAAAGGTCTATAAGGGACTATACTATCTATATTAATAGAGTATTTAATACTACTAAGATTAGGAAGTTCCGAAGCCTTATCGGGGTTAAAGACCCCTATAAAGTCTTTACTATTATCCCGGAGGTATATAGGTACTTCCGAGGCTCTTTCCTGAGGGTATTAACTTAATGTGTTATATACTCCTATCCTATATTACTAGAATCGTATAAGGAGGTAGATACCTAGTAACTATTATATATATAGGAAGCCTACTATCTAGGGTAGTTATATTCGCCTTTAGTCAAGAATAAGGCCTATAGTACTACCTTAGGGTAGTTATTAAGCTCCTCTCTAAATTCTTTCGGGGTTAGGATCTTAACCTTATTAGGCTAAGTAGGCACGTACGCCTAGTGTCTCTTAACATAATTAGTATATTATGTAATAGTTACTTTATAGAATTCATACCGAAAACGAGGCTATAAGAGCCTATATTCTTATATCTATAGAATCAGAGCTTAAAAGACGTGTCTTACTATAATCGTCTATAATAAATACCTTAAGATTATAGGCTCATAGACCTTGAACTTGTTCCTATAGAAGGTTATAAACTCTTAGTCATATTTAGCTAAGGCTATAAAGCCCGCTCTAAGCCTACTTATTATTAAGGAAGTTGTAATTAGACCCGGTATTACCGAGACTAGTATATACCTCTAAGGCACCTACTTTAGGTTAAGTTAACCTTACCTAAATAGATATATAAAGTAATACGCCCTTTTTATTACAGCCAAAATCGCTGATATTCAAGATTTGGTCTTCTCTTTCCCGGTTCCTTAGGAGGTACTCCTCTAGAGTACTCCTCTATAGTAATCTCATTAACCTACTTCTATAGGCGCCGAGATTCCTTAATTATCTTAGCTTTTTCTGGGTTCTAATAAGCTTATTTATTATACTTAGAGTACCTTATAGATCCCGAAGTATATCCTTTCTAATTATAAGTCTAGTAGATAATTTATACGTTAGAACTAGTACTATAGTAAGGCTTAGAAGGAGCTAAACTACTACCTAAGTTATTCTCGCGGCTTTTTAGTTCTTCTCCTTCTTCTTTTAGTACTCTTATAGATTAGAACTCGTAGAGTTAGGATCTTTCGGGTAGAGTTACCCTTACTAGCCTCCCCTGCCTTAGCTCTCCTTAATTTAGGGTAAATAGTATATTCTGCTTTCTACGCTTTCTCTAACTACTCTAAGATAGACACCACTTTACTACCTAAAAGGATAGATACGAGTATCTAACGAGTCTTAAAGTTAGATAGAGTAGTATTAAGAGTCCGGACCCGGTCTCTTTTAGGGCAGGGTCTTAGTTAATTTCAAGACTAATTATCTAAGTATATAACTTAGTAATAGTCTCTCCGTCCTTCTAATAAAGATCTCGAATCTCCTTAAAGGCGTCTTACTAATAGGTCTAAGGAGCCTAGAGTATATCTACTAAATAGGCCTTAAACTTCTCTTAGTTAATCTCATAGGCTAGAGGACTCTGCTTTATCATAGCTTCCTAGGTATCGTGAGGGTTATCCCTAAGGGCACTTATAGTAGAATTAACTCTAGAAGAGTATCTATTATAAGTCTAAGGCTAGATCCTAAAGACCGCCTCCTAGGAAGATATAAATGTCCTCTATTCTTTAAGGGACCTTCTATAATATAAGTCCGGTGTCCAGACCTTAAGAAGTTTCTCTTAGTCTAGTATTATTTTTAAGATATTATATAGTAGCTCCTAACGAATAGTATCGAGATTACTCTCGAAACCTATCATGTTAGGAAAAGGGGTAGATTCTAGCCCTATTCTAGGACCTTCCCTAGTAGGAATTACTATTAAGGATAGAGTAGACTTATGAGTAGAACTTAAACGAGACGTAGAGAACCTTAAGGTATCCCGAAGGGTACCCTTATATTATTCTAACTAAAGGATATGTTAATTAATTATATCTACTAATTCCTGCCTTTATTAGAGCGCTTCGACTTCATACCGTAAGGTCTATTCCGTAGCTTGGGCGGCAGTAACCTAGGCCTTAATTAGGGTATCGATTTCATTACTAAGATTATTGTCATTATTGGGGCTACCTCTAGGAGGCACCTGAATAGCTCCGTTAAAAGTATTAGAAGAGCCTTCGCCGTTTCTGTTTCCTCCCTAAGGATTAATCTAATCGACTTCTTCCTTAGGAGTAGGGTCGATAATAGGCTACTATATACTTCGTAGGTTCTGCGACATTATTATGTTATCGAACTACCTCCCTTAAGGGCAGAGAGATTAGCTTATGAGGTAGTTATTAGTAGGCAATAAGGTAATGGTAGAATTAGAGTTATAGTGTTAAAAATCACTAGTATTAAATTCAGTATAGAACTAATCTCTATCCCTCCTTAGAGGTCCAGGGTAGGCTCCTATAAATAGGAGCCCAGAATAACGTATATATAATCTAGTAATTAATAAGCACTAGCTAGCCTACCAATTAGTGGTATTCCTGTAATGTAATAGGATCATTAATCCTCCTAATCGCCGACTATACTACCCGAGAGCCGAGGTATATCACATGAACTAATGTCACGTGCAACCCGCTACACATCACAGTTCTATCCCTTAGTAAGAACACTCACATGCTATTAACTACTTATAAGGGCACCAAATATCATATAGTAGCGTATCTATTAAATTGAAAAGGCTATTTTATGGACCTCTAGTATCAAGTCACCTTCATAGAGACGTAGACTAGAAATAAGGTCAAATGCCTACGCCTTAATAATACTCCTGAATTTATATTAGGCCAAGTTAAGAACTAGTGTAAAGTAAAGGGTATTTAATTAGAACTAATAACCACCTATACGCCTAAATAGAATAGTGTTTCTAAACATAGTATATGTACGATTATTAAATCAGAGCGTATGGAGCTAGAATAATCGGGCTTACTATACGATTTCTGGGAGGAAGCAGCTACATATGGGATTTACGCCTATAATCGATGCTACCTCTCTAAAATTGGTATAACTCCATATAAGGCCTTCTATAGAGTCAAACCAGACGTTTCTAACCTATAGGTATTTGGTTCTTTAGTGTATATTTATATACCTAAAGAGATAGCTTTATAGTATAAGCATATGGCCAAAGCCTTTAGGGGTATTTTCACTAGCTATAGTAGTTCTAGATATCGTATCTAGAACCCCCGTAAGCATTCGTTCATTGTTTCTAACCATTACACCATTAAAGAATATATTAAGGGAGTGTGTCTCCTGAATTAAGCCTCCTAGCTTTATAGAAGACTTGTTAGTACCGCTGATAATTATGACGACACTTCTAGTAGTAATACGGACGAATTTAGCTCAAATTATAGAGATACTATTATTATTGATACTAGAAATCAACCGCTTAATATTCTATTAGAAGATAATCCAGAAAATCACTCCGATTCGGAGGGGAATGCTACTCAAAGCAGGTCACATGACCGAATTAAGGACATTTCTACTATAAGCGAGCCTCCTGAATAGCCAGAACCTCAACTACTTAGTAGTTCAGAATCAACCTCTATTACTTAGAGAGTACCTGTACTACCTGGTATAGTTTAAGCGAGGGGTAAATTAATCCCACTTCGCGATAAATTAACTAGGATTATGGATAAGAACCTCGATTACTGTGCTTTGATTACTATTAACTAGAATACTAAAGCTTCTAAGATTCCATCGTTAATTAAAGAAGCTCTCACTGGCCCAGACGCTTATCTATAGAGACCTTCTATTAGGAAGGAGCTATGATCCTATTTACGTAATTATACGTGGGATCTAGTAGTGTGTAAATAGCAAAAGACTATTAGATGTCGCTAGGTGTTTAAAATTAAGTCTAATAGGTGCTATAAATCAAGGCTCGTAGCTTAGGGATATACTTAATTACATGGTATAGACTACTTCGAGACCTTTGCTCTAGTAGTAAGGCTTTCCACTATTCGTATCCTATTAGCCCTAGCGGCTAAATATAGGCTTCATATCCACTAAATAGACGTCTAAACAGCTTTCCTGTATAGCGATCTGGAAGAGGAGTACTATATAGAATAACCCCCTGGTTTTATCGAGGGAATTAACCTTATTTGTCGTCTATAGAGGAGTATTTACGGTTTGAAATAAGCTCCTAGGGTCTAGAATTAAGTCATTAATAGCTTCTTCGTTACTATTAGCTTCCAGAGATTACTCTATAATCCAGCTTTATATATATTCCATATATATAAACCTAATTAGCCACTACTTTTAATCGCTATTTATGTCGACGATATGATTATTATTAGTAAAAATATAGCTGAAATCGACTGAATTAAGGATGAACTCTATCAGAAATTTGATATAACTAATCTAGGAGAAATTAAGATGCTCCTAGGGATAGAAATCGTACGCTTTTAGGACGGTTCGGTGTTTTTATATCAAGATTGGTATCTTATAGATCTACTTTAGAGGTATAATATAGGAGGCTCAACTCTTATATCTACACTAATAGCGTATACGTTACTACCTAAAGGGGAGGATATTGATATTACTAAATATTAGAGTCGTACGGGATTACTTATATGGCTATCCCTAGCGACTAGGCCTGATTTTTGCTATATGGCTAGGTACTTAGGATAGTTTAATTCGTGCCCTAAGGCCTCCTATAGTACTATATAGAAGTGTATTATGCGATATATTAAGGGATCCCTTAATATAGGTATTTTATATGACGCTACTTCTAAATAAGGACTTATTGGGTACTTAGATGCCGACTATAGAGGCGATTTATAGGATCGTAAATCGACTTCCGGTATGGTTTTTACCCTCTTTGGTAGAGCTATTAGCTAGGCTAGTACGAAGCAGAAAATAGTAGTAACTGCTACTATTGAAGCGGAGTATATCGCCCTTACTCCGGTAATTAAAGAAGCCCTATAGCTTAAGTAATTGTTTGAGGAAATATCGATCCCTATGGGAATAATTGACCTGAAAACAGACGCTTAAGGAGCTCTCAATCTAGCTACGAATGTACGATTTTCTCAGAAAACCAAGTATATCGATATTAGATACCATTTTATTAGAGATTACATTAATACTAAGGATATTGAGCTTAAGCATATTCCTACTATAGAAATGATAGCCGATATTCTCACTAAGCCCCTAGCTAGACCTGCTTTTGAACTACTACGTTTAAAGCTTGGTATTATTAGCCTCACTAATATTAAACCTCGACTATAAGGGGGAGGCGTGTTAAAATAGCTAGCTACTTTAGGCTATCTATTCCTTCCACTCTAGCTTTAACCACTAGTTAGTTTGTTCTATTATTGGAACATGCTTACGTATAGACACACTAATTGCTCGATTAGTATTTCCATTCGATTACGTTCATTAAACCTATGTTTAGGTATTGGTATGGTAATCGTATCACCACCAAGATGCGGGGTAAATCACATGGTACGCTGGGAATCAGGAATATAGCTATGGAAGTCATTCCTTTAGTTTTTATGGTGGTACACTCCTGTAATTAGCATATCTACAGATTGTCAACCCTCAATATATCGATTTCTACCATATAAATCGATTCTCAGTTCAACAGTGCACCTGCAAAGTGAGGTTAAGATTGGCGCGAAATAACACCGACTCTTCCACCTCAATTTCTGATTCCAGCCCAACCTCTCTCCCACCCGCCCCTTCTACAACAACCGATTCCTTCTCAACTACGATCGCCACAATAACCAATTCAACAACGAAGTCGAGCAGCATTCCGCGGCCAGCGGTCACGGTAACTGTGACTGCGAGTAGCACGCCGAGCCCGACGGACATCAAGAAAGGTGCGGGTGTGATGGATGAGAGTTCAATTGAGCATGTCATGTGGGGTGCGGGTGCTGTGCTTCTGATGGGGTGGGGAATGTGGGTATAATTTATGGACCGGTTCGGTTGGGAGTTAGAGGTAATAGACGAAAGGAGGTGTTGAATATTGAAGGACTTTGGGCATAGGCAATGAAGTTAGCGACAGCATATTGCTTCAGTTCAGGTTAGCTGGGTAATGAATTGAATGGCCATCCCGATTTTGGGAGAAGCCTCTTTTAGCTTCTGTATCGAGGACTTGGGACGTGAAACGGCAGCTCGGTCAATTCTCATCACCCACTATGTTAAACCTGCCCTCTTCCCTGCACGGAAGTCATTGCGAAATGTAGAACGGAAACCAGAAAGTCTAACATTTGGGACAGGAGGGACGGATCCAAGCTCTTAGAGCAGAAATTTTCGGTTGAAACGTGTATGACTTTCCACGCAGCCAAGCTGACGAGATGGGGCCTAAAAGGCGAAAACGAACTCTCCAAATGAGCTGAGGTCAGACTTGCCTGTCTATAAATCAATACTGGAAGGACAGAAATATGAAACCGCAATGAGAACTCCACCGAACAAAACAATTTAAAACGGTTGGATGAAGATATACGGATACGGTACGCAGCGCGGGAGACCTTCTATTTTCGCAGCCTTTCGCCAGGTCCTCGTACAGTAGCACCGCGCCTCACCCGCAATACTTTTCAGGAAGCCGTCAGCACTTTATCTTGGCGAGGCTGACTGGACGAGGTGGTCCTATGGGGTTTTCCTCAAATTACAGCATGGCCAATCAGTGCATCGTCAACCCCCGCCAAGGTCGCTTTGGTCTGGGGAGTCAATATTTCCAGGGGTGGCCCGTCCCATTGTGCTGCCGATGCTCGCCGACCAACATGCTGGAATTTCCACTAATAATTTTAATAATTCAACAGCACAGTGAGAAACTTCACTGGCCGAAGCTTCCGATGAGAGTTCCAGCAGAAAGCAGAGAAAAGAATTGAATTTCAAGAGAATTGATCTTCAAACTCTATAGTGAAAGAAGGAAAAGAAACATCATGGGGAAAGCTGCTGCGGCCAGCGTTTAAATGCCCAAGCGAGCAGCACCGCCATCTGGCTGCCGCTCCGCGGCACAGTCAGCCTCGAACACAGCTACCAATCACTTTACTTTCCTAAGAAACGGCTAGTCTAAGGTGCAAAACCTCTGCACAGTGCGACAAAGCTAATATCGAATTTCAAAACTGCACAGCTGCGCCCCTCAGCAATCAGAGAGGCAGTTCCTCATATGGACGGTAAGTCCCATCTCCTCCTCTCATGCCTAAACGATCCTTCTGTACACCTTCGGTGAGACAACGCCCAAGTCGCCGCCATGGAGCCATCTGCGTCAATCCGATTAGAGCCTCAACCAAAGGCAAAGCGAGCCAGCAGAGCAACCCTCGAGCCCCTCTCCCTCGAGCCCGCCAAAAATACAAGGCGAACCAGCAGCGCGAGTCTCGAGCCTCCCATCCCGTTCTCGCCCTCCCGCGTCTCCAGCGAGGCCCCGGAAGTCGTTCCAGGACAACCGCTACCGGAACCCTTTGTCTATATGACTTATGAGCAAGCAAGGTCGAAGAGGGCGAGTTCGGAAGGAAGCGAGGATCTCAAGCCGTGGGAGGTGAGGGAGAAGGAGAAGGGGAAGTTGGTTCCTACGCCGCAGATTGCATATGATGAGACCTCGTTAGAAGATATTTCGTACCAGGAGAAGCCTGTTGCCAGACGGAGAACATTTGGGCTTCTTTATGTCACCATATTCGTGGTTATTGCGTTTTTAATTGGAGGAGGAATCGGAGGAGGTGTTGGAGGGGCGGTGGCCGCGAGCGAGAAGTCGAAATCAAGGTATGCTTACTCTAACTCTGGCGAAGGGGAGGAATCGGGACTGACTTTGCTTCGAAGTACGCTCCAATCCAGCGGCACCACAACCACATCCGCAGCGCCATCTACCTCCACCGTCATCGTCGACACAGCAGGATGCCCGCTCGTCAATAACTCGACCTTTACCTCCACCTCCAAAACGAACTTCCTAAAGCTCTGCGCTACCGAAATCGTCGCCCCCACCAACCAAAACATCGAAATATCGAACTCGGTGCAAGGCTCCTTTGATTCATGCCTGAATTCTTGCGCTGCGACCATGGGATGTGTGGGAGCGAGCTGGGTGATCTTCAGCCCGACGAACCCGAGCCGGAATTCGGCCTGTTATTTGAAGAATAAGACGGGCGTGGCGACGGCTGCGAGTGTCACTGGGGAGACGGTGGTTAGTGGTTTCCTTGCGTCTGCGATTGGGATGTAGAATATGGGATTGGTGCATATTTTGGAAGGAGTTCGGACATAAAAAGGGATGCATCGGCGGCGTTTTGGGAGCATTCGAGCGATTTGCATTGGCATGGGCATTGGTAATTGCGTGCTGTTGTATAGAGATGTTCTTTGTTGATGAGATATTATCAAAGAGTTGGACTCGGGGCACGGGGCACAACTTATTCCTGAGGTGAGTTTGAGACCTGAAGACATAATCGCCTCTTGAGTTTCATATGAAGGTTCGCATTTGTCTTGAGGGCCTTATTTGTCCGTTATCCCTTTAGAAATGTTCCTGGTCCAAAGGGGGCAACGACTGCAGCCTTGCCACAGGCGGCTGCCTCAATGCGCAGCTGGGTGCATAAGCGCCCAAACCACCACTCACCAATATTTTTCAACATGCGAGTCTTCTGCACCTCCACACACTCTCATCCACGATGCTCACAGCCAGAGACCGTGTTCTATCGACTCCAGAGCTTTTCATCTGTATCTTACTTGAGCTTCCACAACAGACTCTTCTCGTCCAAGCCCAGCTCGTTTCTCGTACTTGGAGGAACGTTATCACATCCTCCACACAAATACAGCAAACGCTCTTCTTTACGCCGCTTCCCCCTCTTTCCAAAACCCGCAAACCACAGCAAAACCCCCTTCTAGTCCCTCGGTTCAGGCACTGGTTCAAGGATAAAGAGTTCAAACTCAACGAGTCTCCCTACCGCAATGATTTCAAACCCACGCAAGGCTGGCACAGATATAAAGATCTGTGGGAGCTGGAGTTCCCGTGGGCGCTCGATGCAAAAACTGCGTACATGCGAGCTGAAGCTTCGTGGCGCAAGATGTTGATTGTGCAGCCTGCTGTTTGCGATTTGAGGGTGGTGAGTCAGGTGGGCGACTGGCTGGGGCCAGAAAGTCTTGCTGCTTTACATTTTGAGCAAGGATTGAGGATGGGTGTATTATGGGATATCACTATGGATGAGTTATCGCGACGTAGGAGCTCGGAGTTCAATGTTAGTTGGTATAGGAGGCCGGTGCATGAGGAGAGCGTTGGCAAGAGGAGGAGTGTAGATGGGGTTTGCATGGGCTGCATTGCGCCCCAGCCTCAGGTCGGCCACTTATGCGCAAAGATTTGGGCCATTGAAAGGCGTGATGAGGCGTTAGACGCTGGAGGGCGTATGAGAGATCATATGATCAATTTGGTAGTTAGTCATAAGACGATCAGACGGAAACCTGTCAAGGAGACTCATTTGTTGAAGAGCCTGGGATACGAAAAAGTCGATCTGCAGTTTGAGGACGAGTCTTGGGATTTGGGGATATAGTCAGCTCTCCTGCCTAAGAAATGCCCGCGTCTGTCAAGGTAGAATTGTGTCAGAAACATTCAGAAACAATACGCAACTTTGAATGCGGTGCCCACAATAGCTCTACTCTCTGCTCCTCTCCCCGGCCCCCTCTACCTTCTTCCCAATAAGTTGAAACCTTGTCGTCAACCAGGCCTTCCCATCCTCAGACATGACCCAATATCACCCCAAACGATCTCGATGCCCGGTCCCTTCAGTTCTCCCTCCGTCGTCCCAACACCCCCAAGTATTCCTTATACCGCTGCTGTCGTGATTCTCCTTACTTTGAACATCTCGTGTTGAGTCGACCAGGTCTAATTGTAGCTGCTAAGACGTAATCAAGGCCACGATAGTTTGCCTGATGGTTGAGGTTCTCGTAGCAACTGAGTGTTGGTTAGGAATGGCCCCAGAAAGAGGTATGATAATGCGTAGAGAATGTCTTGCTCGACGAATCAGCGAAATAAGAATAAGGACCCATGCGACTGGGAGGATTCGAAAAGGAGTCAGGCGGCCGTACAAGGATTGAGAGGTGATTCTTGTTATATTTCAAGGTAGGTGTGCGTGGTCCTTTGAAGTCAAAGTTTGGTTTCCATCCGGGACAATTACTCGTGCCGAAGAGACCCGGATTTACATGCCTTGCTGTCGAAAACCTTTAGACGACCTTCTAGTATGTTGTCGAATTTTAGACAACCTCTCTCTCCTCTGAATTTTCTTGCGGAATGAGGAACATTAAGATCTCCCGCGAAAGTAAATCCAGCAAAGCACACTTGTAGTTTACTGTGTCACTTCCCTCCGGATAATGAGCTCAATCACAAACTCAACGAAGATCCACCGCCCGCGTCACAGGTCTACTTCTCCATATCTCTCGTATGACTTGCCTCAACGCTCTCCCAATGGTCTCGCAATCCCCTATAATCCTCAAACTTCTCCCTCAACCCAGCCTCAAACGCCAAACGATCCTCTTTCTTCTCCCACCCCGTAATAATCAGGTTCTCATTCTCCGCCCCCCTGCCATCAAGATCAATCCTCCACCCGTCAGCAACCCCAAACGGGCTCGTCCTCTCCTCCAGCACCCTCCTATACCTTCCCGCAATCTCATTGTGAAGTCTCAGATACTGCTCACTCTTGACCTTGATCCTCGCAATCGCCACCACCGGCGCGTCAAGCGGTAAGTCCTCCATCTTTCCCAACGGGATGTGAACACACCAGCTGAAATCTAGTAGATGCTCCTGAGGGGCGAGAATCTCGGCTCTCACAGCTGAGGAGAGAAAATCTTGGTGTTGGCTGAGAGAGGTCCAGAGACCGAGGACGTAGATTAGCGAGGGGTCTTCGATGGATTGGTAGAAGCGGGAGTGTGTGGGGTGGATCTTTTCGGCGAGGGAGGTGCGGACGGCTTGCAGGCTGGTGAGGATGGCGGGGTCTAACAGGGAGATGTCGGGTTTGATCTTTAGTTGGAGGACTTCGAGGACGGGCATTTTGAAGGTGGTGAAGAAAAGTTGTTCCAGGAAACGAAATTGGCAGGTGCGTTTCCTTTTGAATTGGATCGAAGTTGTGGATTGTGGTTGTCGAGTTAAGGGTGGGGCTGGGAGGGGTGATGTTGTAAGGGCGTAGCTTGGTTCTAAGCGAAGCGCGAGGAGCGAGCGATTATTCAAGGAACCCTGAACCTTAGCATCTTAGGAATCAAGTCCGCCTTTGCACCCTACCTCTGCTCCTACTCTGACCAGGTCCCACCACACAGTGTGAGGCACACGTGATCTCCCCCTAGTCAAAAGGCCCTCCTTTGTTTGAGCAAGTATCCTAGATTCATGTTGGACATTTCTTAAGCCAACTCGTTGCTCGCGACATGTGAATAAGAGTAATTCAAAATGTGCTCAGCGGTTGGCAGGATCAATACTAAGTACTCCTACGTTACTAATTACCTTAGAGTCTTATATTCTTTCTTATTTTTAGAAATTTGTAACTGTCTAGAGCGAGTTCAGGTATTAGAACTTCTTAAAAACATGGAACTGCCCTTGAAATCCAGGTATCAAACCCCCTCGAAAAAATGACATATCACCTGCGTGACAAAAGGTTGGGCAACTTGAAAGCGCGGCAACTAGCGGGAGCATGACTTGAGCAGCAGACATAAACTCATGAGTTGAACCCTTTTCTTTACCTTTCCTCCTGCCTCAGTACTAAAATCAACCCGGAAGCAGCCTAAATGGCGGAAATTGAAACCACTCCCCTCGTCGAAAATACTGCTCACGTTGAACATGTCCTGGCCTCGGCTCATTTCCCTAGAACCGCCAAGAGGCTCACCGTAGCTACTCACGTCGTTTCAGTCGTCGCCCTACTCACTCTGCTTATCGGTTTCTTTCTCGTCGCGGTTTGGCCTTTCAGATGGGTTATTGGTTGCCCTCAAGTGCAATTTCTGATACTTGTTCGTACACACCCCACCCTCGCCGCCTCTCACTTCATCACACCCATTGACATCTAATAGCTAGTAATCGAAACCTTTGTTGCAATCATTAACCTCAATCTCAATGTTCCTGTTCTCTTGGACCTTATCGTCCTTGTCCTTCTCCTTGGCTTCGTCCTCATCTCATGGTCTGATTCTCAGCTACCTTCCCATCGACTTGTGTCGGAACGAAGTCGGGTATCCGAGACCTCCAGATCTAGATCGAAAGATCCCTCCTCCAGGTTGTCCTGTCTGGAGGCTGGCGGTGTGGATCCTAAGTGGTTTTGCATTTGGGCTTGGGATAATCATTGGGTATGTTTCTTCTTCGCATTTTCCCCATGCGTTTTTCATTTGGGTGTCTGCATTGCGTCGACCTAGGGCTTCTGCCTATTTAGAAATTACGCGAACAGGAAACTTCTGGGCGATATTAATCCCCGACGGCATTAGATCGAAAATAGTCGTGGTCGAGAAGTCGACTCTGCTGTTTCGGCTATTTCGGACCGGGCGGAGCACAGAACAAAGGACTTTCTGCGGCCGCTTGATCAAAATAAATCCGACATAGTGACACAGCACTCGCTATAGGTGCGGGCGCTCGCAAGGCTGACTAACGGGCAATGTCGGCCGACTCTATTTGCCAAAGCCTTAATAACCTTACTCGCTCGGCCAGGCTTACTTGGTAAGTGTGCTAAGTGAGAATTTAGCTGAGCTTGGCTTAGCCAGTAAAACGAGCCATGAGCCTTAGCTGCATAGCTTTGTAGCGTCGGCCGATTTGAATCTTAGAATAGTTATAAGGTCCTTAAAGAAAAGCTATCATTACATTCCAATATCTTCAGCTCCAACAAGTCTTTCCCATTCCATCTCATTCCCGTCTCACTATCTTTAACTCGCTCAAGCCACTCGCATTCTCAGTCAGTCAAAATGAGATTTTCAACTGCCGTCATACTACTCCCATTCTTCGCTCTAGCCAACCTGGCTGCCAGCACGCCCATCTCCCCCCGACAAGCTGACCCCAGCTGCCGGCCGTTGTCCAAGCTGGCGGCACAACTAAGCGACTTCGAAAAATTCTCGACCTTCATACTTAAAAACGCACCCCACAATTTCCACAAAGCCATTTCCAACGCGCAAAAGGGTGTAGCGTCAATAGTGCCACCCCTCGACCTTTTGAACCCCCAAGTACAGTCGCTACAAAACACCATCTTGGCCGATCTTTCGACAGTGGGTGAGAACTTCCAGAAAGCCACACGAGCAAACAGTGAGGAGGAGATTGTGGACATTGCCGTGGAGATCCAGATGATTCTATTTCAACGTCTCTGGCCTGATGCTGTGGGAATTACTGCTTTGGTCAGTGTGTCAAAGAACTACTCATGCTACTCGTACTACTCATGAATATTTATGAGTAGCGTGAGTAGAATATGAGTAGAGTATGAGTAGCGCTCAAATTGGTTGAGTAGAGTATGAGTAGGACCCACTACTCTACTCTACTCTACTCTACTCTACTCTACTCATTTGACACACTGGCTCTGGTCCACACAATCGGTGATTGTAGCTCGGGAGCTCCTCAATCCTAGATTCTGTAATTTGTGCTTAGGGATATAGACTGTACTTGGCAATTACAATGTGCAAAGGGGCTGTGTTGTTTATCATAACGGATGGGCATTAGCGTAAAGGGTTATTTGGCATGAAGACCTAAATAGAACGTGATAAATAAGATTACATGTAATAAATTCACTACTCTTTATTACGGCACCTCTGGAAAGCGCGATCTCACTTACAGGGGCCTGGAAACTCGACTTCAGTTAGCCTGTGGGTGACATTCCTATGAATATATAAGATGGCTTTAAGTCTCTCCTTTCTAGCAACGTGACCATTGTTACAATAGCATCTGAGAATATTAACCCTATAAGCTTAAAGGGGCTCAGACAAACTTTTGCCCTAGATTTAGTTAGTACGACAACGCATTAGTCAACAAATGATTTGGTGAGTGATTTAGAATAATGTCACGGCGGGATCGATGCAATGGTCGGAGCACAAAGTTCAAAGAATCTCAAGTATTGAAAATATTAAGCTATAGAGTAAGGAGAAGGGAATGCCTCGACCTTTAGTAGTCCTTCGCCGATCTCTAGCTTACTCGCTTTTTTCAGTCGCGTTTCCTGTCATGTGATGTTTGCGGCAGGTTATGCGGGTTTGCCAGCCGCCACAAGAAGCCTGCAAAATTTGCTAAAAGTATAACCTTTGAAGATACTTATTATGAATTGATTTCGTGTTTCAAGAACTTCAGCACCCATAAATATATTCAGCCATAGAGATTGGTGCATTCGAGAAAATACACAGTGAAATTTCTTTATGGAAGTATTAAGCAACCTTGAGTGAGATCTCTAATGAATATTACGCTGTACTTGCACCGAGGAAATCCCTCCCACTCGTTCAAGCTTCTCGTGCCTTGCAGTATGCTTCGAGATACAATTATTTAACATTAAACACTTTGCATTATCCAAGAGGATGAGGTTGCTAGAAGACACTCAACCGCTTGTACAGTACTGTACTTGAAAGTGCCTCTGCCTCCTCCTACCTTTTGGAATAGAAATCAAGCTTACTTTTTATTTACAGCGTACTAATTACGTTTTCTGTATAAGATAACCCATTTTTATATTACCTGTAGTCAAGCACAGTCCACAGAGTTATACTATCCAGTGAGTAACAACCTCGAAAGTTCCCATTATTCCCCTTCGTATGTATACCCAAGCAGCAATGGCAAAATGGAATGAGATGTTACTGTCCAAATAGTTCGCGGTCACGTTTCTTTTGCGGGTCGGTCCAGTACTTGTCCCACCACGGTTTGTCTCCCGAGCCATCGGCAGGCGGCTTTCGCAACTCGAGTGGCTGGGCGGCAGTAGCTCTGGCTTCTGAGTCGCGAAACACATAGTGGTCGAACATGGACACAGCCTCTACCATATAACTGGTGGCAATACGCTGGTCTCTAATTACGAACAGATTCTCGGCGTTCTTGGTATCCGCGGCGACGGAGAAGTTATATGACCCCGTGTACACGCGAGCGGTAGGCTTATTGAAATCGATGACGACGAATTTGTGGTGCAAACGGGTGCCGCTGCCTCCGGTTGCCTCCTGGCTAAATGGTGGCGGGACATCTTTTAGCAGTGCAGCCGGGAAAGCGACCGGCGGATTGCCGTTGGGAAGCTGAATATTCAAGCCGCCAACGCTCTTGTCAGAGAGGCCATAGACAAAAACATTGTCCTCACTAGTCACTTTCGTAATGGCATCTAGAATTGCACCCTTGGTTTCATAGAGAAAGGCAAGGGAGTAGAATAGGCTCGACTCGGTGCCAGAGATGTCGTTTGCAATCTCTTGTAGTTTGGCGTTGTGTATACTGTGAGGCGAAAAGGTGACTTGAGCATCGACATTAGTGAAGCCAAGGTTGTTCCAGTCCGCGGAGGTTGTATCGTCGAACCCGGGAGGGCTATCGGGGCTTGCCCAGAGATTGTTAAAAGCGCCACTAAAGATTTTGACCACATTTGCTCCCTGGGCGACAACTGCATTGTTATTCTGGACATAGAGCCCCCGCCAGGAGAAATTAGTCGATCCTCCAATGGCGATCTTAGTCTTGTCACCGTCCACGACTATTAACTTGCTGTGTTGCAGGCCACCCATGTGCTGGCGCTGAATATTGTTAGCCCCGGCCGAGTCGGCCAGCATGGCTGCGGCTTTTGTTTCAGAGGCGGTGGCAGGTTGGTGAGATCCAGAGTCGTCGATGATGATCTTCAGACGCCCTTTGAGCTGTTCGAGGCGAGAGACAATCTCCGGGTCGTTGAAATCATAGGCAGCGACACATACCTGTGCCGTTGAGTCGGCAATGGCAGCATCAAGGGTGTTGAGAATTGCGCTCCGGGCTTCGAACCCCATCCAGGCGAGGGCGGTTTCCTCTTTTGGATCGGTGGATTTGAAGGTGATGCCTGCGTTTGCGGTTTTCGGGAGGAGGGTGCCCACCCCACCGTTAGTCCCAAACCTTTCGACAAAGGCCTGCGAAGAAATAAATCCACGCGTGAAGCAGATGTTGAGCTCCCCAGGGTAGGTTTCCGCTTCGAGCTCGATGCCAGCTTCCTGAAAGTCGCCATAGCTGATGATGCCTTTCTGGTCCATGAAGACTGAGGTGACACGATAGGTGAAATTGCCAGGCGTGCTGGCATTCATCGGGAAATGAGTCCAGCGGAACTTCTGGAACGGCGAGAAGCGGCTGGAGAGGGTGTTCGGATTGAGCTGCCCGCTTGCGCTTGGAAATGCGATACGATTGCGGAGGGCATAGAACTGACTGCCCCCGGGTTCCATATACTCAATGGCAAAGCCAACGAAGCTGTCGGGTGGGGTGTCTTGCTTCCAGTTCATGGCTAGGAGGCACATACCTTCTCCCCGGTAGCAGGTGAGCGTGAAGAGGGCTCTGTCAGTTGTACCGCGGACGATGAAGTCGGGTGCGAAGGTGTTGGTAGCAGGCGTGAGAGTGGTGGAGGGGGGCTTGGTCGTCTCCTTTGCCTTGCCTTTTCCTTTTCCCTTTCCTCTTCCTGTCAGAGCATGTTTGCCCTTTGTCGCCACCTTCTTCTTTGATACTGCTGCTGTAGGCCTTTTGGCAGGCTCTTTCCTGGCGGGCGTCTTTCTGGTTCTTGCCATGGCTTGAGAGGTTACACTAACTCAGGTCGGTGCGGTCTAAAAGGTGCAATATTGTGCAGAGTGGACAGGGTATATGGGATGCCTCGTCGCAGCCAGATAGAAAGGCGTGGGCGCATTTATACCTTCACGATGTCATGTTTGGAAAGAATTGAGGGCCGGGTGTTGGCCTGACAGGGAGGTTAGCCAAAAGGCATGGGGTAGAGATATTTAAACACCCAAAGAGGTGGGTAAGAGCAGACATCTGACCTGAGCCGTCACCCGTGCCTGACTCCTGAGTTGCTAGTGGCCGGGTCATGCGAGCCTGTGAGACATTCGGATTGGTATCAGAGAAAATCGCTCTGCTCTTTAAGACTTCATGCAAATATTCAGGTGAAAGTTTTCCACACACTTTCTCAAGGCCGAGCACTCACTACCGAAATCTTTTCATAATTGCTAAATGACGGTAAATGGTGAAATGACAGCAGGAGGACACATAACTACACGATCAATAGAGCCGAACGTAGCCTCTGTTAAACGATGGCTTCTCCGCATTCAGCGTTATGCAGCCTGCCAAGACATCACGCCCGCCTGGTTCTTCACCAGAGCTGGTCGTTCATTGGCTTGTGTTGGGTTATCGAGTTCCATTCGGTGAGCCGTCGTGCCGGTCACATTTCGTGTCGAGGGTAAGCAGCAGATGAATAAGGAGCGCCCTGGCCCGTCCACGTTTAGGCGAACTCGATCTACAAATCATATCGTTAGAATCCCTGATTTAAAGCCTCCAATTCGCTACAATTTTGCGGTACATTTGAACACAGAAAGGCGCACCTGGTGGCAGCTGAACGGATAATCAATTCACTTTCAAGGCGGTTAAAACTTGGACGAGAGTGATGAGGTGTTCGCGATTTTTAAGAGATCGGAGTGGTTTTGAGTCAGTTAGTCTAGCACCGGGGCAGAATCCAGAGAAGCTAGTACTTCCGCGGATCTCGGTGTTGGCTTGTCTGAGCCCATTAATATCATGATGTCTGAGGTGTAGAGGTCTCATCTTGCTTTATTTTATAGTGTTGAGCAGCGAAGCCCTTGTGATATGGGTCCAACAATAGAGAAGATCGAAGGCTGAATTTGGGTGAACTCGAAGATATGACGCTTGGCCAGGACGGCGATCGGTCGAGATACCAGGCAATCGTATCATTTATGTACACCCACTTCTCAGCGATGTACCCAGCCCTAACCCTCACACACAGAACCAATGTCTCGCCATATTTTGAGAATATCTTATCGTATAAAGTGACAACAAACAAGTTGCTGACAATGACTTCGAGGTCAAGGTTGCAAAGCGAATGCTACAAACGCGGTAAATGAAGTTCCTAAATGACATCTCGCGCTCGTTTCCATGGCCCTAATCCCTGAATGGTAAATCTGATCTGGGGCGGAGTACCTCACTTGGCTTGTGGTGCACATCGACGGAAAATTGAGCTGGGAGTAGGTATTGAACAATGTGGAATGCTGGCGAGGTAGCTTTAAGTAGTAGCCAAAAATACTACGCTGAATTTCTGAAGTGACTATTCTGGCGGGAGTGAAGGCAAGGTCTGTCTGAGAGCTGCCCGGTCGTTAATTTATATCCATGAGATGCCGACTGGGAAGGAGTGTGGGAGGTATGGATGATGTCGTTGTTGCCCGTGTTGCTGAGGACGCCGTATTGCCCGCCCGTGATTTGGAGGGTGAATGTGGGCTGTGGACCGCTTGGGTAGCAGGCTGTTGGGGGGCAATCTGAGGTCAGAACTAGAATCTCTGCAGCTGTCTAGACTCGCAGAGCGATTCGACTCATCCACGGCCCATGGCAGAACTCACATATCCTATACATTTGATAGTTAAACATCGTACATTTCAACTAGCTAATATGCGTCGTTGTAGTCGTAGTTATACTTGTCGGCCCGTTATTCACCGTAGTGGTCGTACTAATCCTTGGAATACTCTGCCTCGTCGACGAACTTCCTTGAATCGGCATATAACTGGACCCTTCATTGACATTACTCAACGGCGTCTCGAACTCCATATCCGTATCCGTTTTGTTACTCAAACCTCCTGCATCCTCTATCCCCCTCTCTTTCTCCTTCTCTTGCAAATCGTGTTCGACCCCTTCGGCGGCCTCATCAACGACACTCCACAGCCCTTCGTCGGTGTTGGCATGGCTCAAGTGCGCACTCCTATTCTTCTCCACCTTCTTCATCGCCGCCTTCGTGAGCTCCTGTCTGAACATCTTCTCCAACACGTCCTTTTTCCTAGTCTTGTGGTCGCCAATACTGATAACAATGCCCGCTGTAATGTTACACGTAATGCT
Source organism: Hyaloscypha finlandica (assembly GCA_021399475.1). NCBI lineage: Eukaryota > Fungi > Ascomycota > Leotiomycetes > Helotiales > Hyaloscyphaceae > Hyaloscypha > Hyaloscypha finlandica. The sequence continues at coordinate 97,512 of JAJTUR010000087.1, read as the reverse complement.
GCAGCAGAGAATCACCGTCGTGAGAGCAAACGGCCGGACGTGGTATGAAATACTCCACGTGCAAGTCCCCAGCGCGATTTGCAATAGCGAATGGCAATCCAATAACACTACCACAAGTACGAGTAAGCGGAGTGGAAAGGCGTGATGCGTAGTCGTCTCATGAGGCTTGTAAAAAGAGTGGGATCGAGCGAACTTCTTCTGATGATGTGCAAGCTTCCTCTGCTGCTCGGGAGACAGGACGCTGAATTCCTGCTTCTCGACATCGGAGACCTGGTCCGGCTGCACGGCAGGGAGATCGTTGTGGTCGTGCAGGCGTGGGAGGGCGCGTTCTTTGCGGAGACGCCAGGTTAAGTGGTGATAGTGGGCGATGAAGCACATGTGGTAGGTGTCGACTGTGCGGAAGGGGGCCAGGCCGTCGCCGATGATGGCGAAGAGGGCGACGAGGACATTGTCGATTACGTTGATTATGTAGTCGTGGCGACCGCCGACGTTGATCCAGCCTATTTGTCTGATATTAGCACGGTTGCTCAAACTGAAAACCAAGGTTGGGGAGGAAACTTGCCGATTAGGAAGAGTACCCAGATTAGGCCGAAGAGCGTGATTAGTGTTGCGTAGACAGTAACAAAGAGTCCCAGCGCTGTCCGACTGATTAGCCAAACCCACCCAATCGGTAAGGGGAGCTTACGCCTCCTGACATATTGCCCGAATCCCTTCATCGACCTCTTAAACTTTGACCGTCTTGAATGCAGCATATGCCTGACATGATTATTCAATTCCAACTTCTCCTCCTCAGTCCACCCGGGTAGCGTGACGCCATGTGGCAGCACAGCATAATACTTATCATTCACCCTACTCGTAATGGTGTCCAATGTAGCCCCCGTGTGCATCCTCTGCGTGGTGGGCCTCTTTTGCACCGTCGCCTTTTCCTTTTCCGCTCCGCTTTCAGCATCACTAGCGCTCTCTGACTCCTCCAAATCCGCCGGTCGTCGCGTCAACGTATATGTCGGTTGTCTATTCAAATATCTCCCCAGATACGGAATAACGAGTGAATTTTGAACGTTCGTCAAAGTCTGCAGCGCCTGGACTTCCGGATCTGCAAGAAGGTTAGTTGGTAGAACAAGTGGGGATGAAATCTCTTACCGACAAGATCTAGAATATCAACCAATTCGGCGTCGTATTCCTCCCCCCGTTCTCTTTCATCCTGTTGTTGCTGTGTTTCCTCCGTCCGCCCAATATTCGTGCGCGCCCTCCTCAATGTTCTCCAACTGCTCACAGCCGCTTCATTCGCTTGGCCCTGCACTACGTTGCCAGTCTCAACACCTGCCAGTGCCTTGAAATCTGCTGCAGCAGGAACACTTGCAGTTCCGTCCTGCACGTTCTTCGTTGTTGGTGATATAGTCTCCTCTGCTACCTCGGGCATATAGCTCGACCGCCTCTGACTCCCGTCCGCAGAACCCACGCCCAGCTGCTGCGGCGCCGAATTGCTCCTGCTCCTCCCGCCGACATGATGCCCTTCTGTTGACACCGCAAGCAAACCATTATCTTGCGCGTTCGAGGGTTGAGGTGGTTGATAATTCGAGGGCGCGCGTCGTATTCTTATCGATGGCCGCCTGTCGAAGTCTCGTCTGTCGGATCCGGGAGTCTCCGTTGCTGGGGGTTGTGAGAGCTGGGAGCCGGAGCGAGGTCGCCCCGTGAAAGTACCGTTCTGCGGTGGTGATTGTTGAGGCGAGGAATTCGATGCGGGGACTGTGAGATGTTGTTCTCGTTCCATTGTCCCAAAGTTCTTTCGGCCCAAACCGAATAAATAAATTTAATGAAGAGATTAGATGGGACCGACGGACAGTGGGTAGGATGGGAGCCGTAGTTAGTTTATCTTTTCCATCTACTCGCACTTGGTGCTCCGTAAGGTTCAAGCTTGCACAAACCAGTCCCGGAAAACCCGACAGGCTCGGGGCGGAAGGTCGGGTTTTTGTACGTCATGCAGCGGACCCCTGTGGGCATGGTTGGAGTGGTGCTGAGTGAGCTGCAATTGATCACGCTGGGGATGATGAATAATCAGGTTGCAGCATGCTTGTGATGGTCTGTTTGAGGTGTTTTCGAGGCCTTGTGAGGAAACAACGGAGGGCCGTTTTCTTTAAAAATGAAGATGTGAAGTGGCTTCGTCTCAAACATCATGGGATTTCGAAACTCCCAGGGGAGCTAAAGCCATTTGTCAAGCTCAAAGATTGCCACTTCAGTGGATTTCGCAAGCGCAGTGCAAGGCCTGACTCGCTGTGGAGTTGGTTGGCTTGCAAGGGGTTGAGGGGCCAGAGTAGCCGAAAGACCCCGCCAAGTCGTGGCCCTCACTTCAAAAACGGTTTTTTCTCTCTTCTTGACTTGTAGACGCATGTGATTGTTTCAACGTCCTTGCTTCTCGTTGACTCTCCTCAAATGTCCAATCCGAATATTATTACAACGGTGGCTCGAGTCCAGACCCTGCCAATCCAATTCCACAATATGCACGTCCCTCGATATCAGTCCGGTCTTTCAGCTGTCCACGCCGTGCTCAATGGGTCGAGATAGTTAACGGTTGTGTTGACCAAACATGACGAAATGTCCAGCTGCTCCTTCGGTACGGCCTTGCTGGGAAGCAGAGTTGCAGGTACGGAAGCAAGAGCCCCATTCTCTTGCCAGCTCTGCGCCAGCAGCAATCGAAGAGCATGGTCGACCCCATTAGCCCGAGAATCCCGCTCGTACGCCTCAAAACTTAGACTGAAGAAGTGCTACCACGAGGATATGTTTGCAGCTGTGAAGGTCGTCATGTCGATGGGCCATCGATGCATATGAATTTGCCAACGGCACAAGAGTGTGCTGCAGGAGACCTTTGACTTGGTTGGCAGAGGTGGGTCTGGAAGCACGAACTGATCTGGTGCAGCGGAGCGATGGATTACTGGAGGAGGATTTGTTCGTGGACTGCAACGTGCAGAGGGTGGAGCTGAAGCTGTGTTCGTGGAGGGGACTGGTCGAGTGGGCCATTGCGGACAGGAAGCTCGGTAGACTCGATGGGTCGGTGGAGTCTGTGGCCTAGGACAACTTCGTGCAGGATGTTGTCTGAAGGTAGGTTTTGGTTGTTCAGGGCTCTTTGGGCTACGCGTTGTAGCAGGCTTTCGAGGCTCTCGATGTCGTCGATGCTGTCCACGTCTGCGGGTGGGTTGAGCGGCCGCTGCTGCGATGCCGATGCCAGTACTTGGAACAGGCAAAAGAGCATAATGGCGCAGCAGGCGATTTTGGTCATTGCCGAAGGCATGGCGAGTGACTTGTGGGCCGTTTATGAAGGTCTTGGGGAGAGTTGACGAGCTGTGCGTGAAAAGCTGGTTTCGTCCAGTGTTGGAACGCCAATTTAGCGTCCTCGATCATGACCACAACCTCCAATCCCGCCACTACGCTGTTCTGTGCTTTATTATATATTATCGAATTGCTTTTAGAATACTACAATTCTTTTTTTCTTTGGTTAAGAAAATCCATCAGATCCTGTCAGACTGTTTTTCTTTTAGAATTGATGGGGCATGGGCGCTGGGAAAAGGCACCTTCCCCAGCTGCAGCATCGTGACTTCCTCAATCAGCCTGCAACTCCCCGCCACTTTCCCACCCATTTCTTCGATTTCCCCCCTCTCTTCTCTTCTCTTCTTTTCTTCTCTCAATCAAACATCTCAACCACTTTCCACCCCGTCCTCCCCACAGAAATCATCAAGAGCCACTGCTCCTCTCCTCAAAATTCACATCCTCAGTCACGCTCCCTTCCAATGCTTCCCTTTGTCCTCGATAGGCGAAGAGCCTCCCTCAGGGGGCAAATAAGCTCGCGCTGCGGAGGCTTCTGCTAGGCTCTGCACTGAGACTGCGAGGATGGACGGAGGTTTCTACTAGATAGGAGTATGGCGGGCTCTTGTTGCCGTTAATTTCTTCCCGAGACTTTGTTGTCAGTTGTCACTTGGCTTCCTCGCTCTCTCCAAGTATCCTCGGTGCGGCCCCTCGGTAAGAACAACACTGGAAATCTATTAACGACTTCCGCCTGGTGAGCACTCCTTTCTTGATAGAATCCGCTTGGACGGGTGGATTGACTTGAAATAGAGTCCACACCATCCAGGCGATCGCAGCCGCGGTAACATCATCAGCGAAGCATAATCGAGATAAAGCTATTGGTGACGGTAGCATTCCATCTCTCGCTCTCGTGGGATCACTGCGATGTCCATGAGTCTGCGAAGAATACTTATGAGAGTCAATACCGAGCCCAAGCGAGGTCGACGGACAGTCAGGGGCTCGCTTGAGACTGTCCTGCCGAGGACTCTTCATGTGTTATTGGCGCCTTTCCCGACCTCCCCAACAGCCAGCACCGAGCCCCATGCAACTGAACGGAGAATGCCACACTGGCTATGCCAGTGACTTAATCGTGAGTGCAACTGCATGATCATTATCCACTGGGCCGCACAACTTACGTTTGAATAGGCAGTCCACCACTTGGAAAGTGGTGCAGCGATGGAACTGGTTGGGCGAGATTTGACAACTTCACTTGTTTACTCCAGCTTTTCTAATGCTTACCTACCTCTCTATGCACTCCCGCCCCACAAATTCACAATGGGACTACCACTTTTTTTGCACTCACACCCTTTTTGACGACCTCAAAGGCCTCCTGAATCCTCTCCAACCCTTTCCCAACAACCAACGGCTCGGGCGCATACAGGTAGCTCCCCGCCTCCAACGCCTTCGGCAAAAATTCTTCAAAAATCTTTGCACCAAGCTCGTTATCCTTCAACGTACTTCCTACGATGAACTTCCCGTCAACCCCTTCCGGCATCCTACCTTGATACACCATTGCCAAAGCTACGAATTTTGCTCCCTGGCTCTTCGCGACGATGTCAAGACACGCTTCCGCCGCCGCCGTCCCATTCCCAGGAGAAGAAAAATTCCCAATCGCCACCGCACCTGCACAAAGCTTCCCTTTCAGCACGACAAGGATATCCTCTATAGCCGTCGGAGTGCTGTAATCGAAGGCATATCTCGCGCCAAGTTTCTTCACATATTCGAAATTATGCGGAGAGCATGTGGTCACGACTTCATAGCCCGCGGCAACACCAAGCTGGATAGCATTACACCCCACGCTAGTGCTTCCACCCCAAACCAGGAGCATCTTTCCATTGGGTGTTGGAGGGACCGTAGGATATTCTAACCCGAGATAATCTTTCTGGAACAGCCCGCACGCGGCGACGGAGAGGCAGGCAGGCAGCACACATGCTTCCTCGAAGCTAGTATTGTTCGGAAAATGAGACGCCATGTTGTCTTGAGCAACGACAAACATTTGGAATGCTCCTGCAGCAGTCTTCCTCATGACATCGGGGTGTGCAAGGACTCGGTCGCCTACATTGAAGCGTGTAACCGCACTGCCGACTTCCACAATTGTGCCCGCGAGATCCATGCCAAGAGTTCTGGGGAATGTGAGCCCTGGGAAAAGGCTAGTTCCCACAGTCTGAATGGCAAAGTCGACTGGGTTGATTGCGACGGCGCGAGTTTGAATGACGATTTCGTTGGGCTCCGGGACGGGGTAGGGTGCGTCCTTGACTTCGAGTGGGGTGACCTTGTCGGCGACGAGCCAGGCTGCTTTATTGGAAGGATGCGAAGACATCTCAGAAGCGAATAGGGGATGGGTGGTAGTTTTGATGCAATATGAAGACTCGATACGAATGAAAAAGAGGGAACGAGGATGGAAGTGAGACTCTGATCCGTTCCCTTTATACAACATGTTCACATGAAGATCTCAGCTGGAGGTCGCAGGGCCCGGACTAGTCCACCACTCGTCCTTTCAGGGTCAGGGACATCATACTCCAGAATCCTTGCGATCGTAGAGGACGCTATCGAGCATATCTTGGGGTCCAAACACGATCGATCGTCGGGGGAGGGTTTTGCGACAAGCCGGAAAGGCTCCCCATGAATACGAGTAAAGGGAAGGCGTCCAGTTAGGGTGGCGAAAGGTGGTGTCGATCAGATGCCAAGGATGGAGTGCTCGCGTAAGTCCGCCAAACGCCGAGCTCCTGCGAAGCATCCTCTGTTGATCTCGGATCCCCAAATCTCGATTCCGAGATACGTGGACAGAGAGAATGCAACGGAGAGTTTGCTTACGAACTCTGCTGTTGGAATTGCTTGACGTTGGCGGGGGAATCAGGGATCAAAACCTGCAATTCCTTCATTGATTCGCCGAACTTAGCGGCACGCAGCCCAGGCCATGACAGAGGCTTGTCAGGGGGGTTCTCCACACTCTGAGCACTGAATTTTCCTTGAGCATTACCACGAACTTCCCCACAAGCACACGCTCATCCGTGACAGAAGCACTCATTTTCCCCCACTCTTCCATCAATTCTCTCGACATGAACGAGGTTATTTCCCATCCATCCATCTTTTCCCTGTCTCTATGCCTCAAGCACCATCTTTGTATCTCCAATAGGGCAATAATTTAAATTGACGCCTAGGGCAATACTCAACCGTATTGGCGTCAGACTTCTCCTGTTCTTTTCTCCCGCCCCAAGAATAGAAGATCGACTTACCGGAGCCTTGGTTGAACGGATAACAGCTATATCAAGAAGTGTGGGACAGAAATATTTCAAGTGTGTAAAGAATACGGTATAATGGAAAAGGTCACAAGCGACAGCGCCTCCTGCTAGTTCAACCACTCTTCTAATCAAAGCATAGCAGATGATTTTCTCTAGACTCTCAGCCAAGGAACCGGCCATCTAATAGCAGAAGCTATCCGGCCATCGCAAGTAAAGTACTTGAGCATCATTCTACACAAGTTACTTACTTGTGAATCAGGCGCTTTGAACCAAATTGGCAATTTCTCATTGATCGACGCCGGAGAAATACTCACAAGTTCACCTGGTGGAAAATATATAGGGTCCATCCTCGACCAAAACCAGAATCTACCTAGTCAAGAGCAAGTTTGTGATGCCAGTATCCATATTTGATATTAATAGGAGTCTCTATGCTGTTCCCCGCAACTCTACACAATGTTTGGAAGTTTTTGGACTTACGACCACAGCTCAAACCCAACTTTCAAAAACTTCGGTCATTCCGATATACGCCCACTTTTCTCTTGCGTTCTAACTTACCCCTCGCCAATCTAGAAAGCCACGCAGAATCGCGTTCGCGGTTATCTGAGCCAGAGACGGGATAAGCGAAGCCAAGCCTTGAGAACGAACGCTGAAATGGAGTGACAGGTAAGAGCCGCGCCGATGTAGGAGAGAGGGAACGTGGCGTGTAGCAATAGAGGGACAAGCAAGAGAAATTTCTTCCCAATGCAAGCCTTACGAGCCCTTTTAGCTCCTCTCTCGTTGAGATTTTCTTTCCCATGTCGACTAGGGTGCTGTCTGTTCTTTGGACATCTTTTAGCTGAGAAAGGAGAAGGGTGATAAAGGGACCGAGACATTTTGTATTGTATCAGGAGCCGACTTCATACATTTGAGACCGAAGGGTATTTGATGAGGGGCAACTAAGACTGTGTACGTTTTCCAGCTTAGTTTCTCTGTGCTCTTGATGCTACAATCTGTCAATTTATCAGCGTTTACTTATAGAAAGGAGGGATGGGATGCACTGGGGGCTAGGTTGATAATTCCGCCGAGGATTGAGCCACTCTCCAGTCCAAGGAAGCAAACCTTTCCCCAAGGAGGAGAATGAAACTCAAATATTTCGACACGCAAGCCAGTATACTAAATATCATCCCCGTTTATAAGCTTCTGGGTATGATCGCCATCTATTAGTCTGGAAGGAAAATGGGTTGTGAGGATGGTACTCACAACCAATCGTAATTGCAGCTTCAGCAGACCGGAAGATGCCAGCCGTGATTCCGCATGCCGCCGAGAGAGAGAGAGAGAGAGGGAGGGTCGGTTGCGTGGTGGTGTTTGCTTCTCCCTACGCATTTGTGAGATTGCTGAAGGTCACCTTTCCACTTGGTATATGCTTGCGAACTAATACGTAGGACTTATGTTCGTCGCAATCTAGGCAGCTCAAAAAGGAGAAGCACCTACACGGGGCAATATGAGCGACACTAATACTTCCATCTGCGTGCCACTCCCACCTGCAACTATGTCCCGGCACCTCCTTCACAACCTTTCGCCTCACTGCCTCAGGACCATCTCCCGGTGGCACTTCTTGCCCATATTTTCCTATGACTCCGTTTCCCACATTCGATGCCGCACTGTTTCTTCGGAGCACCGGTATACTTAGCGCACATCTTTTCATGGTAGAAATCGGAACTTTGCCTTGAATGTATTCTACCAGAGAGATGCTGGAATTGATGAGAATTTCTCCTCCTGTTTCGTACTGTTCAGAGCTCAGGTATCTTTGACTTGACTGGAGTTGAGAAAATACCAGATTTCTGAGTAGCCAAGCTCGTGAAGATCAGCCAAGACGGATTTACAGTCGACCATCCGTATTGATCTTGTGTAAAAGAAGTATATCGAACTCTTTGTTTTCATTTTTCACATTCTTCGCAAGTACCGTCCTATTCGGTGGTCTTCCCAGTTCCTCACGACTCACGAGCACTGAACCCAAATGCGTGGGCAACGTCGCTGTAATCCTGTGGTGTCTTGATCGGAATGTCGCAGACTAGCACTGCTCCACCATGTCTCTGTATCAGGGAGAAAGCTCCGCTGATTTAGTTGCTGAGGTCAGTGCCGATGATAGAGGCGGACAGGGTTGTTTCATAGCCATCTTTGACTCGGGGCTGGAAGAGAAGACAGCAGAGGTACCGGCCATCTGTCCCTCAAAAGAAAGCGTTCAGAAAGTCTGATGCTACCATTACTCTTGGCATAATAGTTAAAATAAAAAAATTGCAGATAAAGTGGGAATACAAACATTGTGGCGTAGAAGAGCTCATGATGCCAAGATATGACTCAAAATACCGCAACTAACAGCAACCACTGACTTTCGCTTAATTCCCATTTAGGGACATGGTTCCTGGGAGTCTTCCGAAGAATCAGAGATGGGATGAACAATAGATTTTGAAAGGATAATTTGAGGTGGTGCAATTGGAAAGTGACATAACGCAATGGAATTTATGGGGAAAGGTCTCGACACTAGCCGGGCCCCTGATCTCTCTTCTCGCTTAATTCAGGGGTAAGCCGAGTGAAAGTTATCTGCTTTCGCAACTGTTTCAAGCACCCATCACTACATTATAGTCTGAGGGTAATATTATCTTGTGGGTCGGTTCTACGTAGTATACTCGCTTTCACTGGATCTTCATTTCTCTATTCGAGGCATAGGTACAAATTGTCAATTCTATTTAGGCAACTGTCAGTGTGTCAAATTAGGTTGCCAAGGAACAAGTAAGATAGTTACTCTTCAAAAAAAAAGTTTCAGGTGAAAAGGGGAAAAGGGTGATAACCAAGCGAGACTTTTTGATTCACACATGGTCAGAGAGGAATCATCATTCGTAACGTCAACGTATTTCCATTCATCCACTTTCTGAGTTCTATCATCTCTATGCCAACTCGCAAGTTCACTATCTTCGTGTCGAATATTGATTGAACCCGCCCCCGAAAAGGAACCCAAATAGACCGTTTTTGGCAGCTTCGATTTGCGTGAAGAGCTCGGGCTTAAAGGACCAACGAATGTCGGCAAAATTATAGCGTACTGGCTCCTTAGCCAAGCCCATAGCCTCGGCTCGTTTCAGAAAGCGGTACAGATCATTTGCAGAGATTGACCAACCAATCTTATGGCCCAGCTCTACCATGGTCATCTTTTGCCAAACTTCATTACTACTACCCGGGGAAGCTTTATTGTTGTTGTTTGAAGGGTTTTTGCTCATCGTGTCGCCAAATATGTAAACTGGTCTTTTGCTCGTTGAGGTGTTCTTGACTTGTAGCTTCGTAACCTTCTCTCGTATCTATATGGCGACAAGTTGGCAAAGAAATAGGAGAAAGGGAGAATCGGAGTTGGAAATTGTACTTTAAATGATCGAGCGAAAGTTTCGCCGAGTTTCTGTGAGTTTCCCAAAAAGAATGGATAGAATGAAAATACACAAGGCTGGTTCACTATTATCTCCAAGGAAGCTTCAAGTCGACATCTGTCGTCAATCTATGGAGAGTACATGACTAATTGAGTCTAGCAAGAGGCTCAAGATCTTACGATTAGGACTTTTTTGCTGTGATTCTATTACACATTGGGTGGTGTGCAAAATGTATCGTGATTCTGCGTGGAGCGCCGTCGTTTAATAGTAGCTGATTCAGCCAATATGGAAGGTTTTTATTAGGTGACTTGAAACTAAATGGCTGGGGGATTGCGAATTTTGACAGACGGAGTCTAACTTGTGTGAGGGCGAATCAAGGCTAGATTCAGACAGTCGCATGCCAGAATGTCTTCTAAAGTGGCGGCAAGCTAAGGGTATCAGGCTCGGTATAATCAACTACTGACGACTAGCAGACTGCATCCGTGAACGTAGGACTAGTATTCTAATGACAAATAATACTAAGTCACTTGGGTGTCCACTATCTGCCATCTCTCAGGCCTCCCGCAAGATCAATAAGCATTTCCTAACATTGTATCTCAACGATTGAAAGCACAAGGTTTGAGTCAACACCTTCTCCATCCACCGAGCTTTGCGGGTACGGGTCTACTGTTATGACAGGTTCCGCACAGCCGAGCGTGGGACTTATTAGCAGTGATTAAAGCTTTGGTATATGACACTTTTGCTATTTTGAACCTTCCTTTGAGAGCGATAGGGGGGGTTGGTTCTATCTTGCTTAAGTTCTTGCAAAATTTTGAGCTCTTGTTACCTTGCTTAAGCGAGGAGTTCATTGAGGCAGGTGAATAAACACTCAACTCGTTAGGGTTATTAGAGACATCCTGCCTACTCACGCAGGGCTGGAATCATTGAAAACCACAGACTTGAATATTAAACTAATAAACGGCGCAACGCTGTCCAAATATAAGGGTGAGTCGATCCCATTAAATGGACGCAATGGTTGTGTCTTAAACTACGTACATGAAGTCACGTACCCCTTTCCCTGTTTACGCTACTCGGCTCTTGATTGGCGTTAGTGCCCCAGTCCATGTATTTCTCCGTTGTCGTTTTTAGACAAATTTTAGTTTCGCTGGAATATCATTTGTGGCTTTCTAATTGGCCATGTCTTCGCTGAATTTGAAGCCCTTTATTTGCAACCCACATTGAATCCGAAGTATGCTCCCCAAAATCCAACACACCTTTAGAGCCGAGCATCCAAGCCGGTAGGATGGAATATCTTTCCCTCGCTTCTGAAAATAAGGAGTTGATCGCCATGATCTACATAATTTCAATTTTGGTAAAGCTTTCTATATAACCATTTCTTTGCGGTTAAATTAATGCTCTATGATTTGTGTTATTTATATAATTTTTTATATGAGAGATGGGCGGTGATGTAATACTCAGGTGTTGAAGTGGGAACTGAAATCTTTAATAGCCACAGAGTCTATTTGAGAGACTGGTCCTTGGGCCGATATCGGTGAGTTCTTTCCTAGGAAAGAGTTTTGTGAGAAAGGTGAGTCGGCGAACACTTCACGAATCACGATCAATCGCTTTCACCATCCTCTCTATTCATCGATTCTCAAAGACTCAAAGCAAGATCAACCCGCAGTCACAAAACAGCAACAATTGCCAAAATACACTTCACACCGCCCTCAATTTCCTCCTGCTCACAGCAACGAATCTTGATTCACGGTCCCCAACCCGGAAGATGGAAGTTCAGGATTCAGGATTCAGGAACGGGGATCTCTTCATCCTGGTTGCACGTGTGTGAATATCATGCAGGAGTGTTATTATGTGGACTATGGTCGGAGGGGGAGTGAGTTGCCTTGTTAGGTCTGAGAAGGGAGAGGTTAGGACTGGTGAAATATATTGGGGTGTGGATGAGGAGTGGAGGGAGGATGTCGGAATATGTGGGTGAGATAGAGAAAAAGTTGGGCTTGGAGAATAGTGAACGGTGCCTTAAAGTCTGTGTGTATATTTATGTCCTTCCAATCATTGAGTCCTCCGGGGTTTAAACCCTTTACATTCTCCTCCGTGATTTAAGGTTGGCTGGAAACGCCGAGTACCTGCCAAGTCCACGATTTGACCTCCAGAGACTTCACCAAGATAGTTGCCAAATAAAACTTCCTTCGCAGCCTCAATCTCTTTGAAATATTCGGGACTGAATGAATAGTAAATGGGGTATTATAAGCCAATCTTCCTTTCGTATCGCACGAGCCCCACCTTTTGGGTCCTCGTAATTATCATTCTGTGCTATTTCTTCACATCGCCCACCAAGCCAACCTTTATTGGGCCTCGTAAACTGTCCCCTTTTGTCATGTTCAATGCTGCCGTCGTCAAAAGAAGCTTATTGCCTTAAGATGCTAGTTGATGGTCCATTGCGGTTTTTGTGTTCTCCACTTAGTCTAATTGTCCAACTGATCTGTCACATGTCTCCTTCCATACAGTCGACTTTCAAGGTGTGATGTGGTGGCAAAGTGCGCAAGATCAGGGGCTGCACAGGAAAAATTGTTGCGGAAAAACGGTCACGTTTTACAAGCACTTCTCAGGAGATTCTTCCGAGGGCTAGGTTAACGTGAATGCAAGCAAAAGTCAACCGCATTGGAACTTATGGTTCTGAATGAATAACAAACGATCAAGCTTAAAGTGCTCTAATTGCATTACCATGGACCCGCCCCACCCCGGCTGGCCCCTTTTATTCCTCGCTTGGAGAGTCTGGGTTTCGCGAGGCGCTGCTGATGCGAAGCCCGGGGCTTATTTCGCCGCAAGAGGTTTGGGCTCCACGAACTATGCTCCGACATAAAAGCACCATGAAGGGGAATTTGCTATTGAAGTCTGTTCCGAAATTCCAAAGTGGGTAATGTAATTCCAAGCCAGAATTCTTTCATGTTCTCCTGCTATCTCCGTTTCCGCAGCTCCCGCATTAACCCTTCTCTTCCGCTTCTCGCAAATCGCTTCGCATGCTCCCAATTTCAACCAATCATATTTCACGTTACGCAGCGACTTATTCAGCACACTGCATACCTTTGGTCATGTCCAGCCACGCTTAGCAGTTCATTACTTCATCTTCAACGAGATATATAAGCGAATCGACCCATTGGAATTTCCCTCTCATTTCACTCAAGCGTCTCAAACCATTGCAAGCCAATTCCATCCGACACAATGGCAACAATGCAAGCCCTCCACCTCAGGAAAGACATCCCAGGCGCAGCGCCAACTCTCACCCTCACCACCGTCCCCAAACCAACACTCACCCCAGGCCACCTCCTCGTCAAAGTCCACGCCTCAGCAATCCACCCTTCTGACCTTATAAACGCCAAAGGCGCTTTCCCCTTCACCACTTTTCCGCGGATCCCAGGACGCGACTATTCTGGCACTATCGTGGAAGGCCCTCCGTCCCTCGTCGGCACAGAAGTCTACGGCACATCAGGCTTCACGCAAGCCTTCTCCCTCGATGGAGCGCAGGCGGAATATATCCTCGTTCCCGAGGCAGCCGTAGCTCCAAAACCGAAGAATCTGAGCGCCGTGCAGGCAGCGACGTTGGGCGTGCCGTTCACGACTGCGAGTTTGGTGCTGAGGAGAGCGGCGTGTAAGGAGGGTGATGTTGTGTTGGTTCTTGGGGCCAATGGTGCTGTCGGTTCGGCGGCCGTGCAGTTGGCGAAGAGTATCGGTGCGAAAGTACTCATGGGTACGAGAGATGAGAAGGGGGATGTGAATACCGCTTCTGACCCCGAACTGAAGAAGATCGATGAATTGACTTCGGGGAAAGGTGTAGATATTGTGGTTGATACTGTGGGCCAGCCAGGGTTGACGAAAACTGCGGTTGCGAAATTGGGGAGAGGTGGCAGGTTGGCGTTTATCACAGCACCCAGGATGGGAGCCACGGAGTTGGGTGTTGAGATGTTAGATTTTTATCGGATGGAGAAGGCGCTTCTTGGGTGTAATACGCTTTCGTATTCGGTAGAGGAGTTTGCGGAGGAGTTGAAGGCTTTGACTCCGAGGTTTGAGAATGGCGGCTTGAAGGCTGCAGCGCCGGGAGAGTGGAATGAGATGAAGTTGGAGGATGGCGTGCAGGCATATGAGAGAGCTGGCCAGAGGGGTGGTGGGAAGTTTGTTATTGTGGCATGATTTTCTGAGGAAGTTTGTAGAGTCTTTGCTTTCACACTGTGGACAGATCGAGGATAAATGACTTGCCACCTTCCTTGCAATGGAAGTTGCAAGCGAGCTCCAAGAAGCAGAAGCAGAATAAGAGGGGCGGGAAACGAAAGACCTACGCCAAAAGTGTAAGCCGTGTGAGATATGGATAGCCTAAACATAAGGATTGCTATTGAAGACCGTGTATTGGATTTTGTAGATAGAGCAGGGCGAACTCATGAACTTATCCAACCCTCTTCTCCAGCAGAAAAATATTATAGATCACGTGACTCCATCTCTCTCGGACAACCATCTCCTAATGTTTTGCAGCGATGATCTTCGGGTAAAGTACTCTGCTCGAAGTCACCTTGATTCAATGCTTCATTTGCATGAAAAGGTTGTATCGAGAGGTCCCGATCGAAACTCTGTTCTCAATACCCGACTCCGGCATACAGCGGTAGGCGAAACTAGCTTTAAAACTCAAAAATTTAGCGATTTTGAAAACCCGCGTCGGGAGCCGCGTCACACATGAACTAATATTACTGAATCGCGAATTATATCGTAACTACGACTCCTAATTAAGAAGTAGGTTAATTGAAAGGAAGACTACTACTCTATCTTTAGTTCCCTAATAGTATTAGTATATAAGTCCGGTATTCATTTACTACTATATATAGTTAGGTGGTATAACGATTTTCTATAGGAATTTTATTAAAATCGCTAATTATACCCCCAAAAATAATTCAAATTACAAAAGCTCTCTAGATATTAATTTCTACTAAGTACTTATTAATTTAAGGTATATAGCTTATAGTCTAGATTAATAAGTATAAAGTTATTAGGAAAATAGTATGGTTTAGACTAAAAGCTTGAAAAATCGAGGGGGCGGGGTTCTTACTACCTTAAAAGTAAGGTTAAAAATACTTTCTCATATAACTTTACTATTACTTATTTAAAAGTAGAGCTATTAGGCTTTAATTAATCGTAATATATTAAGCTTTAATATACTAAGAGCTCTTATAGTTTAGATAATATTTGGTGTCGTAGCTAAAGGGTGGTGGAATCGCGATTTCGCTCCCGACGCGGGTTTTCAAAATCGCTAAATTTTTGAGTTTTAAAGCTAGTTTCGCCTACCGCTGTATGCAATTAGGCGAGGTCAAATGCGGGGGTCCTGGGGAGATCTGGTGTCGATAACCAGCGCACATGCAAAACCACTGAAAAGCCCTTCGTAAGAGGGTGATTTTAACACGAGAGGAAATGTATATTCTACTCCCATCGCCGATCCCATCTCATCCGTGCCTCTTGAAAGTTTTACTGCATACATCTGTACTGCGTGTTGACTTGTCTGCCCTGGTCCCCGCTTGCCATTCCGCATTCAGGTTCGTGATGCGCCAACACCTCGGCCCAGCGCTGCCCGACAGACCGAGACACAGCTCGAGCCTGATTAAACTGTCCCCTCTCTGCACACTTCACCAATCTTCGACATTCCATTCATCTCTTCTTCTTGTATACATCCTTCTCAGGGTGGATTCTGAGCGCCACTCTCGTGTCTCTCCACACTCACCGTCAAAATGCCCATCCACGCCCGCTGGACGGTCCCCATCCCCGTGTGCTCCCTCCAGACCTTTCTCTTCAATCATTCAACCGGCCTCTCGCCCGATAATCCCGCCTTCTACGATGCCGACCGCCCAGACACACACTTCCTTACCCGCGAGACCGTCCGACTCTGGTCTCTACGTTTCGCCGCCGGGCTGCGGAAAGCAGGGTTGCAGCCTGGGGATCGCGTATTGCTGTTCTCGGGGAACAGTCTATTTTGCCCAATTGTGTTGTTGGGGGTTGTGATGGCGGGTGGGATCTTCACGGGTGCAAATCCCGGGTTTGTGGCCAGGGAGTTAGCGTATCAGTTGAAGGACTCAGATGCTAAGTTTTTGATCTGTGCTGACGGGAGTTTGGAGCTTGGCATCGAAGCTGCTGCAAGTATCGGGTGGTCGAAAGAGAGAATTTTCAGATTCGATGATGAACTTTTTGAAGCTACTGGAGGGCCAAAACTTGGGGCTAGGCATTGGGCAACCTTGATAGAGAGTGAAGAGGTGGGGAGGAAGTTCGAGTGGTATGAGCCAGCAGACCCGAAAGATACGACTTGTTGCTTGAATTACAGCTCTGGGACGACAGGAGTACCAAAAGGAGTGATGATTACGCATTATGCTTATGTGGCAAATGCAATTCAGTATGCGCATTTGTCGAGCTTGCATCCAGACCATGAGCACCGGAGGAAGACTTCGTTAGCTACCCCCTCCCTCTATTTCCAAAAAGGTTTCTAACAAGGGCCAGGAAATGGCTTTGTTTCCTCCCCTTCTACCATGCTATGGCGCAGACGATCTTCATTGCTGTTGGTCTAGCACGTGGTATCCCCGTGTATATCATGAAGAAATTCGACTTTGTCCAGATGCTCGAAAACGTGCAGAAATACCGCATCACCACCTTGACCATGGTTCCACCAATCGTTGTGGTACGTACCCCAACTCCCCACTCCTTCGGTGTCCCAATTGACTGTAATCAGGCTCTCGCCAAATCCCCCCTAACAAAAAAGTACGATCTTAGCAGCATCCGCGACATCGGGTCCGGCGCTGCACCACTGAGTGGCGAAGTAATCGAAGAATGCGAGGCTCTCTGGCCCTCGAGAGACAGGAGGTTGGTGCAAGGCTGGGGAATGACGGAAGCTACGTGCTCGCTGCTTGGCTGGGACCCGACGAGCGAGATTGATCCGAATTCGGTTGGCGAGTTGAATGCAAATTGTAGCGCGAAGATTATGGATGCGGAGGGGAAGAAGGAGGTACCTGTTGGTGAGAGGGGGGAAATTTGGGTGCAAGCTCCGAAGTACGTCTCGTTCATCTTCCTCCCCCCCAATTAAACTATTCAATTGAATTGTGAGTATGGAAGAAGATAATGTTGATGATAGGGGATAGTCTTATGAAAGGCTACTGGCGAAACGCTCCTGCCACAAACGAAATCTTCGTTGAACAATCCGACGGCCGCTGGATGCGCACAGGAGACATCGCCTACGTCAACAACAAAGGCTACTTCTTCATCGTCGACAGAATGAAAGAGCTTATCAAAGTTAAGGGGAACCAGGTTGCGCCGGCGGAGCTGGAAGCGCTGCTGCTGGAGCATCCGGCTGTGCAGGATGCGTGCGTGGTTGGTGTCGTGATTAAGGGCGAGGAGGTACCGAGGGCGTATGTTGTGCCCCAGCAGGGGAAGGGGAGTGGAGAGTTGGAGGGGGGGATTCAGAAGTGGTTTAGGGAGAGGACGAGTAGGTTTAAATGGTTGGTTGGGGGCATAGGGTTTGTTGAGGCTATTCCGAAGAATCCAGTATGTTTATGGCCCTTCTTACTCCTCGCTGTTCCTGCTAACGAGACGAAGTCAGGTAAAATCCTGCGGAAAATCATGAGAGAGAAGGCGAAGGCGGAAGTTGGGGATAAAGATCCAGTGCAGGCGAAGTTGTAGATGTTTAGAACGGCCGTATAAGTTGTTATCATGTCTCAGGTAACATATATAATGATTACGAATTCAACTGTTCGGTGGCATTTAATATCTTGTAAATTTGAAAAGATACGTAGAGCGAGCACGCTCCCAGTCTAGAAGAAGATAGTTTCTTCGGCAGAGAGCTGAGTGACCTCGTGTATAAAGCAGAGGCCTTGAGAATTAGGCATGGGTTAAAATCCTAGGCTACGTCTTCGCCAACACCCATCCCGGAGTAGATTCTGGTGGATGGCATACATTAGTTCGGAGAGTTTATGCTCGAGTTTTGTGTACGTTCCAAACCGTTCAATAATGTAGCGTACGGTGATTCCTCTGCGATAGCCAGCAGAAACGCCCGCGAGTTTGGAAGTTTGCTGTCATTCAGCTTTTCTGTCAGCTTACACTTACTTTATTGCTATTCCACTCGAAGTCCTCCAACCTCACCGCGGCAGTGTATTTCAGCACGCGAGCTTGCCCCACCTTGTAATCGACAATTGTTCATATAATTTCCAAGATCCGTTTAGTCGGGGAGGATGCAAATATTGTCCCCGATTTTCCCCAACCCGGATATTTGGCATTCCACGGGAATAGCTTTGAGTATAAACTCCTTCTAGGAGGGAGTTATATAGGGCTGTTGTTCGCTCCAGCGTAGATCGGCGGTACCACTGCGTCAGCCTACTCTTTATTTTTCTCTTCTGTGGAATTGAATCACTTCGCATGGAGTGTGCCCGATGTAACTTGACGTTTCTATCTGTGAAGTTTTCAAAACCCGTAAATGCAATATCTAGTGGAATGAGTGACCCTAATTAAAAATCGCCCAAGTAGCCAAAGCAGTACTTCGTCACAGGCTCACAGCACTTTCATCGGCATGACGTTATTTGGGGCAAGCAATTACTTAGTATGGAGGTCGTGGCATAAAGTATCGGGAATACAGGGCATTTTCACCTTTGGTGCTCTACAGGGTGCGAATTTAGATGAAGAGTTCACTCTAAGCCCCGATAACTCCAGGCAGTGCTCCCTATATCGAAGTAAAGAGGCACTGTAACATGTTGGCAAGGGACAAGTAGATCTTCTACTGTTTTAGCGCCGTCACAATATAAATTTAGATTTAAATATTTTAATACAATTTTTTTATTCAAATTACTCCTGTAGTCTCTGTCAAATTTTGAAGAGGGAGAGATAAATTATCGACCCTATATTCCTGAAGTTCAGGTGATCGGGCAATCTCCTCTTGGTAGAAGCGTAATTGGGCCGACCTTTCTCTCGCCCTCTGACTTTTCACACCCTCCCCTAGAATGACCCTCCCCACTCTCGCACGCACTCCTGATTTCCCCACTTCTATCACAGGTGTCGTCAAGCAGAAGCCGAACTGGATAAGGAATTCCACCATAGCATAGAGCACCGCTCCACGAGCACGACTCACTTCGGTGGTTCCGACCTCGAAATAGAAATAGGGATTCGAGGCCCCATCTCCAGTAACAAACCATTCGAAGAACTTTTGCGGCCCATCAATAGACGAAGCCAATGTCATGCCCTTCTCTGCACCCCATTTCTGAAGCCGTGATTTGAGAATCGTGTCGGCTCTTTTCTTGAGCCCGGCGATCTTCCCGGCTGTTGACCAAATCGTGACTTGACGAAGTCGCCTAAGCCGTCGTTTGTATATAACAGCAAGCCCCAAGCGTCCAGCAGTCACATCCCAAATCCCCTCTGCCCACCGGTCAGCCTCATTATCTATGCCAGGCCAGGCTTCTGGAACCATGTAATCAGGCGGTGCATTCCCCACATTGGCAGGTAGGCCCTGAGAAAAAGGTTTTGTTCGAGAAAGGGCATTTGCGATAATGTCTGAAGCTCCAGCAGGCCCCAGATAGTGGGTAAGCATTGTGGTAATAATAACCAAGGATTTTAGCAGCTGCACAGTCCGAAATTCGTGGTCGTGAAGGAGACAGCTCTGGTCGCCGATCTGAGCAAAGTCCGGCGTGGCCATGTCTAAGTCCAATATCCCTAACAAGAGACACATCTCTTTGCTAGCAAGAGCCCATACCTTAGGATTGATTCCAGAATTTTCTTCCACACTTTTGTATTCGACGGTTACTGCTCCAGTCCATTTCGAATCCCACATCCTCTCCACGTAACCAGATAACATGCCGTACTGTCGCTTATTTGCAGAGATATATGCCTTTATGTGCGAAATCGAAGTCAGAATATCAGATGGTTTGTTCGTGACCGCATCAAGCATGCACCTCTCGACGAGATCTCCTGGCTCCAGTGACGGCTTCAAAGGTTGGCCGCCCCAGAGCTGAGAGAAATTCGTAGACGTGAGAAGAGTCTTCAGCTGAGCCTGAAGCCCGAGAATGATTTTCTACGCCCCAATCAGTACGTCACCAAATCTCATACGGATGGGGGTAAGTACCTGCAGACTTTGATATACAGTCATGAGATTACACAACACGAACGTGACGGCATTGCTTTGCTCCTGAACACGTTTTCTCTCTTTTTCGCTCCGCGCTTCGATAGCTTCCATGACCAACTCTTTTAATTTGTTATTTTCTCGAAGCATGTCTTGCCGCAATTTTAACATAGCCTGCATCACCTCCCCGAACTCCCTACGGAGAGTGTCGTGCTCAGATCTCGAAGTCGCATCCATTGACTCCAGAGCTTGCTTTACATCCATGTGCGCTTCTTTCTGCGTCGACACAATTGTACTAGTTGTTTGCTCATGCCTCTCATCCGCCCTGGCGCTTTCAACTAGTATGGAATCGTAGAGACCCCCGGTGTTTTCAAAAATAGCTTCAGATACTGACCTCGATTGATCCTCGAGAGAATTAAGTGCTGATATGAACTCTGCCTGTGTTTCCTCCTGTTTCGATAAAATTGCAGTTGTTGTTTGCGCATGCCTCTCGGCAGACTTCGCACTCGCCGAGGCCATCGTATCGTGAAGGGAGTAGTGATTTTCGGACAAGACCTCGAACAACATTTTCGCATGCCCGTCGAGGGAGTCTAACCGTGCGGACTGCTCCGTAGATGTAACATTAATATGACACCTAGCAAAATTAGCCTCTCAATTCATTAGGAATTTCCGATTGTAACCAACTTCAGGTCCACAAGCACATGAAATTGTATCTCATCGCGATACCCCTCCAACCTCCGTTTCATATCCTCCACACGCTTCTTCCCCCACATCGCCTTTAATGCCTTTCTCGCGCTCTTGATTCTGCTCTTCTTACCATCCGCTTTCATCTCCTTTAATGCGTCCGACAGCTCTTTCGCCACGATTGTGCATTGCTCACAGATACAGTCAAGGCTGTTATTTCCAGTCGCTGCCCCCGCAGACGCTGCAAGCTTCACAGCCACCCCGGCAATATCCTCAGTGAGGACTCCGATCTCGATATGCTCTACCAGAGTTCCATTGGACGAGTCGTGAATCTCGCGCGCTTTGGAGACGGCCTTCACCCCAAGGTCCAGGAATTGGATGACATTTCCTGCCACGCCTAGAGCGGTTATTGGGTCCATCATGTCCGCTCGCGAGGAGCATTATTCGGGGAAATTGATGGGTGGGATCAAGAAAGGAAAGAGTATGATCATTCCTACTATACGTACAGGAAGAGAAGATCAATTGAAGGAAAATCTGTTGGGTTTGGGGCAGAGCCTCGTCCTACGCAAGCCACATTATGCACGTCGATACTAACAACCGCTTCGGGTGCAGGAGAGCTGAATCAAAAGAAAAATATATTCATGTCACTTTGGATGCCTGCGCTGCAAGGTTTCGAGCAAGGTTCTAGTTAACCTTTCTAGTATCCAAACATTTAGCAAGTCAAGGGATTACTTCCCAAACCGTCCTACTGCTGCAAATCACTGCGAGGCTATGAAGCGGCATCAATGCTAAAGGAGCCACCTGCCAGACAATCGTGCGTGCCATTGGTTCGAGAAGCTTCTCAGGAAAATAGAGATGTTCAGCATACCAGATTCATAAGAGACTCGAGAAAATTTCCAATCCGCTAGTATATTCAGAACGCTTACTGAGACAATTTGCGAGCTAGAGGACAAACGCGGGAGCGAGTTTTATTTTCGAAAATCAGAAAATCAAGACTCGCTTCCGCGTTTTGTCCGCTAGCTAGCTATTGGGCCTCAGTAAATCGCGGGGGATCGCAGCTTATGCGTGGTGGAAATTAGCTCCTCACTAGTGGGAACTAGCCGAGGGGTGGAAAGGGGATGTATCACGTGATGCTGGAGAGTCCCAACCCCGTGTTCCCCTCTCTTCCAATAGCGAACAAGGCCAAGAGATACAAATCTGTTGATAAGTTACACGGTTTGCTGGCTAGAGTAATTCCATGATCTGAGTAACCGCCGTTTCATAAAAAAGTACCTCGTATGAAGACTAGAATGACTTTCACATCTCTCCTTTGGACTGTGCAATATATGGATGGACAAAGATGGCGCGGTAGAGATCGACTGACCTTAGAAGAGAACTCGCTCCGTTTCCTTATTTCTGGAATCATGCGAGTTAAGCAGTTCATTTCGCCATCTTTCTTCTAACAAAACCAACCCCCAAGCTTGGAAGTTCAAAGGTTCTGCAGACCCTCAACCACGCCTCCCCCAAGCCCCCCTAAATTCTATTGCCAAGTCCACCGCCTTCTCGTTATCCACCGGCAGCAACTGCGTTTCAAAAACCATCCCCAGTCTCTTCCCTTGGTGCATGGCCCAAATATAATTCGGCGTCCCATTCCAAGTCAACGTCCCCTCCGGCATGCCCGAAAGCGGCAACTCCCCCTCAAAAACCAACGCCCCCAGACTATGATTAACGGGAACCTCTTTCATACCCGCAGGAATCCCCGCCGACGCCGTATAGTTCTCAGTATTCCCCCGAATAGAAGCTAACGCCGCACTACCCTGCCCAGACTGCCCTAAAAAAAAACTAGTCCTTCATCTCCCTCCCCAACACCTTAGACTCTTCTCCCAACAAATCCTCAAACAGCTTACACAAATCAGACACACTAGTTACTGACCGTAGACCTGTCCATCGGCAGGGACCAAAACCTCTCCCTTCCTCGCCACCACCTGCAAAACCCTTTCCGTGATATCGGGGCAGGCTTTCGGGAAGTACGTCGAGCTGTCCATCCCCAACTTCCCAAAGATCTCCTCCTCAAATTCCAATGTACCATCCCAGCGGCCTTACGAGAATGCGTGAGTTAAGAGCGCCCGTCCACTCAGTGCTAGCACCATAACACCACCCCTCACCCGGCTCCAAAAGTAGCGGCGTAGTGAAATCCCATTCTTTCGGCTCCTTCCTCTTCAAAAACTCGGGATAGTAACCCCCCTCCACTTTCTGCCCTCTGGACTTTCTCCACTCCCGAATCAACTCCCCTTCTTCGACGCAGAGACCGCTGAAATGACTTAAGGAGGTGACGGAGAGTGATTTCCTTTTTTTGGTGGCGTGAGAATGAACACTCCATTTTCATTTCCATTTTCATTTTTTTGAGAGAAGCGACAGGGAGCGTAGTTCGACGAGATACTTAGATACGGGTTCGTCGAGGGTGAGGAGACAGCGCTCGACGAGTTGGAGGGCGGCGATGTGAGTGATGAATTTGCCAGCTGAGCCGAGGAAGAAGGCGCTATTTGCGTCGATGGGTGGAGAGGAGGGGAAAGGGATTGGGAGTCGGAACGTTAGTGGTAAAGGGCTGTGACTGGCGGGGCCAGTCACGTTCTGAGATGTGAGGCAAGGAAGGTTTACCTTTGGCGTTCACGACTGTCGCGATCACACCGAGGATTTGTTGGTTGGGTGGCGCTGTTGCTTGCTTGGATTCGAAGGGTTTCATTGTGATATTGGGTTCAGCTTGTACCTCGATTTTGGTATTAAACTCATTCAATCAAGTGTTGAAAGTACTTTGGAGAAGTTCTTCTAAACGGATCAGACCTATTTTTGTGGGGGAGGAAAAGGTTTGATGTATTTCGGATGTTTGGTCGCTGACGGATTATTTTGCAACAGGGCGTTTCAAAATAGGGGCTCAAAAGCGCTACCGAGTGGCGTGGTAAAGGCACTGCCCGACACGTGAGTGCAGAGCCGCCCCAAATAGTGGAACAACATCGCTTGGAAATAATGCTTCTGGACATCGGATCTAATGTGATAGAAGATGTAAATAGACCAGTGGCTGCAACCGTAAGAAGTCCCTGTTCGAGTGTTTTTTGGGGTTGAATGCTCCATAGGCCCGAACAACAGCAAGGAACAATTAAATATTACTGTGACATCTGGTAGCTCAAGTCTATATTAGGCTAACGCTATACTCCCATCAGAACCTTTAGCAGAACAGGGAAATTTGGAGAGCTAAGAATGGTCAGTCAGAGAGCTTCGATGAGAGTTCCCAAGCACTTACCCAAGGCCAGTAACGGGATCCCATCCTGGGGTCGCTGGGAAACCAGGCGAGCCGCATCCAGGGTTGCTTCCAACAGTGATATCGGTGAATGCCTCTGGGTGTTGATACTGCAAGGTTCCATGTCAGCATCGGTCTCAATCAACGACGAGAACCCCAGTCCAAAGTTAGCCAAAAGGACAAAACCTACCAGAATCGGATGAATGAACCCGACAGGGCCTTTGCCAGCCTCAATACGCGCTTCGTTGACAAGAGTCAAGACCGCGCCCCAAACAGGCGAGGAGAGGGATGTTCCGCCCACCAACCACCAAGACCCATTGGAGTAAACAACCTGGCGATCACCTACAGCACCGACATCCGGGTATGCACGCCCACCGTGATGGTAAACACCGCCTGTAACGCTGCTGAAGTTGCCATTCTCAACGAAATGGTGATACCCACTGAAGCCAAGGGTCTTCTCCACCTGATCAAAGTAGGCAGAAACAGCATCGCGCTGGTAATTTGGGATTCCAAAGACATTGGAGAAGCCACCGCCGCTAGGAAATCGTCGAGTAGCAATCTCGTTCAGTTTCTTGCCTGGGGTAGGGGGAACCGAGGCGTCGAAGCGGTCCCATTCTGTACTGCCGACTGAGAGCACGTACGGGCAAGTGCTGGCGAAGTCTGGGTCAAAGATCTTGCCATCTTCACCCCAGCAAGTATCTGGGCCAACACCAGAATCGCCAGAAGACATCACGATGGTCGTTCCTTGCAGAGCGAGCTTCATCCACTCGTTGCATTGGCGCTTGATGTAGAAGTCTGGAAGGCCGGACTCGTCGGCGCCGTATGAGATCGAGATCACGTTGGTTGGCTTGTAGACACCGCACTGGAGCGCACCTTTATATCCACCAGGGTTTGGGTCGGGGTAGGCTGGGTCAACGCATGCTGGATCGATGCAATCGCCTGTCTCGCCGAAGGCGCTGTAGGTGCAGTAGCTACCATCGATGCCATCGAGGAAAGTGTTCCAGAAACCCGTGAAGTTGCCAGTTGACTCATAGTACTCGTCATCTTCTTGGTAAAGAACAAGTCCCTGGGGATAGATAAGTGGCCACGCAGAGTCGAAGTCCAAGGGAGCTTCGAGATCGATGGGAACAAATTCCGTTGTGTCCTCGATCGCTCCAATAGCACCGTCAATCAGATCCTCCTCGGGATAAGTTCCATTGGGTATATGACTAAAGCTATGTCAAAGAGGGCTCAAGAGCATCAAAGCTGAGGTTTTCTTACGGGTAAAGAGTGCTGAAGTAGATATCAAGATCCTTTCTGCTGTAGTGAACGTCAAGAGACTCAAAGATGCCGAGTTTGTTGCCAGGTGCGGCCATGGTAGCGTCTGGAATGTCATATTGAACTGAGGGAAAGGCGTCAGATACGGGTATTCACATAAACACTTGAAAGCACTTACCTCTCGTGCAATCAGCGGTAACATAGATGTCACAGACACTGGAGTTTGGGTGCGGGAATCCAGGAAGCTGGGTGATGAGTGGTTTCGCAATCACTTTCGAGTCTTCACGCTTGGCGTGGCGCGTAGCCTTGATGTTTCTTTGTCGGAGTCTGGTACCAGGAGTAATGTAGTCAATGTGCTCTTGAATGTGGGAGGGCACGTGATAGGCTTCAGTCGAAATGTCGTGAGATCCTGAGGCGTGTTCCCAAACGTAGAACTCGGCGATGAGGAGGTCTTCGACCTCGGAGGTTGCTGCATCGAATTGGATCCACTTGAGTGGGGCTATTAGCTACACAATCCGGAAGGTTAAAGGCAAGATGGGGAGAGTTACCTGTTTGTTGGCAGAGACTGCAACGCGGTCAGCGCTGATTCCAGATTCGGTAAGCCATTCGAGGACGGTGTCGGTTGTCGACTGTTCAGGGGCGAAGAAATCAACAATCTCTTCCGGAGTCATATGCTTTCCGTAGTTCTCAGATCCAGGAGTTGAGCTTGCATGGAAGTCAGCTAAATTCTGTCTCCAGCCGAGAATCAGTTCTTACATCTCCATGAGTTTGTCATGACCAGCCTCGAGATTGCACTGCTTCAGACCAATGCGCATGGGCAGAACTTGGTGGTCTGGAACTTTGCTTCTCTTTTGCCATTGTCCCTCCCAGTGAGGCAAATGACGCTCGTGAAGGGCATGTGTTACAGGAACTTCACGCTTTCGCTGAACCCCAGCAGCCTCGTAGGTGATAGGGCTGGCAACGGTCTGAAGCACGAGTCCACCGGCTAATGCTGCCACAAGAGAATGGAACAACATAGCGGGTCGCTTGTTTCACGTCTCTTTTTCTGGGCCGAGGGGATTGAGAGGAACTGAGGGGAAGAGCAAACTTCTGCAAGGAGCTTGAGGAAGGAGTCAGCCATACTTATACAAACCTCCTTTCAACATTTGATTATTCTGCCCATCGTTGACCAATGCATGCGGGCGTACCCATCCGAAAGAGCAGGTTGAGATTCATTTTCGCGCATGAGTTCGGGTCTTGCAGTAGCGGCGGGATGCTAGACCTGGTAGATAAGCTTTGATAGGAAGCAGGAGGGGGGATCTCCACGCATACCCAATTGTTTAAGGGGCTGAGAAACCCTGAAGGGAAGCTTGTTTGCTCGGTAAAATCTTTAACCCCTGTTGCCCCTGGTTTTCGCGTCTTGGGATTTCTGGATCTTGCAATAGCTGTATTGGGACATAGTCTGCCAATTCACGGCAAGAGTATAATGCTTGCCTTGCCCAAAGCTGCGCATAGCCTGCATATCCACCAGTTAGTTAGTTGCGATTTCTAAGGCCAGGTAGTGGAACACCTGCCATTTTGAGTTGTATTTGACTCTGTTAGGGCCTCGAGGAATCTTTCTGGGCCGACGTGTGACTGCTGCCGTGAGGTGCGACCTTCTCGATGCGGTCTAGATGATCACTTGCCGCACCCGACTTGGACAGCGAAGGCATAATTAACCCCTGGGGAAAATCTCATGCAAACCGACATCTGGTATTTGGAAGATTAAAACGGGCTTGATATAGACGCGCGATAGGGTTGACGTTGGACCCTATAAGAGTGGGTTCTTGGTTAGCTGGGCTGACGATCCAATCGTGTGAGATTCCAACGGCCAATGGGTCCTGCGATTGGCTGAATCTTGCATTTGCAATTTCGCAGGGCGTCCCATCCCGACTGCAGTTGACGTTATGATTC
The DNA here is from genome assembly GCA_021399475.1 of Hyaloscypha finlandica. Classification (NCBI taxonomy): domain Eukaryota; kingdom Fungi; phylum Ascomycota; class Leotiomycetes; order Helotiales; family Hyaloscyphaceae; genus Hyaloscypha; species Hyaloscypha finlandica. Next base: position 70,281 of record JAJTUR010000087.1, on the reverse strand, counting down.
CATAACTATGAGTTCAGCGTACTGTTAGCATCCAAGAAGTTTGATGAGCATAGTTTTAACCTGCCATATATGGGGTGAGAACGTGGGGTGTCGATCGCGGAGCCGTCGCTCTAAGGTCCGTGTAAAATTAGGGATGGGAAACTCCATCATGCGGACTTATATCACCAGTCACCTGGTCTTTGGATCGCAGCGCGAAGGATCTGAATATTTGATGTTTGCTGGCAATTTCTTACGAATAAGTTGCTGATCGCTATGTGAATACCATTCACAGGGAGATCCGAAAGTCAAGTCTAGGATTGGGATGGCACTCCATCGAGGACCTGATAGGCCAAGGAGACTAGTCGCCTTCCTTTTGTAGCCAACTTTCAAGAGGCTAGAACCACGTGCAAGAACTCCCCTATTTGCCAGGCACGTGAGCCATGAAAATGTGTGCTGGCTGTCAAGGAACAATTCGCCGCAACGGTCTCTGAAAATCAGCGGAATCCGATCCAAGGTCGTCCGGTCCAAAATACGATTCGTTTTCTTCGATAATATTTACTATCAGCTGCAGGAAGAGTTGAAAAACATCAGACAGTCCTATGTATGTACTTCGGACTGAGAGCCGACAGGTCCAGGAAACGTGAGCAATGAAGTCTCACCATAAGTCTACTTTCTAACCAACATCCAAGTTTAGCATCGTGGCTATCAAGTACATAGGGCTAGTATCCCTTGTCTTGTCCCTGGCGAGTTGCCGAAGAGAGAGAGCGGGTTCATATTTATCGACCGCATTCGGCAGGGCTTGCTCTGTTTGGAACATCGTCAATGAAATCGTGTCATGGTGGAATATAGGGAACTGGGCTCTGGAAAGTTCGCAACAAAAGAAGGGTGGCTGGTGACCTCGGCCCATCAACACAATCTCTGCCCCCCCCCCTTTTGCCTCGCCACCCCGACCTCGACCCGACCCCCTTCCATTACAAACATATTCCCCTGTTCCAAAATCTTGACATCCAGTATTCCATCCAATGGGCCATTTTCGTTTGCCCTTCTCGTTCTGTGGTTTGGCTCAAACAAGCCTAGCCTTGTATAAAGTTTTGTGAATTGGTCAACCCGCACCTGGCGATCACAATCCTGTGGATTGTTCCCATCTGTTGCTTCATGGGAAGGTTAATCCATAAAATTGACCGAGTGTCGCATCTCAGCCCAGCTAGGGTTCAGCACTCTTTCTACTTGGTGACCTGACGCTACTGGATTAGCTTCTCTCGACTCCTGCAAGCTCGTGAGATGTTCGTGTAGACCGGAACTACGCTTTGGGTGAAAGACACCGTAACGTGGAGCTCATGGATTAGTTTGAAAGTTTCCGACACAAATCAATACAAAGGGAGGGAAAGAAGAATGGTGGGGCATGTAGCTCACTATTTTGGAGAGCGCTTGCTCCCACGCACCCGCTCTCTGCAAACATGGTAGCACCGTAAGAATGCCCAATGGAGAGGACAAATTACTGGCAAGAGCCTTGCTCTCCAGGTTGCTGCTTCTCATCGAGCACACTCGTATCCGTGTCAAGCGTTATCCCGCTTCGTTGCGCCCAGCCACAATCACATGCCTCCAGTATCGACGCAAGTCACGGACATTGATTCGGATCAACAAGTATGCTGGCTTTCACATATGATACAATGCCAGCTTCGATTCCACCACCAGCGCAATGCTTCCATCCCCATGTCTATACTTCCATAATCGCTCCGCATCTCCGACAATCCATCCTCCTCTAGTGTTTGTCCGCAGGCTTCGGCGTCTTAGCATTTGGGTTTCTTGGGTCGTTCTTGAACTCGTCGCCTATAGATAATGTCAGATAGATGCTAACACCCCCTGGATTCGTGGCTAGGCTGACTGTTCATCATCAAGGTCGCGAAGGAGTTGACGCCGTATAAGATGACAATGCCTGGCCTCTAGTTAGTGCTTCCAACGCAGATTTCCACATCTTTATCATTTCCCCGCCATGCTATTATTCGATCGGAGGAGTGCATGCATACCGGCAACGTAGAAAGGAGCCATTGGCTTAGCTGTTAAATTCTTCATCAGTCTCCATCCTCGATGCCGTGAGCTCCCGAACATCAATTGACTCACCGACAGGCGCGGGAAACTTCTTTCCTAACCAAGACATCTCGGTATTTGTGTGCGAAGACGAGATATGGACGTTTGTGATGAATTGGAGGTGGTTGTGATGGCTTGCCGTTGTCAAGGTAAGAGGTTTGATCCGAGAGCTCGGACCAGCAAAAGACGTCTGCTGACTAAGCTTTCCCACCTCAGGCTGCACATCTTTCAGCCGGCGCTTTCTCTAAAGCACTCTAGCATTCACGTGAAAATAGCCCCTGCAAGCCATCAACACTTCTCGTCCTGTCAGATGTGAGGAAATCCAAAGTGAAGGTGCGGGGTGAAAGCTTCACGGCAATCACCCAGCCAATCGAAGCACCTTGCTGGCCGTTCCCCTTGCTCCTTCGTGCTCTCATCTGCTCGTCTGCCCCCCTCAGTCTGCTCTCCTTCTGCTCTGCTATCACGATTCACTGCTGTCGACGATTCACTCTTATCACGATCCTGTCATTGTGTCGTTGTGCGGCCCAAACGTTCCGATTGAGCTCGCAAACGCAACACAAGCGAACTCGCCAAAGCTGAAGCTCGAGCTTTCCAACTTCTCACCGCGATACCCCCGGATTTCCCCACCTCAGCAGCATCACCATGTTCGCCCGCCGCCTGGTTAAGAGCTCCAGCTCGCTCTCAGCACCAAGCAACGTGATCCGCACACTCGCAAGCACATCAGCACTATGCCGCACTCCCGCCCTAGCAGACATCACCCCCGAAGGGGTCAAGTCCTTCGACGCAAAGCAGAAGGAGTTCAGAGAACGGATCGCCGAGCAGAGCAAGAAGAAGGAGCCAAGTCAGTCCGAGCCGCCCTCCAACTCTCCCCTCCATGTTTCTTTAGCTTGGCCCTCCACTCCCACTGCTCCACCTGCGAGCACTGCGAGATCTCCTTCTTCTAACAGTCAGTCCGCACAAGCTCTAGGCTCACACAAAGGCTCGTCTTCCGCAGAAACAGCACAAGAAGATGAAACCGGTAAGAAGGGCAAGCTGAGCAGCTTAATATATGGCACGAAGGAGGGAAGGGAGATGGACCGCGAGATTGAGCACTCGTTCAGTCAGGTTCTGGCGAGAGGGAAGTATGTGCATTCGATTGTCTTCCACGAGGTGAAGCCAGATAAGGTCGATGAGTACGTTGAACTGGTTGGGCGCTGGTATCCACGCATGGCAGGGATGCCAGAGAACAAGGTGCACTTGGTAGGAAGCTGGAGGACCGAAGTTGGAGACTGCGATACGTTCGGTGAGTTTCTCCACCCCTTATCCCTCTTGTTGTTTGAAGCTGACACATGCAGTCCATATCTGGGAATACCAGCGCTATCATGGCTACCACGACTCTCTCCACTCCATCGCCAGCCACCCCGAATTCCCTGCCTTCGATAAGAAGCTTAAATCCCTCATTACCGCCAAGCGCACCTCGCTGATGCAAGAGTTCTCCTTCTGGCCCACCACCGCACCCCGTCAACTGGGCGGCGTCTTCGAACTGCGTTCCTACACACTACACCCAGGCAATCTATTAGAATGGGAGACACACTGGCGTCGCGGCCTGAGAGCTAGAAGAGAAGTCATGGAGGGGGTTGGAGCGTGGTTCGTGCAGATCGGCGAACTGAACACGGTGCACCATCTCTGGCAGTTTGCGGATCTCGAGGAGCGTAAGGTGAGGAGAGAGCAGAGCTGGAGTGTGGAGGGTTGGGGAGATACTGTGCATAAGACGGTGCCGCTCATCCAGACGATGAAGAGCAGAATTTTGATTCCTATGCCTTGGAGTCCGGTGGCCTAATTAGATCTGGCATGCCTTCCTTTCAACGTGGATATTGAGGTGCGAACTTTTGCTTGAGAGTCATTCAAGATGTTGGGGTAAGACGAGATGGAATTCTGTTCATGTACTTTACCACTTTTGAGTGGATATCACAGAGAGCTCAGGTTTCTTTGCGTCATTTCGCACCGGGGGTATTGAAGCTATGGCTGTTTTATGGCGTTGGAGAAACATCATATCTAAGGCATTGAACCAACTCGAGATTTCCAGTTTCCGTTTGCTGCTTGTGACTATCATTCCCTTATTCTCCATAATCTCAGTGGATTCAATAGACCACACAATGCTCATTTCCGACTGGAGCGGTCATCAAGACAGAGCAAATGGAGCTATTCTGCCTCAGTTGATTGTGGATTTTCTCGTCAGTCTCTGCAGTTCAATGTTCTAAGTTTGACTGGAACAACGAAGGAGTGATCGCCTGCTTCCTGTTCTTGGAATGAAGATTTCGAATGTACCCGTACTTTTGGGACATTCTAGGCCCGTAGCATATTATTTAGAATCTCGAATCGCCAAGCAGTTCAGTAACCATAGATTGGCGATGAAGTTCTGTATCTTAACGCCTGGGTATCCTATCCCCAACTCCAAAGCAATCTAACCCAATGTCAATCAATCATCCCCGTCCTCCTCCCCAATCCCCATTAAAACCTGCAGCCCCTTCCTCCTCTCCGCCACCGTCCTTTCCAGCGCCCCCAGCTTCGCCCCAAGACTCAGCAAACTCGGATCTGCACTCCCCTCCACCCTGACCTTCTCCCTCACCCGCACCTCTTCCCCTCTATACAAAAACACCTCATCCATCTCATCATGCTCTAATCTCCTTTGGGCACCGATCGCCAGTGCGAACCGAGAGATAGGAGTGGGTTGCGTGGACGTCGGTTCCAGGACTCTTAGCGTCAATAACAAGGTTGAATCTAACAGAGTGAGGTGGAGAGAAAGTGTCGGCGGCAGCGGAGGCGTAAACGTCTCCGGGTCAGGAGGGCTTTCAAACCACGCCTGTCCCGGGGGCGTCGAGATCATATTCGGCGTACTAGTGCCTGATTCCGCGGAATGCACAGGAGTAAGTAAGTTCGGGCCTTTCAGCACAGAGATCGCTTCGAGCAGAAGGGAGTGCAGAAGGTGTAGCTGTGAACTGATGAAGGGCGCGGAGTGCCGGTCGCCAGTCCACCGTGTGATGGCGACCATGTCGAGGGATTGGTTGAGGAGGGTGCGGAGGGTGGTGAGGGGGGGAGGAGGAGGGGGTGTGTTGTGTTGAGGGTGAGGTTTAAGGGGGCGTGGGTGCGGAGGCGGAGGGCGAGCGTCTATTCCATACAAATGTATATCAGCTTGTGGCCTATCTCTCCAAGTCTTGTACTTCGGTGGAAAAGGAGTTTGGAGTTGAGGGATCAAGACGAGCTGCCGAGGGAAGTAGACAAACATACACCCTTAACAATTCTCGTCCCCACCCTCGTGATATGCCCTTTAATACTCTCACTCCTCAGACTAGAAATAACCAGCGTACTCCCGGGCTCGATCGGTGCCAGTAGCGCATAACATTCTTCCAATCCGCTCTTCAAACTCGCGAGGGTTTCCTGCAGCGAGTCGAGAAGCCATGCCAGTTCACGAGCCTAGAGCTTTCTATTAGCTCGAGCTTAGGAAATTGAAGAGTAAACAAACTGTGGATTCATCTTCAGCTTTCTTGAGAGCATCCGGAGGTAAGGGTGGCCAGACGGCGGTAGACATGTTTGTATTCTTATGCTTGTTGTGGATTAAATAGTGGAGTATTTAAGCTGCAGCTCAATAAAGGACGATTCGGCAGAATTCGGCGGTGAAGAGCTTAAGCTCCACTTTAACATCCGTCTCCAGCACCAACACTTCACCCATTCCCCCTCCACAATTTCTTAAAGCCTCCCATTATCCTTTACCAAAAATGGCGCCCAAACGCCCTGAAACCAAGTCCGCTTCCTCAGCCTCCAAACCACCACACAGGAAGCTCCCCCACCTCCCAGACAGTCTGTCTTTCCCTCCCCTCCCTTTAACTCTCTAACCTCTCCCATAGCTCAAAAAATCTCCAAGCGTCCTCTCCTCCACCCACCTGTCGCAGGCCCTCGCACAGGCTCAACCACCGAGAAGATTATCTACGTCTCCGCCTCGTCGCCTTTCATCAGCACCATAAAACGCGTGCGCGCCTACCTATCCCACATCGAATCCCGTGCCGCCGGGCCGATCACCCTGGCAAATGGCACCAGCAAGCGTATGTCACAGAATGCCATAAAATCATCCATTGAGGATGGGATTGAGAAAGCTCGAGGAGGAGGGGAGGGGAGGGGGAAGGGAGAAGAAGTGATGTTGAAGGCAACAGGCAAGGCGATAGAGAGGCTGTTGGGTGTTGCGCTGTTCTTTCAGGGTGAGGAGGGCGTGAAGGTCGAGGTTCGAACGGGGAGTGTGGGGGCTGTTGATGATGTTGTTGAGAAGAAGAGTGGTGCAGAGACGGGAGAGAGTCAGGTGAGGAGAACGAGTTGTTTGGAAGTCGCGGTTAGGCTTGCGTGAGGAGTATGCGGAGGATGATTGTTGGATTATAAACATGATGGAATACGCACAGAGGGGAGAGATGGGTGTCGAGTCTACTGCAGCTGCGCACCGCATATCGGTCTCCGGGGAGGATATCCTTGGATTACTGCCACGGAGAAGACACGAGGCAGACGAAAAGCTAAGAGGTCATGAAGATCTTCCCGGTACGGAGAGAGACGATTGCACCAGCACATATGCTACTATGTGCTGTGTCGTGACGGGACCAAGGAGGGAGGCGGTGTCGATGTAGCCGCTCTCAATAAAAAGAAGCAGCGTAGCACAACAGTTGCTCAATATACTCAAGTAAGCCCCATACTATTTCCGTAAGATTTGTGTATTGCTTTAGCCTCGCGTTCATCGTTTGCATTGCTAGTCACGAACACCCCTTTGCCGCTGCTGCAATCGAGGATAAGACCTCGACCCAGGGCATTGTCTGTGCTGACCACGTTGTCCCCTCGAGCTGCGTGGCAATATCGCGGAGCATCTGAAGGGAGAAGCTCTACTTGTAGAAGCATTATTTGTAGAAGATTATTCGCAATTGATAGTTACCACGATGAATTTATACTATTTCCAGCTGTGGGCGTAGAGATTGCGGGTGGCTTCCTCCCATTACCGAGATCATGATCACATCACAGGCATTGCAAGATATTTGAAAATTTGTTTTACATCTTTGTTTTCGATTCCCCGGTCTCAACTATCATCCAGCTGCATTCCCCTATTCTCGGTCATGAGTAATCTCATGATACATAATGAAAGTTCCACCATAAAGCAAGCGTTTACACCGTTGTCGAAATCCGAAGTCAGAGAGCACATCTCGAGTAAGAAGCCTGCGACCAGCCAAAGACCGCCAGTCTTTCACACTTCCCGTCTCAATACACATTCTCGAATGCCCAAATCTCTCAAACCACGCTGACTTCCTTCAGTTGTGGAGGATATGGCACCATCGCCGAATATGTCCTGTCTTACCACAATGATGACAGGTCATCTTCTTTGCCTTAGCCTTCTGCTCCGTCAGCCATTGCAGTCTCAGATGGGGATGTAACACCCAGCAAGTTTCCTCCGTGTGGCCCTCTCTATCACAAGTGTAACACCAATCTGCTTGCTCCTCCTCCGGGAATATCTCTCGGCAATATTCCTGAACATGTCCCCATTGGTTACAAAAGTTGCAGAAATTCGGCTGCCAATCAACCTGGGTTTGAGAAAATGTCGAAGCCTCGTCGTGGCCAACGACATCCTGTCCACCCTGAATACCAGAAGCAATAGCCTCGTCGTGGTTGCTGCCTCCAATGTAAACATTAACCTGCTTTCCTCCCAGGTTTGTTTGTTGTTCCTCAAGCTCGATATGGTGGATAGCCGCCGCCTTCATCCATGCGAAAGCGTCAACCTTGCATTGTTTCATTTCACCCTTATCGATTGGCCGGAAAGCTTGGATTTTCTCCTGATCAGAGTTCTTCGGTACCCATAGGGCAGCTTCATGCCCCGGCAGCCTGGCGACACAGACGAAAGTCCTCATGCCCGACGCCAAAGTGTTATGAAGCATGGCTTCATAAGTGAACTTGTCGCTGAGTTGGTCGAGTTCTTGTTCGGTCTTTTCAATGACTCCAAGAAGCCTGGTCAGCTTTATGAACACGATTATAGCGGGAAGATTCTCACCCTCATCAAACTCATCCTTCAACTGGTTGGTCTCACCAACCTCGGTGTCAACCTCCCATTTCATGAAATTGTGCTCCTCCACGATGGGCATTCCTTTCTTGACGGTGTTTGCGGTCTTGGCTTGTCGTGCCTCAGCAACGCGCTCCAGTGCATCTTCGTTGTGTTTGAGGATGGCGGCGACTCTCTTGCCCTGCTGAATTTCAAAATCGAGGATAATGCATCGAAGTTGATTGGCCTCGACGACCTTCAATACATAGGCATTTGTTCCGTTGAACTGATTCGAAGGCAATTCTCAGTCACGATCTGAAGAGAAGACAGGAAGCTCTCACCTTTGGGTCAGCGATCTGCGCTCGCTCCCATTGGAGCTTGTCCATCTTCAACTCGAGATCTTGCAGCTGGAAATATGCTGGAAATAGCTCTTGGGCCTTCGCGATAATGCGATCAGCATCCATGTTGTGGTTGCTAGTAGACGTATTCTTGCTGTTGGAAATGTTGTCAGACGACATGATGGAACTTCCGCGGAAAGCAAGGTGAGGCAGGTGGGGAAGGGCAAAGCTGAGTGGAACACGACCCTTGACCCCAAAATGAAGTTTAACAGGGAAGTGGTTTCTATTTGTCAACATCAGCAAAAGCCCATCCTACCGTCCGATCAAGGGTAGTGGTGACTTACTCCGGCTTGCTATTGAAGGAGGATGTTCTCCTGAATGGTGCTACCCGCTCTCAAGATTAAAAGCTCTGTTGAATGTAGAAGAAAGGGAAGGTGGAAGACTTGGGACGGAAGGCCCGATTTTATCTTCGTAGGGAGATCTCGCTAGTGCGAGGCTGCGAGAGGGGAAGGAGCCAGCCTCGCGAAAGTAAACAATTCACCTAGCAGGTGCAGCCCACTGCAGCCTACCACTGCCCGTCATCCCCGGCACATGAAACTGAAGTTTGCAAAAGCGTATCACTTGAGAAGGGTCGTGTGACGAGCATCTCGCCGGAGTTCAGCAGAAATGTGAGGTGCATCCAATCGAGGCTCAGGGGAGAGGGAGTGGTACCTTCTCACACATCTTGAACCTTTAATTACCCTCTTAAATCTTGGTCATCTCGCTTCTTTAAGTTTCAATGCTTTGCTTGCACCTTACTTCATAGGCGTCTCTAATCTCACCAACTTCTGCCTCCTCTTCCATGCATATCCCACGCCCTCCCACGCTTTTCCGCATACTAGACAAGAGTTCCCTCCTTTATTGTTCAACATCCCAGTATCGTTTCTCAGATTGCAACTCCAGCTCTGATTTTCAATAGAGTATTCAGATAAAGAGATCAGACTGTACCCTTTTTGCCCTCAACATCCCACATCACCCCTCACACAGCAGCAGAGGGGCCGACAATGCATTTCAGTCTTAGTTGCGAATCAAAAACGAAAGGTATTTGGACCGAGAATGACAGCTTGTACTAACAGAATAATGGGGAAGTTCCTCTAGTTCCCAATTCGGCAAGCAAGAGCCAGCTTGCGAAATCGGGCATAAAAGTTCGCCAAACCCCAATTTTCTATGCACGCACCATTATCCAACATCACTGTTCAAAGAAAATGAAATCCCAAAAGCTATCCTTTCATGCCATACCCTAAGATCCATCCTCCCACCACCAAAGAAAATTCGCCAGCCATGCCCCGCACCACGCTATTTAAAACGAGCATCCACGCGCCAACCAACGTTGATCAACCCGGTATCCTCACATCCCAGTTATGTTAGCCGTGCCGAGATGGTGAGGAAAAGAGATATCAATTGAAAGGCTAGCTTCACTTCTTTTCACAAAAGTAGTTCAGCTACCGTGTTGGTATCAGGGGTAGCTGGGAGAGGAGCAGTGCTCTTGAGAGTAATTGGGACGGAGCCGTTGGTTGGGGTTCCGGCTTGGTTCCACATGAGTCTCCAGAGACCGTCGGTCTCAGTGACTGGCTCAGCCCAGTAGAAGAGGTTGAGTGCTCCCGAAGGGTCATCGTAAGCTGCGTTCTTGCCGAACCAGGAGAAGCCGGTTGTGACGGCACCAGTTGGCAGGGAGGAGGCGTTGGTGGAGGAAACGAAGCCAACTTGGGCGAATGAGCCATTGGTGGGAATTATGTAAAGTTCCATTCCGTCAATGCTGGAGGCGTCAGTAGAATTGGCGGTGATGGTCCAGGCAACAGTATCGTCGGAAGCGTCCTCGTTGACTGGGGAAACTTAGCACGAGAATCGAATTCAGGATTTGGTGTTTAGACTTAGACTTACCCGTGATGTTGCTGGTGACGCTGGCACCTACTGGACTTACAAATCCAACATATGCTAGGCTATCGGCGTAAAAGACATTAAGACCACCAAGAGTTCCTCCATAGGCGTAGAGGCTGATTGAGCTAGTCTCACGCTTATAGAAGGCGGCCGAGGTGAAACCAGCGAGGGCTAGGAAGGAAGATAGGGTGTTGACCGAAACCAACATTTTGAAAGGAATAGATTCTGGGTTGATTGCACGAGCGAGTATGGTGCCTAGAAAGAGCGTTGCGTCTGGTATGACTGGGAAAAGAAAAGATGAAGGAAAAAGTGCAAACAGCGAATGTGATGGGGGTGAACAAGAGAACGAAGAATAGCAAGAGATGGTCAAGAGATATAGAAAGTCCCAACAAAGCCGAGTCAATAATAGTCACGACGAGGGGTCAGTCAATGTACCCAATGGAGCAAACTTTACTAAGCAGCCGTGAACAAGGTCAGGAGGGCGGAGACACGCGTTCGAATGCCTCGGATGTCTCCTATCTGCTTTGCCGGCATAATAAGACAAATATATCGGCTAGGATCATCATCCTTGCTCTTGAAACAATGTTCATCCACAGCAGCTCGTGGTTGAATAACTAGTAGAATGCTAAAAATTAAAAATTAAAAAACAAATCTTCGATATCAGATGAAACTAAGCATGACGTGACGTAGCCTGGCAGAAGCTGCATAGAATAAAAGCCGGCGACACCTGGACTTTGAAAAGGGCTAAGGGCCAAAAAGGCATGTTAGCCCGAGGAAGAGTATTGGGGTCCTCGACACGTGCCATAAGTATAACTTCACAAACAAGACACGGAGCACTTTGCGGCTCGCGAGAGAGACTCAGCCTTGTTACAGATCGTGTAAGTTTAAGGCATGACGACTGTGGATATAAGGAGCATCGGCAACAGAAGCTTAGTTCAATTAGTGTTTCTGAATCAAGTGCGGTATCCCGGCCTCCTCGGCTTCCTCCAAACATGCGACAAAACACCAGTGGTTCGTGCCCCCGGTACCGCCAACAGAAGCTTAGTTTGAATGGTGTTTCTAAATCAAGCGTCGGTAACCCGACATCCCCACTTCACTCGGCTTCCTCCATGGCACTAAGCACCAGAAGGTTAACATCCGACAAGCACCGGTGGTGTCGTAGGCCCCCTTTTCCGAAACGTACGAATAAATCCTCATCTCCTCTATGCACCCAGGGTACGAAAGGTTGTGTTTTTGGTACTGTGTAGGGGTCGTGAGTGCACGTATTGTCAATGGGCAGACGCGGCCGCTACTGCAACCTTATCCCGTGGGGCAAACACCCCTATAATCCAGTGCGGATATGATTTCTACATCCGGCCTTCAAACGCCTCATCGACGTATGCCCAGTAACGCCGTCTTCCCATATTGAATTAACTTGCGTCTTTCTAGAGAGTCACGAACGTTTCAATTTCTAAGGCATATGGATTTCCTCCGAAGCTGCACTTACGAAATCCAGTAGCCTGTCAACATGGCGCAGTCCGAACTTGCAAAGACAGGGCCTGTCCACGGACACCGCATTGGGAAGAAAGTGATGCTTCATCACGATGTTGACTCTATTTTGGCCCTGGCATGGAGGTACTTAAGATGCCCGCGGGTGCCCACAAGTGAAAAGTACCCTCACTATTGACAACGATCTCCAGTCCTCTCCTGTTTTATTTCTTACATCTCTGTCCTTTATCAGTCGTCGCGTCTCACTCTTTACATTGCTTGTCGCTATGCACTCTTTTATCACAGCGGCCTCATCAGGCCTAGCCTTTCTTTTCGCAGTTTCCGTCTCTGCTAAACCTCTGTCTTTCAATGCGCCTCTTTTTGAGAGGGCGCTTTCTGGCATCAACAGCAACTCGGCCGACGATCGCTCTACATGGTTCGATTTTGATCTCTCAACCAACTACTACGACACTGTTCCCAATACCGGTGACACTGTAGTGTACTATCTAGAGATCACCAACACCACAGCTTCTCTCGATGGTGTTGAACGCGAAGTTCAACTCGTCAACGGTACATTCCCAGGTCCTACCATTATCGCCAACTGGGGGGATACCGTTACTGTTCACGTTACCAACAATCTCGGCGTAGTCAACGGTTCATCTATCCATTGGCATGGTATCCGCCAAAACTACACCAACCAGAATGACGGTGTTGCATCCATAACCCAATGTCCGAATGCTCCAGGCACAACAGAAACCTATACGTGGAGAGCTACTCAATATGGTTCATCATGGTACCACTCCCACTGGGCTCTTCAAGCTTGGAACGGCGTTCTCGGTGGTATCATTATCAATGGACCTGCTTCAGCCAACTACGACGTGGATGCTGGTAATCTCTTCCTCAACGACTGGACTCATCAAACCGCCGATCAAGTATATCTTCTAGCTGAGAAGAATGGTGTCCCAACTCTCGATAACGGCTTGATCAACGGCACTAATGTTTACAACACGCTCGGTTCCCGCTTCGAGATGACCTGGGTAACTGGAACAAAGTATCTTCTCCGACTTGTCAACGGTGCGGTTGAAACTCACTACAAGTTTATGGTCGACAACCACACGATGACCGTCATTGCAGCCGATTTCGTACCAGTAGAGCCCTATGTTGCTGGCTTCATCAACATTGGCATGGGACAACGATATGATGTCATTATCGAAGCCAACCAAACTACGGCCGACTACTGGTTACGTGCAATTCCTCAGGTAGCTTGTTCTGACAATGACTCTGCCGACAACATCAAAGGGATAATCAGATACGACTCCACCTCCACTTCTGACCCGACCACTTCAGGATACACCTACACGGATGCTTGCGACGATGAGACCTCCAACCTCGTTCCGGTCCTCTCCTTGGATGCCAGCAGCGAGGATAGCGAGGATGACTTCGCCGTTACTGTTACAAGATCCAACAATCTCTTCAAATGGCGCATGGCAGGAACCTCCTTTGTTTCCGACTGGGCGGACCCAACTCTCAAGAAGGTCATCGAGGGTAACGATACATTCAGTACCGAGGAGCATGTTATCGAGCTTGATACTGCCAATGAGTGGGTTTATTTCGTCATCTCCACCACCCAAGGTGTTCCTCACCCAATCCATCTACATGGCCACGATTTCTATGTCCTGGCTCAAGGAACCGGAACATACACTGATGGCACCACTGCTCTCACCACCACCAACCCCCCCAGACGTGACACTGCCATGCTCCCAGCATCAGGGTATCTTGTCATTGCCTTCCTCACCGATAATCCAGGTACCTGGTTGATGCACTGCCACATTGGATGGCACGCGGCTGAGGGATTCTCAATCCAACTTCTTGAACGCATAAATGAGATCCCTGCCCTGACAAGCTCGGAAACCATGAATACAACGTGCAATGCTTGGGATTCCTTCGTCACGTCCAGTTCTATTGAACAAGAAGACTCGGGTATCTAAGCGACTTAGCGAGAAGGATTTCCTTGTCATACGGCGAAAGGGAAAATTGGATGGGTCTTGTCAATGGAGCGGTACGGTATGTCAGCTGTTTTTTGGGGGGGAGGTAGAACGGGAGCCAGCGAAAGGGGTGTTTGGGAGGGTCAACCGCATATATCCTTCTGGCGTTACGAAGAACGACCTGCCTGTCACATATACTCGTAGATGAATCGGAAAATTGCGGAATTTGATGGTCTGTACTCTGCACCCATATTTCTTGTACGTCTATTTAAATGAATTGAGCGTACTTCTCGAGTAGTTGGATTCGAGTTCTTGCACTTTCAAAGTTGAATAAGTAAATCTCTCACAAAGAAGACGATCCAAACCTCGCGGCGCTTCAAGTACACTTTACGATGTTTCCCCAATCTCTTTTGGAAAGCCCACCGTTTACCTCCTTCATGGCTAGCCAGATAGCGCTGAAAACGGGTTCCAAACGCGGCTGGAGCAAGAAAAGAAAGGTCCTTGCAAGCATATGCAACTGACGCGACGAGGGAGGAGTTCGTTGGACGTTTGACTAGGGACGGGCTTGCGGCTCCGTTCTGTTATTATTGCGCTCTCGTAGAAGGGGTGTACTACGAGCAGGAGAGGAAACTGCCAGCAGAGAGATACAAGGTTACCGTGTCGTATCTGTTTATTTCGGGTATGCTGGATATAATCTGCCTGTTGCAGGCGATTGAAAAAGCGCATGGAATGGGCTTGACACCGAATTTGACGGTGGAGAGGGTAGATTCCGGCTATTGGTATATGCTGGCAAAGCCGAAAGAAGTTGGAGAGATCTTCGTGAAGTGGCTGGGTGATGATTTTTAAGCCTCGAGCTTGAATCTCCTTGTCCTAGGGCGGTTTGTAGACTTGTCTCAACGAAACCGCCCATCGACAAAGGCTTTCACAAGTCCGATCGTTTTAGAATACCAAAAAGGTCCTGCCCTGGCCTGTCCACTCTCTAGCAAAGGCTATCCAGTCCAAGTTGTTTTCCTGCTCCTTATTGAAGTTTCTCTTTTGCCAAAAGGCATTCAAAAATTCCAAAGCATGTTGGCAGTTCGAGAAGCCTGTCTCTGACATGGCTTGCTTAAGTTTCGCAATGACCAGGTCTTGTTCGTCTGTCTGTGTTGCTTCAGTTCCAGCAATGAACAAGGGCCATACCAAATCTTGTGCGAATGTCGGCCTGTTTGTCTCTGTAAAGCCAAGGGCGCGAAAAAGTTCCAATTTAGAAGTCCTAATTTGGATTTCCTTCTCCGTGAACAAGCCAAGAACAAGAAACTCGCCCTTCAACAGCGCACGATACGAATAGATCAGCCCCGCATGGTAAAAGCAATTTGCTGTACGGCTGATATGGACATAGTCGTGAGATTCCGAAACTTGGAACGTGTTGTCCATAGCTAAAGTCCTTGACCGTGCGTTTTCAAACAACTTTCTCAGTCCAGAAGAGGACACCCCAGAGTTGGCAAGGACTTCCGGGTTGGTCATCGCTTGACGCTCGAGACTAGTAACCATCTGGAGTAGTTTGAGGAACTCGATGAAAATGCTGCTAGGTTTTGATGTCGCAGAACTGAGCTTGAAGTCCTCGTGCAGAGTGAAATTGAGGAAGTTGGTTGTCGAAGCAAAGGTATTTGCAATGAAAAGCTCTTGCTCCAAAAATTCTGATGTCGAATCTTCCAGTGCTTTGGATGACAGTGAGTCATTGGACGATGCTATTACTGTTCTGGCTGCATTTAAGTGGACTTGCCAGAAGGAAGAATCTATGAGTTGTTAAAGATGTGGTTGGGGCGGATTTACGGGCAACAAACAGACCTGGCCATACGGTCTCCACGTTACACAGTACCAGCATCGTGGCCAAGATAGCATTCGAATGATTTCGAGAGACATCTTTGTGAATGTCAGACGAAGCTTGAGAACCTCTCTCCGTCACGAACTCCTTGATCTCCTGAGCCAGAAGCTTCACAGCTTTCTGCTGAAATCTATCAGGGCAGGCGACAGGCATAACCGACGTACTATTTCTCGAAGCTGAGAGCGATACTGCATTGATGTGTTTTGCTGCAAATGCCAGGATGGCGTTCAATAGAGGCGGAGACTCAAGGGCCAAAGGTATAATGATGTGACGCCATGGGTTCTCGTGACAGTCTCCCCAAGTCATATTTGAGGCCACAATTCGATCGTAGTGATAAAGGAGATACCTTTCATCAGATCCCTGAAGCTGGAAAGGGAGCAGAGGCTCTGGAATCATCCTCGTTTCCAGACTGAAAGAAGGATCGATTTCAGGCGACTCATCACCTGACAGCGATATATTTTCATCTGGAGAGTTTGATACTTCGATGGGGTGCAAAACAGACACCGGTGTGTCTCCAGAACTAATTGGTATAGACCTTCCCTTCAACTTTCCACGGCTTGCAACGCCCTGACCCCATTTCAGAAGGACCCCATAGCCAGAGCACGTGAGACCGCGCTTCTCGCACTTGCTGCATGTTGGGACTCTGCGATCGCACCTGATGCGCCGCCTATTGCAGACTCGACAGTCTGTACTAAGGGTAAGACGAAGACACATCAAAGCATACTACCGATGTTGAGTTGACACCATCGTACCTTTGGAAGCAACCTCCGGTTGCAAATTCATCATTGCTCATCTGTCACGTCATCAAAGGCGGCAGTAAATGGGTGGAGAAGGACTTCAAGGGTAAGCATTGTATTCATGTATCGAGCGAGCTTCTTCAATGAGATGGCGGTCGATGAATATCGAGGGTGGTAGAAGATTCGATGGTCAAGAAGTGAAGTTCGAGGACGCGAAGAGTGGCGTCGGCAAGGACTTCCCCATTGGGATAAGGTCACGTGGTAAGAGTGTTGATACCCGGTCGATTGATTTGACTTGGAGGAGAGGTAAGGTCTAGAGGACTTGACTTCTAAGAAACTACGTTTGGCGAGGTTCCTTAAATAAATCTTGGTGTTTTCAATGGAACAATGTCCGAGCCAACGTTTTCTTATAGGAAGGACAAGGGGGAATGAAAGTTTGATGTTGATATTGGGTTGATTCATTTAGAAAGGAAGTCAAACAATTGAGTGTATTGAGTTACTAATGTTCTAGAATTTATTTATTTAGAACTTCGTTGTCTTCAGTAATATTGATCTACTTTCATTGCTATGCTTAGTATCCTAGCTATAATTGGTAGAGGAGCTACTTTATATGGATGTTTCATTGTTATTTTATAAACGCCGTTCTCGCAGAATTGAATGGGCATTTGTAAGAGAGGATTTAGATCTCGGCTGGTGTAGAGCTTGTTCGTTGAGTAGAGAATGTTTGAACAAAGTCTCCCTCGTCTATAAAGTCTCCTCCCCTCCGCCTAAACTTGCTCATCTGCTAATCCTCCAACATTTCCTTTTTCACACAACTGAACTCAACTACCAACCACATTACAGCTCTCCACAATCTCTCTCCACAATCTCTCTCCACAATCTCTCTCCACAATCTTGCTAATCAACCCATCGGCAAAATGAGTCGCGACATTAAGGGAACCCCTGCTTGTTCACCCATGGCTCCAGTCTATTCAACCATGAGTCCGAAGTACTCACCCATAACTCCGAGCCTCACTCCCACGAGTCCAAAGTCCTCGCCAACGACCCCAGTCTTCAAGCCAAAGGCACCTAAGCTCCATGATTTCTTGTCAACTGTGCTCTTAGGAACCGGATAGTCCAAGTTCTATAGGATGGACTGCTGCCAGTGCGGAGGCGGGGGTTACGTCAATTCCCGTACCCAGCTTTCCAGAACTGCGGTCATGACCAATGCGACGCATGCACGAGCGACTCTTAAATGGGAGATCCCTTCCGGAAATCTCGATGACTGAGATGGACTTTGCAGAGAGAATAAGAGACTGACCTGATACACCCATCTGATAAAGAAGCAACAACTCTACGTCTCACAGCCTTGGAGACAAAGGGCACATGACCTTGGATACTGATCTAATACACTTATTTGATTGCATATTGGCGAATTCTGAAGTACAATTAGATAGGCAACAAAAGAGATATTCCAAAAACACATGTGCCACTCTCAAGCTTGTAATATTTCTCTTTTGCTAACTATAATTTCTCATGAAACTTTCCTGGTTGTTGTACTCTAATCCTTCAATCTTTGTATCACATTCAGTTAGTAGGCATGGCCGCTTCTACTCAGGCGCTAATCACCCTCGGCTCAGCCAGCTCACCTGAGCTGCCTGATCAACCTGAGCAGTCCCTTGAGCAATCCCTAAGCAACCTGAGCGGCCCCTGAGAGTCCCTAAGCATGCCATAAGCAGCCTCTAAGCAGTAACCACTTTTATTTTGTCAAATTTTGATGATTATTCCTGGGAACCTAAAGAGACTCTCCCAAAGATCTCGAACAGGACCCTCCTATGAAAATAGACCTATGTTATGCCATGGGCCACTTTTGTACTCTAGACAACTTTTGATACAGTTTTCACCCTAGATTGGACCCCTTGTAAATCGACTATTAGATGATTGGTCTTGATCTTAAGCAACCACTTCTCGAAAAGACAGACAAGACTGCATGGCCGGCGATTACCAATACGCAATTATCCCAGTATAGATCGCGCTTCCGTATAGAACAACCACCCTAAGAAAATTTCCCTACGGCAGTATTAGTGAGAAGGGATTCAGTATAAATTGCCTAATGAATTGCCGCTGAACGTGGTCGCGAATAGGAGAAACTCTGAAACTGCGTTTGTCGATAACAATGATAAAGATAAGCAAAAGAAGGGAGAGGTAATTCAGATCCTCTTTCAACCACCGTGATTTGAAGGGCAATTGACTACTCCTCCTGGGAGGAATATAAGTTACGCCTGTTCCATATTGTCTCCAGACACAAAGTACAGTTCTCAAGAAAGACTGGTGCTCCCAAGACGAGCAAAACTGCATGTTCCATGAACTGCTGATCATCCTATTCGAATAGGCCGAATGTAGGGAAACCTAGCACTGACGTCTAGAAAGACCTGACGTACGACTACGGAGATCGCGGCATAAAGTGACGGGAATACAGGGCATTTGGACCCAAATTGCCCTACAGCGCATATTTATAGGGACTGAGCCCGCTATAATACCCTAAAATCTTCGGCGTCGTGCCCTGAAAGCACCCTATAAGACATTCGCAAGGTTATTGGCGATCTTCAGGGGTGTTAGTGCTGCTGGCAGAGCAACCATAGCGCTCTGACCCTGAATAGGCGGCCTTTATAGGCCTCATTAGCGAGCGTGCCTTATAATTACAGGGGATAAGCCCGAGAAAGGTGTGGCACCCCTTATTAAAGCTTATAGCGTATTTTTAGGGCAGACCGCTAAAAGTACAGGGCCTTACAGAGGGACCAACAGCCTGAAACGAGTGCTATAGGGGACTTTTCCCACAAATGCTCCGTATTCCCGTCACTTTATGCCGCTATCTACGTATCGACGTACTTGTCAACGCCACGGCTATGAAGCTTGAGTTTAGCGGCCCCAGAAAGCCCTCATTTGATAAGAGGCGGAGTCCGGACATGGCTAGTAAGAGTAACGTGACAGATAAAAGAGACTACAGGAATTCCCATTAACGTGACGTGGGGACGGTCTTCCATAGTCAAATGTAACTCTCGACTTACGTCTTTATCTATATTAATCTTCTCGCCATCAAGATCATCTTGGCAGTATCCTCCCCATCTATTCTTTCTATAACTACCTTCGTGGCTTTCTATCTCGCTGTCAATTTTTTCAATGTCATTCTCCTCAAGATCAAAATCAGCAAGTCTATTTTCAAAAAGTGTGTCAGATCCTTCCGTCCTGCCTGCTATATATCTAACTGAAACGCAGCCAAACAACAGACACAAATCGAATAAAATACGCAGAGGACGGAGAAAAGAAAGACGTGCAAAACAGTCCAGCCCTGGATTTACCAAAAAGTCAACGCTATCATTACTGCATTTTAACCACGCCATATTCTTTACAAGCTCGTTTACGACTAAAATCTAGCAGTTTTCGAACTAGAATTGATACCACGGTGCTGAAAAAGGCGATGTTTTGCTAATCGACGTCAGTTCCTAGTAGAGGTAATTTGCTCTAACATTTCGGGTTTTACTAAAGGTTCTAATCTCGTCGTTCTCAAAAATGAGTATATCCAACGAAGATTGATTTACTAATTGCTCTCATTCGGGGAGCGAGGCAGCGAAGGCCACACCAGGTTTGGTCTTATAGAGACCTATCATATTCAGGTCATAATAGCTCGTCTCAGCCTCCACAGCCAGCCTCCACGGAACCCGAGTACGGCCTGGTGGAACACGTACCGCAATAGTTGATTTAGATTGGCCAAATTCGGTAAACAAACACGTTGACCATGCTTCTTGGGCGTCACCCTCACCGATTTCCAGTGGTGGAATCCCCAACAGGCCATTCTTTTGAGCGTTAGAGGGAGATGATTGGACGAAGATCTAAGAATCGATGACGAGGAAACAGGTGCAGAATAGACTGAGAGAAGCCCCGAGCGGTGCTCTAGCTGGGCTGAGCGGATAGCCTGCTAGCGAAGCTGGCACCTCTATCACCGTTGGGCGCTTGACTAGATTTGGTAGGACGCTGATAGGGGAGCTTTTCAGCTGGGCGGAGAATTATTTCGAGCACCACACTTGCGGAAGAAGCCGATTCTGCAAGCGACTGTATTGAGATGCTTTTTCTGATTGCGTCTTAGTGGCAGGAAAACGGTGGAGAAAGAAAATAAAATGGCGGGCCTGATGCACCAATGCTGAGTGCAAAGACTTGTGAACTGATCTATGGCTTGCAGCTCGGCTGCATGGGGCTGCCAATCGACTATTAATAGAATATAACTCGGCTGCAACTCAGTGGCTGCCATATTGGTGAGCTGGCAGCTGACTTAACAATGCTTTTTGCTCTGTGGCAGCCCCACCTACTTAAGACTACATCATCCTCCATGAGTACTTTGGCTTACTACACTTGTTTTTGTTCTGTATTGACCGTCCCGATTGGGTCTACGCTTCTTCTATATCAATAGGTTAGCAAAGACTTGGTCTCAAATGCGATACCCTTTCGACGCCTTGAGCGGCTTTGCTCTCCTATTTAATCTTTTAACCTCGACTCCTACTCTAAGCAATGCCAACCCGGCAGGCTATGAATTCGTTGGTTGCTATGTAGATTCGTATACTCGTGTATTGGGCGTCTGGGCAGACGGTGTTGAAGGCAGGGTCTCCACCATGACGAATGAGTTGTGTGCATCCCAATGTGTTGGGTATCTTTACTTCGGCACAGAAGATTGTAAGACTACATTCTCTCTGATGCTTTGAAACATAGCTGACAACTTGGAGCTAACCAGTGCATGTGTGGTAATGAACTCATTCCCGGTGCAGCCTTGGCACCTACCACGACGTGTAATGAAGCATGCGAGGGAAACAACAACGAATTCTGCGGCGGATTTTGGTTGATTAGTATCTATAAGCTTTCTGCAGCCTCTACTACTTCAAGCTCTAGTTCAACTCCAACACCCTCGAGCGCAAGTAACGGGAACGGGAACGGCACTAGCAATGGAAACGGCAATGTACAAGGTGTTGACATTAGGAAAAGCTCTGCGGATGGCCTCTCGGGTCAATCCAAAATCGCTATCGGCGTCACCGTTCCAGCCGCGGTCCTTGCGCTTGCTGGTTTTCTGTGGTGAGGATTCCTCCACCTGGTTTTAGCTATAAGAGCCCGCATTGATTTGAAGTCTTCAAAGGCATATAGCGCGAAGGCAAAGACGAAGATTAACGCGCCAAGACCAAACTCGCGATGTCACTGACGAGCCGGAGAATAAGAGAATTGGTTATGAAAGAGAACAATGGGAGATGAAGCCTGAATTGGGAGTAAATGACGCGAAGTGGCCAAAGTTACAGCAGAACAGGGTAAGATATACTGCGGCGCATGAGGCTGCAGAGGCTATAGGAGTTCTTAACAATCCTATTGAAGATACTCGGCGGAACGTTGTTGAGATACCTTGTAATCCTATATATGAGCTTCATAATCCTCAAAAATAGTGAGCCAATATATCGCAAATATCAATTCCTCTTTAATGTTTGCACGAGCTCATCTGTTTGCTCGAACCTTAAAACTCGCATCAGTTCACGTGCTGGTACGGAGGGACCGGCACTTAGAAAGGAGAATATAGGGCTCAAAGCTCATAGAGCCAGTAAATGATCCGTCACTGGAAGCACTTAAAGTTTAGACGTAAGCCCAGCTGGCGTGTCTTCCCTTTGAATTTCTACTCGCGTGCGAGCCGCGATACGAAATGAATTTCGATTCAGAGGTTCTTGTTTCAAATGACGAGCAACGGTGCCTGCGGTGTCTGCGGTACCTCTATGACAGATTTGATACACATCCGCCTACCGATATCCATAGGGGTGGTGAGTGGAGCGATACTTTTGAGAAGAAGAAATTGGACGGGGTGAGATACCCAATTCCAGGTCTCCGTGAGCACAACTATATAGAAATACGAAAAAGCAAGTACTGTAGATATGCGCGGTATCGAAACTAGTAAGTGCCTGCTTCATGTTAGAAAATGCTTGAGTACGGTTCTAGGATAGATCTCTAGTTCTTTAGTATCGTGGGACACTGGGGAGAAGGAGGTAGACATTTAAAGTAACCCTAGAATTTTATAGTTAATTTCTACCAAGCCTCTAGATAATATTATATACTATTTCTAAGTTAGATCCAAGATTTCTCTAGCAGGAACCTAAAGGAGCAGAAACTGATTCCTGAACAAAGTTCTAAGTAAGGAAAATGTAGCCGGAGCACACAGGAGGCCAAAATAGGTTTCCACATTATATTGCGCAGGCTTACTCAGGGTGCTCAGGATGCCAGGCTCTGCTCTGGCTCTGCTCAGGCTCTGATCAGGTACGCTCATCCTCGGCTCAGGTTAAAGCAGCGGCTGCTCAAGTCCGGAGACTAAAACGGAAGCAGCGAGGATTGGGTTAGAGTCTGACTTTCCTGGCAGTTTTCGCTTATCATGGACGTTGAGGTAAAACACTTCAAAATATTCAGGTACCCCTCCTGTTTCTGGTTTAAAAAATAGTACTAGAACTAATGCGAAGCACTCGGGTTCTTATTTCATGTTTGGAAATACGAATCATCGATAAAAGGAGGGCTTTTTTTCCCTTCAAGTGTTCTTTCTGTATGAGCTGCATTCATAAGCGAAAACAACTAGAAGGCGCAAGACTTGTTTCTTTCTCAAATAAACATTAACCCAGGATCAAAACAAATAGGGCAATGCATCACAGCTTGTTAGCCTTTCATCAAAAGTGGTGTGCTTATCATTTCCCCCTCCCTTACAAATTTATGACGGCTGTCCATGCCAATGTTCAGGGGATGTGGGGCACAATTGCCTCTTAGCGAGGTAATACTAAAGTTGGACCCGCTTTATGGACCACCAACCCCAATAAGAACCCGTACGTCCCCGAGTCAAGGTACTGGATTAGGGTAATTCTTTCCTAAGCAGTGAGTCAACTTGATGCACCATTCCTCTCTATTTTCAGTTAAGTTCAAACATATATCTCACTCCTTAGCCATCCCAGGCCGTGACCTGACCCCGTTCCCCTACCCTTCCCATCCAAGAAAACTCGTTTCCAATATTGCTACGAATCTATCGGCATTTGGACCATAAGCGTTAGCAGCGACTGAACGATTTCTGCAGCTGCTAGAACAGTTGTTTCTCCTGGATTATCATAGATGGGCGCAACTTCAACCACATCCGCACCCACTACTTGAAGCCCCTTCAAACCATCAATAACCGTCAACATTTCGCGTGTAGACCACCCGCCTGGCTCTGAGGTTCCGGTTGCTTTGGACACGTCAGTATGCACTTGTAAGGTCACAAGAGAGGGTATTTTTAACTGCACTTACCGGGAGCAAATGCCGGGTCCAGCGAGTCAATGTCGAGACTGATATAGACTTTGTTGTTACCAACCCGCTTCTTCAGAGCGTCGATGACGCCTCGTGAACCCATGAGATCGATATCTCGAGCGGTGATGATCGAGAAGCCGCAGCGATGGTCGTTAGAGAGGTCGTCTTTCTCGCGCATAACAGGAGCACGCACAGCTGCGTGGATGGACGAATTGAGAATGAGTCCCTGTATTGTCTTTTAGTTAATTTCCTCACATAAATCTTCAAGAATATTGGTCTAGCCATACTTCTTCGTGAGCAATATGGAGGAAAGTTCCATGATTCACACCACTGGAGACTCGTCAGTCTTTGAGAGACTGCCGGGTTAGAATATACTTACGCATACGTAGAGAGATCTCCACCAAGCACTTTTGGATCCCAAGTATCGAGGTGACTGTCGAAATGAATCACGGACACAGCACCGAACCGATCAAATGTCGAGCGGAGCGCTGCAAGAGTGGTTGTGTGGTCACCACCCAGAACGACGATACGTGGTATATGACCTTTCGCCGGAGTGGAGGATGGCTGTCCGGAGATGATCTAGTACAATCAGCGGTAATACCGAGTGCAGCTGGGGGCTGTGGTCGACCTCGTGCGCTTTCTCGAGTTGCTTCAATGCGATTCTGTTGTCGAGAAAGGTCATCCTCACATCACCACAGTCCACGATCTTTGCCCACGACATGAAAGTATTCTCTCCTAGGTGATCTGTTAGTAGAATCTTTGGAGAGTGGAGTGCAGTTTCAGCTACCCGTGTAAATGTTCCAAGCGTCCCCCGGTGCAATCCGTTGTGATCCTCTGCGAATCCCAGCAGGTCCAAACCGAGCACCAGGCCTACCTGTGACACTCTATTGATACCTGTTAGCTTCGGTAAAAGGACTTGGTACAATGGTTCTATTTACCGTATCAAAAGGAGCGCCGAGTATCGCAATATCATATTTGCCGGCCTCGCTATCGTCCGGCCTGAAGCAATTGACGTATGGTAGGTTGGCAAAAGTAGTGAGTCCGAAGAACTCGCTATCTGTAGTCACGTCGATGAAGTCGTCAGACATGAAAGTTTGGTGACGATGCGGCATCAGATGAGTTGCAGCATGGTCATTGCGGTGGGAAAGTACGGGAACGATTTGGGCAGAGATGCACAATGCAAGGATAATTGTGGAAGACATTTTGCTGACTGATATTGTGCAATGCTTGAGAAGTGAGGAATGAAAGGAAGAGGACCTTGTTTGGCATGAGAGGAAAGATTCGCCTTTTATTCAGTCTGTCCATCCTTTCTCGTCGGGTGTACTTACCTGAAGCGGGGTGGCAGAACTCTCACCCAACCAGAGCCTATCAGATCCAAGTCCATTTCTACAGTAAAGAGCAATCTTTCATCATTGGTCGCCACCGTCTGCGCTGCGGCAGATAGCTGTTAATGCTCCCAACCTTGTGGAGAAGAAGAAAAGTGGAGATGGCCGAGTGCCTGGACTCAAAGTTATTGTGCGGTACATGACCGCCAGTGAGTGTTGGCTCCGGCAGGGGCTCCCGGAGTGAGTTTGGGCTCGGCAGTGAGGAAAGGTGGGGCAATTCTAGGCTCTTATGCCCTGAAATTATAGGGCTTGAACGCTAGAAAGCTCTGCGTTTCACGATCCTGTTGATCAAATCGTCCGAATGATAAATAATCTATCTCAGCGGAAAAGCGCGTTGAGATGATCATTGAGAGGTCGTAATAGCGACTAACGTTTGAGGCAGACCACATCCTATGCTGTCAACAGACAGTCGGCACGAGCCGGCGGCCGCGGCCAAGAAAAGGAGGGGCAAAAGAAGCCTTCGTTCTCTCAATCGGCCTGCTACTGTGGGACTAGCGTCGTGAACGTCTCAATCTTCTCTCCCTTTTGAGCATCCAACCATCAACACCACCACAGGGAAAGATGGCTGTAGACATGGGAATACTTAAGAGTCAATCTCGCCCCCTCCTGAAGTGGGGAAATTGTCTTGTATTAACCTCAATCCTGTGTTCACGATCAGAAAAGGACAATCAATCCCCACCATGAGCAAGCAAACAATTCAGTCCTCGGATGAAAAAGCCTGGAGCGATGTTGAAAGCAACACGCTCATCATCTCTGATGACGATGCGTTAATGAAAGCTACGGGCAAGGTTGGAGAGCTCAAGAGGTAAGATTTCTTCTGCTCCGATTTACGATATCTCCCACTAACGACTTCAGGGTGTATAACTTCTGGACGTGTGCGTCTACTCCTCGCCCATAAGTTGATGATGGAATGCATCCTGATATATTTTATAGTATGCGCATACCAGGTCATGATCATGTGCAGCTGGAGCTGCAACATCATCCTCTATGGAACAGTCTTCGATCTCGGTGGTAAGAAAGCCTTCCGTCCCGCGCCATTGAGCCTAGCTGACATTACTATTCCTAGGACCAATGGCTCTTGTTTATGGGACGTAAGTCAAGTGCAACTATTCCTCGTAATATATCAGTTCCTGACGTCTCCCAGACTTGTCGTCGCAGTCGGCCAAACAATCCTCATGTGCTCAATCGCCGAATTCTCCTCCATCTGGCCCACAGCCGGCGGTCAGCAATACTACACGCAAGCTCTCGCAACCGGAAAAATGCGCCCCTTTCTCTCCTACGTCGTCGGTTGGGCTGTCCTCTTCGGCGAGATCTCCATGGGATCAAGCTGCAGTCTGAATTCCGCAAGCATCATCCGCAGCTTCGTCGAAGTCACGCATCCAGACTTCGTTTGGCCCTCTTGGCTGACGTGGCTCGTGTACTCACTCTTCCTCATCGCACCCTATCTACAGAACTACTTCCCGAAGCACTTGCCCGCTATGAATGTGCTGGGTGCAGTGTGGACTGTTGGCGGAGGACTCGCTTGGGCAATCTCCTTCCTGGCCCTCGCCCCAAAGCAGAACGCCGATTTCGTGTTCAAGCTGTTTTTGAATAATTCTGGATATGAGAGTAGTGGGTGGGTCTTCATCATGAGTCTGTACACCCCGATCTTTGGTCTCTATGGTACGGATGGGCTTTTGCATCTCCTGGAAGAGACGAAGAACCCTTCGTACGTTGCACCTGTAAGTTTACCTCTCCAAGCAGGATGCACAATGCTGATGAATAAAACAGCGAGCCGTCGTATGGTCAATGATCTTCTGCAGCTTGACATCCTGGGCCAGCGTCCTGGTAATTCTCTTCTGTGCCGGCGACTGGGAAGCCTACATGTCAGGCAGCCAACCATATATGAACTGGTTCATGGACATCCTGGGTAGCACCTGGGGCGGAGGTATGTTCTGCGCCATCGTAACGATGGGCATCAACTATCTCGTCATCGTCGGCACCAATACCGCAGCCTCCAGACTCGCCTGGTCCATGGCCCGCGACGCTGCACTCCCCTTCTCCTCGTACTTCGCCAAAATCAGCACCAAGTTCAACATTCCGCTTCGTGCTCTCACCGGTGTCCTGGCCATAGACCTTATCCTCGGTCTCATTGTTCTCGGTAGCGACTATGGCTTCCAGGCTGTTGTCAGTTGTGGAGGCATTTGTTTTCAAATTGGATATGCAATCCCAATCGTCACTCTCCTGATTCGAGGAAGGAAGGTCTTGCCACCGCATCCGAATTTTGACTTGGGGAGATGGGGATATGCGATCAACGTCTTCTCAGTGGGGTGGAGTGCATTGATTATTGTTATGCTTTTGTGAGTATTCTTTCTTCAATACCTTTCTCGGTTTCGGATTCTCGGCGCTTGTTTCTAGGTTCTCAGTTCTGGATTTTGAGTTCTTGGTTTTGCATTCCGGGATCTCAATTCCTGGTTCTAAGGTCTGGGTTTTCAGTTCCGATTTCAGGTTTGAGTTTTGAAATCTCTGGTCTTGTTTCTCAGGTCTGGAATCTCAGTTCTGAATCCCCATCCCTCAATTCTCGAAACCCTTGATTGGATACCCAGTTCCCTTCTTTCTCATCGCTTGGCCAGCTTATTTCATTCGTGCCTTGTTTCGAGCCTCTTCACTAACGCCCGCCAGCTTCCCAATGTACCTCCCAGTCAACCTCTCGAACCTCGGCAACATGAACTGGTCCATCGTCGTCATAGGCGCGATCATCGTCCTCCCGGGAGTATACTGGGTTACGCATGCGAGACATGTGTATATTAAGGAAGGCGAGTCTGTGCTCGGTGGTGAGGGGCAGGGGCCCTTTGTTGAAGGTATTTCGAGATCAGGGACAAATATTGCTGCGGGAACGAAGCAATGAGTTTCCAAGTTAGGTTTGGGACGGAGTTGCTTTTGATTTATAACATGTTATTTGGATTGTTTGTGAATTGTGGAAAGGTTTTTTAACATTACAAAATTGGAGCCAGAAGACTTGATCGCTGACCCTCACGGGCAGTGGTCACAAAAGTTGTCTCTCACAACTCGTATGAGACCACACGAAATTCTATTGTGGTACTTCGAGTAAGTAAAGAAAGGAATGGGATCTCTTCTATCAAGCCCACCATCTGCACACCTGACTGAGTATTTTCTCTGAAGACGCCCGTTTCTGTAACTGATCATGATTCATTCGCTACCACCAATCCTAAATCTTGAAAGATTGAAGATTGCCCACCATCATTGGACGACAGAAACATTCAAAGCTTAAATCTTACAGAGGTAACCTTTCTGCCGTCATTGGTCACCATCACTCCTCAATTATCAAGCTTAAATCGTCTCCCCAATCAATCTCCCTGGGCCTGAGCTCCGCCTCAGCCCTACTTCGTCTGATGAGCCCACCCATTCCTCCATATCTCGTATCTCGTATCCCGTATCCTCACATCCAACAAAGTCCATTTGCTACACCTTCACAAACCCCTTCTTGAACAATCCTCTTCCTACTCGATTCCTTTTTTGCTTTTCTCGTACCCGGTAACGCATCATTGGCCCAGCAAAGCTTAAACCCCCCAAATCTTAAAATTCTTGACGCCCATGCGTTTCGGCCGCCAGGATTTGTGCACAGCCTCATCCCATCAGCCCTGAAAACCTAATATCTAATTTTTGCTCGCCCCCTTGGCGCCACTGCCCTGAATGACAAAAACCAAAAAAAAACATGATTTCACATGCCGCGGTACCCTCCGCCTCCCTCGATCCCATCCTCCATTCCTTCTCAGTGTGCTCACATCGTCCAAAACCATTCCGCGCCTTCCGATCGCAAGATGTCCGAGGGTGGCTGATCTGCTGCGCGGGGGAAAGGTAAGTTCCGTGAACACCACACCACACCACACCTCACCCATCCGCCACGCACACGGACCAATGCCCATCCGTGGAAGTGGTGTGTGAGGATCATCTGATGCGATTCGCAACCCGCGTGGCGCGGATCCAGAATACCTTTCTTTCCAAGGAATGTGGAGAAGGGAAAGGCGCTTCTCGATCTTCCTGGCCGGCACTCTACATATTTTTTGGGGTGAGGGGAGAGGAGAGGAGGGGAAAGGCAGTTTGCTATTCGATATCTTGAGTCGAAGCACCGGTTGCGGTTGTTGAACAAGTAGTCACTTTACTAACTATCGATGGCAGAGATAGTATCCATGATGCATGATCCCTAGATCTATACATCAAGTTCCGCCAATAATACACAGGCCTCCTTAACCCAAGTGTCCTTCCTCCTATCTATCATCTCCCTCGTTCTCTCTCTTGCTTTCTTTTTCCCCTCGTCGTTTTGTTTGATCTTTGGAGTATCCGATTATCTTTAGGTTGTGCTGGAACCAGGGAGCCCCGACTCGGGCCCTCTGTATTCTCAGGGGTGGGCAGAGATAAAGGAGGGGCTGTTTCGCCTTCGCTTAGCTTCCGCTAATGAGACCAGTTACTGCACTTCACTTCACTTCAATGCAGAGGATATAAAGCCGTTGCATCCAGGAAGTTACAGTAATAGCCATCTATATGCTATCTATCGTCCTCGATTTTAACATTACATTTCCCATCTGTGAAGGAGAAAGGCTAGAGCATTCATCGGTAATAAACAGTCGAGGTAAGTAAGCAGAATCCGACCCACCAGCGCAAATACTATAGCTCCCCATGAGCCATGGGAGAACCTCCCATGGCATTACCCAGTTGGGTATCCAGAATCTTTTCCTTGTTGGGAAAGATGTTTCTCTTTGTGAGTTCTCCAAGGGCCGCCATATCGAGCCTCGCTCCGGTGCAGTACACAATTCCAATCTGGATTGGTTAATGTTAGTAGATTCGTGCCGAGGAAACAGAGCAACCGACGACCTTACCAGGATCGCCGATATGAAGAATAGCGTGCCCAATACGGCAAGTAGGAGGTAGAAGACATCGCTCTTCGCCTGACCATCGAGAGCCTCGGCCTTGTCAGCGACTACTACTCCCCTCCCACCATCCCTGGCTAATCGGGCAAGACGCTTCAGATCCCGCGAAGGATAAGCAGATTCGATAAACTGCTCAATTTTGCTACATGCAATACCGATATTGACAAAGTTAGGATCCCTCGGGGTATTCTTCCTGCGTATCCGGCGCACGTATCGCTTGAAGACCGCATAGACGGTGCGCAGATCCCGCGACGCTTCCATCACCAACCGCGCCGCGTCGCCCCTCGAGATCTTCACGCCGGCCTCGAAGACGCGGGGGTTCTGGAAGACGAGCTCCAGCGTAGCGATGGCCATCACCTGCGGGATAGCGACGAAGGTGAAGACGCGCGGCTCCTCGATGCCCGCCATGTAGCAGAGGCACGCCTCCACATGTCGCAGCGCGTTCAGGACCATCTCCGAACTGCAGGCGAGCGCAGCGGCGCGGTGTCTGCGCTCGAAGAGCTCGTCGAAGCGGGCCACGTGCCGCGCCCAGATCTCCTGCGGCCAGAAGCGTCGCTGCTCGTCGAAGTCCTCGCGCACGTCGCGGATGATGTTTGTCTTCTGCAGGAAGCGGCCCATGGATTCCGCCAGCGCGGGCTGCGTGCTCAGCAACGCCGGGTTCGCGAAGCCGTCGTCGGCCACGAAGAAGAAGCGCGTCAAGCCGTCGCCCACGAGCCCGGCCACGTAGTGGCAATATAGCTCGTACTCCGCAATCGTGGTGACGCTGTTGATGGTGGCATAGTCGGCCATGCCGTTGCCCATCTGGTGCGTGATGTCCTTGATGATGTCCCGATACTTCGGGTCAATGAGCTGGAGCTCCGTGATCACGTCGTCGAAGTGGACGAGCAGCTCCCGATCCTTCTCGTGCGGGCCATTCCCGTCGTACGTCCAGCCATCCCTCTCAAGAACCGTCTCGAAGCTGCGCAGCAGCGGCTCCTTCTCCTCCAGCGATATGGTCATGTCGTCCTCAATCGTGTCGAGGCCGCGCAGCACCAGATAGAACAGGGCTACTGGGACAACCAGCTCGGGATGGAGTTCTTGCACAACCAGGGCGAAGCTCCGACTGGTCATCTCGAGCCATTTGAAACAATCCGCAAGCGTTGCTGACTCTTTGGACGGGTCGCGAGTATAAGCTGGTTCATGCCACATCTTCCTATAGATCTCTTAGCCTCCATGTATGTATATATGCCTCTGGCGATTTTCTTGGGGTGCCAACCACTTTATTATAGATCTTAATTGGTTGGGATGCACCGCAAAGTACAGGACCTGGCCTAAGATCCCCATATTAGCAATTCGAACTTGGTCGTGATGAGAGAGGGAGGTCTTGAGTTATACATCAATGGCGATGGTATGGCTGTTATAAGTCGTGATCGAGGGTCTGGCGGGGTAAGGCGATCATTGCATTGTCCAATCATTGTCCACTGCGCAGACGCGTCGTCGGTGTTTATTCGCCCCGGCTCTAAACCTAAATGGCACTAGTCCATCACTCTCACGTGATCTCACTTCCTTCACTTCTGCCATGATCTCGTGAATGTCCTTCACTAGATTCCTTCTCTAGATACGTAATTGAAGAGTTGTCCATCCCCCTGTAATAAAACACAAAACGTACAAGCTCCTCAGCCTTTCCTCTGTAACAAAAAAGTGGGGGGGTTTTTTTCCCTTTTCCGGCCGAACGTTTATCAATTATTGTCAGCCCACTCCCATTCTTTCCTTCGAGCTGAACTGCCTTGCCCCTGTCTCACTCTGCAGAAAGGCGGAAGCCGCCTTTCTGCATCGAGCGCCGCCCAGTCGCAGGGTATGCAAGCCATCGGGCATCCCGTTGCAGCTAGTGTAAGCGAATATTGAATAAATGAGGGATCGGGAAAAAATGGGATTTGAGTGTGTTGGGGCTGAGGTTGTGCATTAATTGACAAATAATGAATTGATGGCAAAGGCTGATATAAATGCAATGTAAGGTAATGTAAGCAGCATGGCGGTGACGGTGCAACGTTGCCGCGATTGAGTTCGCTCGGGAATCGGGGGATGCGCGGTGGCGGTACGGGGGTATGGGATATGCGTTATGCATGTATGCATGCATGCATGCAATAAGCCAACGCAGATTTGAGCTGAGATACTGTACTGTACTGTACAACAACGGGGGCAGGGGAAGGAAGGATTTTTTGGAAAGGGGGTTTCGGACGTTTGCGATACCCGGTGATAAGCCACCCCCTGCGATAAGAAGATTTTGATCAGCTGAAAAATAACAACGTTCATGGGAATAGAGAACCCTGAAATCGCTCTTGTAATGAAATTTGCCGGCTGGGGTACAGCGTGAAGCTGCATCCTAATTCTGTTCCGTTTGGATGTGAGGGAGGGAGGGCTCCACGGTGGACGTTGTGGTTCTGAAGAGGCAACGCGGACAAAGTCAGAAGTAGCATCCTACGGCTTCAGATCACAAGCAGGAGAAAAGTTGAAGTGTGTTTATAAACAAAGGGTAGATCGTAATTAGTATGGCTGGCTGGCTGGCTAAATAAACAAGATTGAGGATGCTGTTCCATGCCACAAAACTCCGCGAAACGCCGTCGCTGTTTACACTCCAAAATCTCCAAGTGTCGAGATGACATGCCGTACAGTTATATGTTAATCTTTTTCTACTCATCTATATATCCCCTTCAGATTACTCCTTTCTCCTCCTCATTGCCACACCACGAGACGCCTTCCTCGCCCGCTTAGAAAAGGAAGAAGGTTGCGGCGAAGCACAGAGCGGTGTACACGGTGGTGATCGTGTACTCGGCCTCGAAGAAGAAGGCCTGCGCACCGAACGCGGTCTTCTTGGTCACCTCTCTCGGGTGCGCGATGCCGGTCTTGTCGTCGCGGTTCAGGAGCTCCTCACGATCTGGCACCGTGGGTGGCGAGATCGCATACGCGACGGGGGCCCACATGGAGGAGCAGAGGAAGATCCAGGTGACGGGTGGCCACCAGGCGTGGGTGATCATGCACTGCAGGATGTGGTAGGTGTCGAGTTCGACGATGAAGCACTTGTAGGTGACAATGGTCGCGCCCGTGATGCAGAACCAGACGAACAGGAGGTGGAAGACGGCTTGGCACTGGATCAGGATTGCCCACATGCGGATGAACAGCCCCTTTCTCAGTTCGGCATCACGTTCGTTGAGGGCGGAGCCGAGAGATCCGGTGGGCTTGAAGGTTCCTCCTGAAGTTCCACCGAGCCACTTGGGAAGGAAGAAGGCGCGCACGAGAGAGATGCAGAGATAGGGCGCCATCCAGATCTGGTAGCGGGCGTAGCGTTGGCCGGTGTGGTAACCGGCGGGGATGTAGAGGAAGAACTCCATAATTCGGCGAGAGATGACCGTCGCGAAAGCGGCGCGGATGAGCCAGCGGAATTGATTCTCGCTGGTGAAGATGACGAGGGGACGGCCGAGGATCAGAATAACGGGGAGCGAGAAGAGCGAAATGGTGAAGAGGATAGGGTAGAAGGAGAGGATACCGATGAGGAAGGAAGACAGCCGGGCGAGGGTTGTCATGTGCTTGATCTTAGCGCCGTAGAGGTAGAAGTTCATGTTCATGGCGTTCTCGACCGTACCAATACACCATCTGGAACGCTGCTTCAAATGGGACGAGAAATCCTCAGGGACGGTACCGAATTGGAGGGGCTCGTGGACATAGGCGGTGGTCCATCCCTTTCCGATGAACAGGTTGGACGTGGCGACGTCTTCGGCGATACCACCAACGGGGATGCCTCCTATGTCGTCAAGAGCAGAGCGGCGGCAGATGTAGCCGGAACCAGTACACCAGGCAGCGTTGAGGGTATCCTTGATCGGCTCAGTTACATGGACGAAGAAATCGAGAGATTGGCCGATGGGATCAGAACGGGGCGTATTGTAAAACAACTGCGGTGGGCAAGCCATGGCGACTTTGCGGTCGGTAAGCAAGTGAGGAAGGCAGGCACGCAGCCAGTGAGGCTCGGGAATCTGCAGGAAGTCAGTCACACCATTCCGCCTCGAAAAAAGCAAAGAAAATTGGAGAAAGAAACTCACCATATCCGCGTCCAGGGCGGCTACGAACTCGGCCGAGCCACCGGGAAGGAGAGTGATCTGCTCCAGACCGAAATTCAGGTTACCAGCTTTGAAGTGATGGGGCTTGCCGGGGATCTTCTCGCGGGACATGTAGATCAGGTTGGGCCACATGTGGCTGGCCTCTTCGGCCATCTGCTCGAGCTCTTGGGATTTGCCGTCGTCCAAAATGATGACTCTGAATCGGTCTTGCGGGTAGTCTTGATCGCAGCTGGCTCTGGCCGTGTCCATAATCACATCATTGTCTTCCTTGCAGCACGTGACGAAAACATCGACGGTCGGGAGGTCGTGGCTGCCCATCAACCGAAGACGGGGGCGGTTGCGGGTCTTGAGCGCGAACATTGCCCAGCCGTTGTTCATCAGGTAGGGGATGGTGATGAGGAATTCGACCCCGAAGAAGATCCACGCGGGGCCGGCATTGATCTTCGTCGTCCGCTGCACGTCGATGTTACAATATAATCGGAATCCGAGATACAGCAGGTACAGGATCACGTCGGTGAAGATCAGGACGGGCGAGAAGAGGTAGAAGTAGCGCTTGACCCCTTTCCACTGCTCGGCGTCGTCGCGGTCGTGCAGGCGGACGATGGTACCGGCGCGCTTGTAGTCGTTCATCTCCATCGACGAGGTCGACATGCGGTGGTCGACCTCGTAGCTGGCCAAGCTCGCCTCGCTCAGGCTCAGCTGCGAATACCGCCGCAGATTGCCCAGATTCGGCGGCGGCAGCAGCGAGGACGTCGACTCGTTGCTGGCCATGCGT
Organism: Hyaloscypha finlandica; assembly: GCA_021399475.1. Lineage (NCBI taxonomy): Eukaryota > Fungi > Ascomycota > Leotiomycetes > Helotiales > Hyaloscyphaceae > Hyaloscypha > Hyaloscypha finlandica. The sequence goes on along the minus strand of JAJTUR010000087.1, from coordinate 35,373 downwards.
GCTTGATTTCGCTGCGTCGCATAGCTGCCCACGCTGGCCTCGCTCAGGCTCATCTCGCTGTATCGGCGGGTTCCCATCGCCGGCGGCAGCAAGGAATCTCGCATCTCGCTGGTCCCGCGCTGGTGTATTTGGCCGGGCGGAGTCTGCGATCTGCCAGGCCCCGAGGGACCGGCCATGTGCAGACCCAGATCAGAGGATTGCGATGCGCTGCGAGAGCGCTGCTCGTGTTGTTGCGTGAGCCATTCTCCGGGCGGCGTGTTGGGCGCGGTGTTCACCTCCACGTACGGAGGCCTGCCCGACATTTTGCAGACGATCGGAGACTGGTTCCTGCGGCAGTGAGGGTGAGGTCGTCAGAAGGCGAAGGCGAAGGCGAAGGAGAAGTAGAACGAGAGTTAGAACGAGAGTAGAACGAGAGTAGCAGTACAAGGAGAAGAAGAAGGAGAAGAGAAAGGGGGTAGAGGTGGTGGGTGGGGGTGGTGAAGCTTTAATGCTTTAACGGTGCGAGTGGTTTGATTGTGAGTGGTGCTTGGTGCTGGGCGCTGGGTGCTCGTGCTGGGATTGCGGCTGGGCGTGGTTATGAGTTGTGATAAACACGAGGCTAACCCCTTTAATATGAGCCGTAGGGAGCTCTGAAATTTGACGACGGGTGTAAGCTTAGAAGGTTCTTAAAAATAGGTGCAGCCGTGGGCGCTGCGCCGAATGGGAGGGTCTCGGCTAAGCCATGCTGCAGTCCTTCGGTGGCCGCGAAGGCCAGCAGTGGGCGAGTGAAGCATGGTTTAGGGGGGGGGGAGGTTCGCGGTGGGCCAGGCCAACACGGCTAGCTCTACACCGCACGCGCGAGACAAGAGCCAGACTAAGAGCCAGACTAAGACTCAGCCCAAGACTCCGAGCAAGCACTCAAAGAAAGAAAAAGACACGCTACGGCACACGCTACAGGGCCCGCACAGAGACTGCACAGTGCCCAGGGAGGCCGCTACGGGGCCGCTAAGGCCCAGTTCGGCGGCGCGCTCTCTCTCCTTTTCGCTGCCCTCGCTGCTCACTCCCTCGCTCCCTCTCGCTCACTCGCTTCCAGCCGTCAGCTGTGCCTCGTCCTGCAGCCACTCGCTCGCTAAGGCTGACTCCGCCTCTCGAGGCTGCCTGTGCCACCTCTGGTCCCAAGTTCCTAACTGGGCCAACACGCTCTTTGGCTATTTATGGAGTGGTGGCGCAGAAGTCAGCTTTCTCACTGGCTGAGCCGCCGCCGTGGCTCCTCACTGCCCCGGCCCAAATCGAATACGACTCGGGACAAGCCCGCGCGCTCACAGCACGCTCACGCTGCCAAACAATATTGTGCCGGCTTGTGCCAATGGCACAGGCGAATGCAAATGCTGCACTCACGCCTGTATTCCTGCACTCCTGTCTCCTGTCTCTGTCTCCTGTCTCCTGCCTCTGTCTCCTGCCCCTGTCTCCTGTCTCCTGCCTCTACCTCCTGCCTCTGCCTCTGCTCCTGCATTCCTGGTCACTCCCCCACGTGCCCGCCCACTGCCAATTGCCTCTGCCCACTCCCACTCCCCAAGCCCCGGCCCCCCCGCTACTTCAGCCTCTGCTTGCTGACTTTGGGTTTCACTTGCTCACGTCAGGGCCGCCGTACTGTCGTAGTCTGCTCTTATTTCCACATCCTCGCCGCCCCCCTGTCCGGCCGCTCATTGGCCCGCTGCTGCGACTTCTGACCGAACACGCTGTGAAAAAGGGAGGTACCCATGGCTGGCCTTGGTGGCCAGCTCCGGAGCTCAGCCCCCTGGCCCGCCCGCTGAATCCCTCACAATTTCCTTTATTATTTCCCCGTGTTCAAGATCTTCCTTTTATCTTCAATCCCTTTCCGTTTGCCATCCCAGCCCCGACCTTCTTTTCTCTGTTTCCTGCTGCAACTTTCGCTACCACCACCACCGTGCCCCCGCCCCGTCTCCTTTTGTTGTTGTTGTCGCCGTCGCCGCCGTCGCTGCCGCCATCATGTCGTTCTTCATTGGCATGATCGTGAATGCCATCCTGCTGTCGATCCCCATCGGCGCTTCCCTGGGCACCATGATCGTGATCAAGCCCTTCAGGAACGAGAGAGTGAAACCGCCGGCGGAAATGAACGCGATATTCCAGACGACGTTCTGTGACAGTTCGCACGAGTTCCATCAGTTCGCTCAGAATAAGAACGGAGTAAATTACACAAGTGAGTGGGGCAGCTTCCAGCTGGCTGTGTGTGCTGGACATGGCTACCATCATCAGTCCACACATCACGAAGCCTCAACATACCCCCCCCCCCCTTTTGGACGCACTGCTAACAAGCGCTTCCCAGTAAACTCCAACGAGTTCCTTCCAGCGGCAGAATCCACACTCTGCCTAACAGTCACCCAAAACCAGAACGACACCTACTTCAGCAACAACACGGCCCCCGACTTCTTTATCACCTGGGAATACCCCTTCACCCCCGCCAACGTGTCGTCGCTCCCAAACGAGACGAAGCCCCTGGCCCACGCCTTCCCGCAAGCCACGCTCCAGGACACGGCGCTGCCCATCACGCTCCTCGACCTCGGCGCGCTGGAACTCGAATTCTCGTGGACCATGGGCATCGGCGACGAGGCCGCGCCCATGAATAGCGTGCGCAGGCTGGAATCGCAGGCCGTCAACGCCACCGTCGCGCTGGACCTGTACCTCGACGCGGACAAGGACAAGGCGGGGCAAGGCGGCGAGGCGGCCTTCGAGATGATCATTTGGTTCGCGAAATACGGACTCTTTGATCCCATCGGCTTCGGCAACGGCAGCGACACGCTCGCGGGCCACACGACGTTGGCCGGGAATGACTTGTAAGCCTCCCCCCAAATCAATTGAATTTTGGAGAAGAGGATGGAAAATGGCTGACTGTATTGAATAGCGACCTCTACGCGGGCAAAAATGCCAACCTGCAAAACGTTTTCACCTGGATCGCCAGCGACCCCAACGGCATCACGGACTTCAAAGGCGACATCTCGCCCCTCTTCAACATCGTCCTCAACCTCGCCACCACCGCCAAGAACTTCGCAGACCTCGACGTCAGCCTGCCCATCTTCGGCGACTACCTAGGCTACGTCGGGTTCGGGAACCAAGTATACAGCTCGATAGGTCACATCACGTTCGCCGTGCCGAAACTGGGCATCGATCTACAGACGTTTACGAACCCGAACGCTCCGGTTTGATGAGGTTTGAAGGGTGTATAATGCCAAAGGGAAGGGGAATGTAAAGTTTGAAAGATTGTCTTGCATTTTTTGAATATCTTTGTTTTTGTAAAGGCATGGCATGGCGTTCCTGGTGGACCTTTTGTGGATATTTTTGTGCAAGGTGGGGCGTTGACGACTACCCATAATTTTAGACCAGAGATGAAATATGTGTGTTTAATATAAAAAAATCCCAGAAGTCACGAAAATGGTCTCTTCCTGTCTGTCTTTCATTCTTCTCTCAATTGTATTGGTTGATCATAGCTGGGTTTCCATTTGTCCCCGGGAGCCTCTCGTTTCTAACCCCCTTTGTGTCACCGAATTCAACCCAATCCTCAAGGAGGAGCCTTGTCTGGATGCGTTTTCGTCAACCAGCACGAATTCAATCTCAATCTCTCTACTCCTTCCTCACTTTCCTACCATGATGCTGCGCATCTCCCTTCCTTCGCTCACCCACCCATCCTCTTCTCCACAACCCCCCTCTCCTTTCCAATTCCACGCACCACGAGGGGACTTGCTTACCTCTTACTTGCCTGTACAGTGTCCTCATACCAGCCAAGTCTCTTCACGCCAGAAAACCCACGCTTACTTACCCTTCCTCCCTCCGTGCTCCACTTTCCTCACCCCAAGTGCCCAGCTCGCGAACCGCGTTAGCTCAGTACGTACGTACAAGTTTAGCTAGCAGAACGCGCAAGGATTGCCCCTCCCTCCCGCGTTCGTTCGGGAACTCGGACTGCGGATCTTTTTGAGTTAAATTACGGCCGGAGAGCCAAGGGGTGGTAGGTGCGAACTAGAATTTTTTTTTTTTTCCGTTCCGGGAAATCCGGATGAGAAAGTTTTGGTTTGGTGGGGTGGTGGGGTTTGTTTACTTTCCTATTTTCATAATTGCGGTTTACTTTCCCACGTGAATGCGATGAGCGGGTGCTGGGAGCTGAAGGGGGGAGGAGGCGGGCATCAATGAATGCATCAATCAATGTATGTTCTCACAACCCGATTCAAAGATTCCTCGTATTACGGCAAGGCTCTGGATCCCATCTTGCGGCTCTTGCCCGCATCTGCGACGAACGGAAAGTCTCTAAGCTGACAAGCGGCAGCACGATAACGGATTTCTTGAGAGGCTGGCTCAAATTGCGGAGTTTTGTATTTTCAGTGAGGGAGAAGTGGATTGACGAGCATTAGGAGACTTTCGCGCGCTTTAGCAGGGAGGTGGGTAAAGGAAGGCGCTGCGTAGGGGAGTCTGGAGTTTAGATCGGGATTCGAAATTTTGACTCTTGGGAGGAAAGGAAGGAAGGAAAGAAGGATAAGAGGACCGAGGTTGGGAAAGCTGGTTGGAGAATAAAATGAAACAGAATTTTTGGGGGATTTGGTGGGTGTGTGGTGATCCCCTGATCCCCTACGTTGCTGTTTCCTGATTAAATCGTTGTCAAGACATCGATGATTTTCGCATGTTCCTCATAGAAACATTTGCTCGGGCATCGAGGCGGGGATTCTGTAGGGTTTTTGACAAATACAACGGTGGTAGCTAGATATAATATAGATCGCGGGGTTCGGGAGAGGCTCGTGGGTGTTCAGGGGTTTGAGGGGGCTTGTAGCAGGCAGCTGCGTTGTATCCTTCGTGCTCAGGGGCACCCGGTGCTTTCGTCGTCGTTGCGGGATTGCGAGGTTCGGGGCTCTTGTTCTTGTTCTTCGGATGCAGGGGAAGTCTTTTATTTTGTTTCAACTTACCTTGATTCCGTGTCCAGCAGAGTATTCTGACTTTTTCTCTTGTACGGTGACTATCACTTAGCCTCGAGCAGCAGGGGAGCTGAGTGAGGTGAATAGCTGTGAGGTAGTCGCACTCAGCGAGACCAAATTAAAGATAGGAAAGGGCTGATGTTGGAGGAGTGTGGAATGTGGGGATAGGAAATGCTGCACATTTCACTCAAAATCGCTACGCTCACCATTCCTCATCTCCAACGTCCCCGAAGAGCCCTGGGTTATCATATGTATCATCATATTAGACAGGGCAAGCTCCCAAAAAGAAATCCCACACTCTACACCTCCACCAACTCGGGCTTGTCCCAACCACCTCCGCCGAATCGATCCGGAAAGTCTTGAACAATCCGAATTCCGCTAGCCTCGATTCGCTGCCTGTCTAAAGCTCTTCTCACAGATATCATACCGCAATTACATAAACGATTCCCTGCGTGAAATGCCCTTCACCACCGATATCAGCAGCGTATCTTCCGCACAGTCTTGCTATCACCTCTCTTCGACATTGCCTTGTCATCTCTAACCTCTCCCCTTCCATCCCATTCCTCTTCCCCTCCAAAGCCGACAGTTCTCCCGCCGCCAGTCCCCTAGCGCCGTTCCCTCGCAACACGACTACATACCAGTATATCCCCCACATCCACAGCCCCGGTGGCCCGGTCCAACTACCGAGAAACCAGAATCCACTCGCGTGGCGATGCCCGGGGTACGAGTGGTGGTTTCTGGGCTCTTCAACTCAGAAGGGGTTTGGTATGATGCGTTTTGCGCGTCTGCGAGAAAGAGCAATGGAGCGAGTAGGCAAGAAACCTTCACTCCCGTACTCCTGGCACTAAGCTATCCCGCTAAATGAACTCGCTCCTTGGAACCCGGGCTGCGGGCTGGCTCTCGAGGTTTTTTTTTGGCGACCCTTGGGCTTGAGTTGGAGGTGCAAGGATTCCTTCAGGACCTTCATCCGTGTCTCCATGGCCGTAGAGTTGGCGGGGCAGGAAGCCGTCAGGCGGGTTGAGGCGGTAAGTGTAGGATTAGGGAGCTCGCTGAGTTAGAGGGATCCGATGTGGGGTTGGAATCTGAGTTGTCTAGGATCTCTGGTGCTAGAGGTAGTGAGCTGCGTCGTACTAGGTTAGGTATTCGTTCCGAGAAGAGGGTTGGCCTTACCAGGCGTCCATTTCTGTGGCTTGGGATTTGTATGTTTTTTCCACAAGAGTCTGCTGAAATCTCGTGTAGTGTAAGGTCATTAGAATTGAACTGCCTTAGTTTTGTACTGTGGAGTAGAATGGAATGGTAAAGGGTTGTTTGATTGAAATATTCTAGTTGCGCGGATGGAGTTGCCATTTTCGCATTCCCCAAATTTGGAAATCCGCGGCATTAACTGCGAAGTAAGTTTTATACCCCAAATTTGAAATATCGCTCTCTCGTCTTCACTCTCCTAGTCGCTTGCTAGCACAAAATCTTTTCCTCTTTCCGCAGAAAAACCCCCACTCATGTCCTTCCAAACACTTCAAGTAGTATAAACAACAGCTTAACTTCTTATCAAATTATATCATCTAGACTAAATATGAGCAAGAGATATCACGAGTAGTATTTTGTTTATTGAAAACAGATTAGTATTCACAGGCGAGGTGAACCTTTTAAGTGTTCCGGGTGTAATAATGAGAGTGGAGATTAAGCGAAAGCCCCTGGAATCCTCGGGCGAAAGGTAATATCAACAGCTTGCGGTAGTAGAATATTAATCAAGTTTCAATTGAACAAAGATGATATCTCACTCCGGCATTTCGAATGTCTAATAGAGTATTCTAGTAAATCGAAGTCTAGAATTAGCAAACCCTTTTCCTCTCCAGAATCGACCTCCTTATCTCCACCTCCACTCCCAACCCCTGCATTTCCTGCAGCCTCACCCTGTTCTTCTTCATCTGCACTGCTGCCTCTTCTAACTGTGTTATTTCCCTCTGGTACTGTGTGCTAGTATGCTGAGTAGCCCCAAGACAATGCCGAAGTTATTGCGGTGAAGGGTGTTAGCTGAGGGATGGGCTGGGCAAGGTAGTATGCTGCTGGTGAATGCTTTTCTGTGCCTTCTGCCGCACCGAGCCCTGAATTGAGGAAATTCGAGCTCGGCGCTGTCAACTTCGCAAAAGCCCATGATGCTTCTTGAGCAACTGCATATGAGATTTGTTGAGACTCACATTGGTTTGAATGGGGCTCACAGAGCAACTTGGTAAGAAGCGGACACTCCTTGAGACATGATTGAACTACTGGGTCAAGAGGGCCTGAATTATCTGATTGCGGAAGCGAAAGTGGTCACTGCACGCGCATCCATTTTTAAGCAATCGCGGGTAGAAACAATTTAATTGCATGTTTATTAGGGTCTGCAAACACCTGGTTACGCTCTCGTTCTCCAACATTTTCTGAGTCGCGGAGGGATCCTCAGCAGGATCGGCACGGTCGTGTCAAAGTCCGGGGTAGTCCCAATCATCTTGACACCGCCCACTCGGGGCTCGATATCCCGCTTCTATCCTCAACTCAACCCCTTAAATGAAAAGAAAGCTCCAGGCAAGGCGGATTGACTGGTCGGTGGCTCGCTGTACGGGGAGGGTCCTGTCCGTGGCGGTATTTGCTTTTTGTTTACCTCTGCAAAAGCGGACTCTCTCTCAAGTCCAGAATTTTCCCAAATGCGATGATCCTACCCCCAAATTTCCTCGTGTTCTGTGACCGAAGATATAACACATAAACAGATTCTTGTGTCCTGTTTTGGTGTGGGTTTCTGAATCTGCAAGACTGCCCAGAAAAATTGGGTGCCAGTGACTATTCCTAGGCTGGGAACGTTGTCTCATATTGTGGCTTGATTCTATCTCCCCCCTAAATAATTACAGTGGGCCAAGGATAACACCACCCAAGCACTGGCCATCTCAAGGGTGCATAGCCAATAGCGATTCTGGAAAGCACCTGATATTTCCTAGTTGAGGATTATAGACGAGGTTTCAGGGTGGCGTTACTAAAGAACCCACTGTAAGTATTCAAAAGAGGGGGCAGTATTGTTTGGTTGACGTCAACCCCCCTCTCAGCCGCAACGCCATGGGAACGAGCGCATTGATTGGATGGAAGTCAACAGATCTTATAATGAGGAACTGAGCTCAACTAGTTATCATAACCCTAAAGGCAATCTGCCCTTCGCAAGAGTTCGCTCTATCCTATTTGGTTGGAGGAGTTGAATGCGTGTGACTATGCTTCGGAAAGGGCTGTGGCGAGGGAGGAAAGGGGTTTAAGCGAGATTCAAATCCTCCAAGGCTGTTAAGTAGGCACTTGACTTATCCTGCTTTCTCCACTAAGACAAAGACTTCCAGCAAGCGCTGTCTTCATGCTCGTACGGATTGTTGGTTCAATAGAGACTGTATTGAATATACGCCTGTAGTCCTGCCCGCAAGACATCAATTGTTACATTATGTGCGTACGAAAACTTGGTGGAGGACCCAGATAACTCTCCTTTACCCCACCCAGATCCACAACCAGTTTCTCAAGCAACAAATTTGAGTGTTTCAACTTCACCAGAATCGTATGCGCGCCCGGTCCAAAATTATCTCCTGAAAACATATGCTTCTTTACCCAAACACAATCCTGCACAGCCTTAGCCCAGCCCTCGGGCAGTTCTCCGCCCTTCTTTGACTCGGGGACTAGGCTGTGTGTTTGCAACTTGTCATCAACGAGGATATCATACGTCATTGGGTCGCTCGGGTCAATGTCGAGAGTCATGTTGAAGTACAGCAGTACCTCAAAGGTGGAAGATTTAGTGAAGAAGTAGGTGTCGTACGTGAGATGGCATGAAGCGTGACCCGAGGCTGGGTCCAGCGCAACAGAGCCAGTTGAAGATCTTCCAACTTCGGGAAGAAATCGATATGAAGGCGCAAAATTGCAGGAGGATGCGGCAATGGAGATGTATCCATCAGCCTCTACGAGTCCAGAGAATGTCTCAGGAACTTGCCGGCCCAGAATTGGGAGATGGAGCTGCTCGAAATCTCCTTCCGTAGAGTGGATGTCGATCAAAACTTTCTCACTAAAGTCTGCCGGTACTTGATCCCACTCGATAGTGATTTCTACTCGTGCGTCCTCTTGTCCAGGGATCAGTGTTCCGCTGGCAGCAGACAGCTTTATCCAACTGCAAGGCACAGTGGCAGTCCAATGAATGCTCGGACTTCCCCGGGTATACACATCAAACCACCTACTCTTAGGCCCATAACGAGTCAAGCTCCCAAGTGTGAGGCCCGGAACCAAGTCTCGTCTGCTTGGATGTGTTCTGTCACTCTCCTCATTACATCGCCCCGGCCGCACTCCCTCGTGACCCTCAACTGCGATGCCCATCTGTCCCGCAATGGGATTCGAATTTTGCCGTCGCTGGACATAACAAAGACCACTAATCATATCTCGTGAAGGCGCATGCCAGGTATCGCCGAAGCCATAATGAGGTTGCATCATGATGTGATTCCATTTCCCATTCAGTAGGGCGTGGTAATCCTCGGAAAGACTGAAATCGGCTTCGAAGAGGTCGAGAACTTGCTGTGCTAAAGTGTTTGCAAAGTTACGGCGCTGCCGAGCGTAGAGTTGGTTTCTACCAAGGGCGATCTGGAGCGCGATGAAGATGTACGAGGATTTTATGGGGGACAAGACGAGCTGGAAGACACTGGGACGGTGAGTTTCAGGTGCACGCCTGTGTATGGCTTCTGCGGCATCAAGCAGCGCTTTCCACCGTCCCAGAACATGTTCTGCTTCGTTATAGTGCAATAAGGAAAACGTGTCAGGTTCGATGTGTTCGTGCTTTCGCAGCGAGACAAGTCGATCATGTTCGTGCATTGCAGCACCGATCTCCGTGCTGAATTCTGCTCCAAATTCGCGCTCTGCCATGGCGGCAAAGAAGTGCGTAAATTTATCTGCTTTGATGGAGCCAATGTCCCAGGCTAGTGCCATTGCAAAAGTCAACGGGACTTCCAAAGGTTTGATGTCACCAACGTTGAAAATCCAAATTTGTCTTGCGCCACGGCGGTGGGCCTCCTGGAGCTGCTGCCATGTTTTGCCCTGTCATTGCATTCAGTCGAGTGGCGGGCAAAAATTAGACAATGTCTTACAAGTGAGTTGCTGTTGGTCCATTTGTAGCTTCGTGGATGTCCTACATATTCGAAGTGGTAATAGACCTGGTTCGCTTCGAGTTAGCGATGTCATAAATGAGATAGGGGCAGCGCGTGCTCCTGCGCCTCCTTTTCTCTCAGCTTCTTCTCCGTGCGGAAGTCGACGGATGGTGCCAAAATTGTCGTCCGCGAATAGAAGTGTGACATCGTCTAGGACTTCAAGCCTGCCACTGTCATACTGTTGCTGCACTTCCTTGTACAGGGCAAGAAGCTCTAGAGCAATGGTCAGCCGGGATGTGGACGAGTTCTGGTCAATCCCAAAGCCTACGAGGCACGGCATCCTCATGCCCATGAACGTCCTTGATAATTTTCCTCTGGGTTTGGATAACCTCTCGGACCACAGCGGCGGGGTCATCAGTGACCATTTTCTTGTCGTATTCCCCACGCATTCCAAGGGTAAAATACGACTCGCAACCTTTCGCTCTTCGTACCCCCTCATCGAAGAATTTTGTGATGTTTCTTTTGTTGGTAAGCCAGTTCCAGCTTCCCTCTGTATTCTCGGCAAACCACTCGTTGGACATGCGTTGCATAGGCTCGTGATGGGAGGTGGATATGCAGATGCCATACTCCTCAGCTGTCTTTTGATTCTCACCATCATCAGTGAAGAACGATGCACCAGGATTGGGGTACCCGGGCCACATGGCTGGCCACAGAAAGTTCGCCTGTTGAAGTGTTAGTATTTCTACCCACAATAAAATGAGGCCTGGCCGGTTTCTGACTTTCAATCGCAACAACAATTCGAACACTTTCTTATAGAATTCGACATTGTACCTGCCAAAGTTCTCCTGCACCCAGCCTGTAAGTGCGGGCGCCTCGTCATTGATGAATATCCCTCGAAATCGAACGCTAGGCTCTCCTTGAATGGTAGTCACGGGTAGGGCATAGATTTCCGAGTGAGACTGCGGAACGACGTCAGCCCACCAATACCAACTATTTCAAAGTCAGCCTGAAGACAAGCATATTCCGTAATTTGTTGAGGGGAGGTCCTACGGCGAAACTCCAATCTGCGCCGAGAGTGCATACGCCCCAAAAGTTGCGCCTCTCTTGTCACTTCCCGCAATGACGAGGGCCTTATGACACCCATTGAAAGGGTTGTCAACGATAGCAGTCTTGTAAGATTCCCACTTCCCTCGAATGTTGCTGCAATCAAATTTTCCACTCTTGTCAAGATATCGAATTATCGGGCTTCCTTTAATACTGCCGACGATGATGCATGCCTTGGCGTCTAGTTTGAAGCCATCACGCTCTTCGGTTACATGTTGAAGTGGAGATGGAGGTCCTTTTGTGACCTTGGCGAAGTCTGCTGCGAGGTTTTGAGCAGCAATATGGATTGCAGGAAAATCAGCCTTGTCCACTACGATTGGCACCCCGACCAGACTGAGCAGCCCCGGCGTATTGAAAAATGTCACAAATTTCTCGTCGAACATGTTTGTGTTATTTTCAACTCATTTTTTGTCCATTCTTCTCAATTGCTCCTGAAAGTTCATACAAAGGGGAAAGCGACTTGAAATTCCTGTGCGGCACGTAACCTAGCAGAGTCATGAATTCACCACTACTGGCTCGTTTGTCGCAGTCTGAATCGCAAAGCATTCGTGGAATTTTTTCAGATGGAAACCCACTCTTGGTTTCGATATGATGCCATGTGATCCGAGTGGACTAGGATACCTTGTTCATGACCCTCGCTCGCTCACCAACGGTAAGCGGAGGAAATATCCTGGGTTTCGTCTTATCAGGTGAAATTCAGCGAGAGGGATTTCGCATGAAATGTCCTCGAATCCTGATGTGATTCTATCAGGTAGAAAACAGCGAGGTTGGGGATAAGATGGAGATCCTAACCCCCGCGTGGAGCGGAGGAAGTTCAAATAGGGGTAGCGTGGAAACTTCACTAGCCAGACTCGGATATAGGATGCAAGCTTTTGACTCGCTTTCCAGGACCACGGTTCGAGTGCTTCTACGTGGCAATTGAGGATACACCAAGAGTGGTACGTTTTTCGACAAACAAGGCCTGCACCGCAAATGCTTCCGAGAGACTCCCGAGAGCTTGAAAACTTGGCAGGGGCTTTTATGGATGTTGGTGGGCGGAGGTTGGACCCAAAGCGTTGTCTCGCCGCGCGGCCGCATTTCTGTCAGATCGTCAGTCGGCCAGAGAGTTCAAAAACTTGTAAGTGGAAGTCTGGAAAGTGGGATTCTTGCAGCCAACCTAGCTCAAACTCTCCGGCTGGGGTACCCCAAATGTGGGGCATGGGGAATCTGAATGAACTGGGCTGAGGACATAGTCAAGGTGAGGCCGCTGCATGAGCCATGGAGGTCTTAAAGCTCGTGACGGCCCCGATACTTTTTGTTCCCTCATTCACAGATACGACGTTTCACACAAACCTCAATTCAGCCTCATTCAAGAGCCATGGACGACAACAAGACAACTGAGATTGCTGAAGCTCGCGAGGATGCTTCTGAGATTGTTGAAGACGAGACTCTCAAGTCAGCACATATGAACTATGACCTCGTGGATGAAGAAGTGGCCAAGTATGCGAGCGAGACTATCGTGCAAGTCGACGAAGCGACCAGCAAACGCCTGAAGCGGATGATAGACAAGAGAGTCTTAGCAATCATGATTGGCACCTACCTAGTTCAAACTCTAGACAAGGGAACGATGTCCTTCGCATCTATCATGGGTATCATTCCTGAGACGCATTTGGTTGGGACACAGGTATGCGCAAGCTAGCAAATTGAATCGTGGGACCAGATACTAACACGGGTGGCAGTATTCATGGTTGACATCCATTATCTACATCGTTATTCTGCTCGTCGAATGGCCCGAAAATCTGATCATCCAACGTGTTCCTATTGCCAAATGGCTTGGCTTGAACATCATCCTATGGGGGATCACGCTTGCTCTTCACGCCGCAATGAAGAATTTCGCTGGTCTGGTTACCCTTCGAGCTTTCCTCGGCTTGTTTGAGGCCGTCTCTCAACCCACCTTCGTCCTCCTGTCTGGCATGTGGTACAAGCGAGAAGAACAAGCTGGTGCTGTTATTTACTGGTATGCTCACCTCCAAAGCTTTTGCGGAGGATTTCATACTGACAAGAATCAGGTACATGATGAACGGTGTACAGCAAATAATTGGAAGTCTTCTTGCTTTCGGCTTCTCGTTTATTCCCAGCACAGCGGTCATCAACTCGTGGCAAGCCCTGTTCATGACTTACGGTATCATCACCGTGTTCTGGGGTGCTTTCGTTCTCTGGTGGATGCCTGACTCTCCCATGAAAGCAAAGTGCTTCACGGAAGAAGACAAGAAGTTGATGATTGAGCGAGTTCGTGAGAATCGTACCGGTGTCCAAAATCGCAAATTCAGAAAGGATCAGATCTGGGATGCTGCCTGTGATCCTCAAGGTAAGTGATGTGATCCAGTTCCCACTGTATTATCTCATCTGATAACTTTCTGTAGTGTATGCTTTCGCCCTTATTCAACTTTTCTTGACCCTCCCATCAGGCGGCCTTGGCGCTTTCGCGAACATAATTATCAAGTCTTTCGGCTTCACAACATGGCAAACCCAACTTCTGCAGATGGTATCAGGCGCTGTCCAGGTCACTGCTATGCTGTCTGCTGTCTGGGTTGATCAACGAACCAGACAGACCATATTGCCTATGATGGCTTCAGTTGTGCCTACGATCGCAGGCACGATTGTGTTGATGATCGTACCATTCGAGCCCAAAAAAAGAGTAGGACTACTCTTCGCATACTACATCATGATTTCCTTCTGGGCATGTTCTGGACTTGCACTCTCACTCGTTACCAGGAACGTTGGTGGCCAGACAAAGAAGACTGTTGTGATTGCGGTTAACTTCGTGTTCTGGGCAACCGGTAACTCCATTGGGCCTCAAGTTTTCCAAACCAAAGATGCACCTAGATACTTCCTCGCCTTGGCAATTATCTTAGGGTGTTTTGTTTTGCTCCTCATTACATTGGGAGCTCTTCGCACTTATTATATCTGGCAGAACAAGAAACGAGACGGCAAGATTGAGCGAGGTGAAGCCCTGGCGGATGTATTGTATACACACGCTCTTGAGGATATCACAGATAGGGTACGTTGCTTCTTTGCTTGCTCCTCAGAAGAGATTTTGCTAATGATAAATGCAGGAAAATGTAAATTTCAGATACATTTACTGAAGCTGAAGCTCGAACTTCTGTCGAAGCTACTCGGGGTTTGGCTTTAAAAATACTACAAGTTGCGAGAGAGCGGAAGCGTGGAAGTGGAGGAGTCGTGGTTCCATATTTCATTCCATCAATAAACAACCTCAAGTTCAAATAATTCATGCTCAAATTCAGCTTTCTTCTTCGGCTCGAATTTTTTGCATGGTGGGTGATGTTTGGTCGCGTGCCGAGGTGCTGTACAAGGATGCCCTTCATGCATCTCCGTGCTGGAAGCTGCCTGCATATAAGCTATCCCCACCATCCCGGCGGTGTGGCTCAAAATGGAGAGAGGTCCCACGTGGTTCCCTGACCCTGCCGCTTAGTGTAGCAGTTCACCACCTATTCCCAAAATCGTGTCTGGGGTCAAAAGTGGGAGGTTTTACAGGCTGCTGCGGCTTGCATTAACAACTCGGATTTCACACTAAAAGGTCAATTGCAGACCAAAAGTTGACGCATCAAGTTTGTTGTGTGAAACTAGTTTCTTGACTTCAATCATTTTGTTTGGCCGCCGTCTCTGACGCTTGAAATAAACTCTCCATCTTGTCCCTGTTCCTAACGTGGGACTTCATCAACCCCAAGAGGCAATTTTGGCCGAAATCAACCCACTTTACCTCATACGCTCCACAACGCGCCATGGTGGAGAAACGCTTTGACACCTCTCCAGCGTGTCTCCAGATGAAGCCGAACGTTCCTGAAGGAACAACCTTGAAGGGTGGGGTTGCAGTTGTCGTGACAGAACATCCCTTTCTGACATGAGGAGTAATGCTTTCAACGGATGACGATGTTTTCCTCATCTCCAATAATTTTCTTCCACATCCAACACGATGTGCTCTCACGAATCCGCCACTATGAATAGCCGTGAACATTCTTCTCCAACAAATACATATCCATTGCGAGCCATTGGTCCCGTAGGAAGGCGAATCACCAGCATCTACCAAAAACGCTTAGACAACTTCTTCACACCAGGACAATGGGAGAAGGTCAATCTCCTTGCGTGAGTGCAGTTCAAATCTCAAAATGTAAGCAAAATTCTCTAACAGATGATGCAGAGTCCTGAAAGACGGGGTATACTCTGGCCCTGAAAACGTCAAATTGTCTGTTTGGTCTGCACCTGGCATGACTCGCCCGACATTCAAACAGGCAACTGATAATTCCATTACATACGAAGACACTCGAACAGGTGAGGCTTTTGGACCTTCCTGGACAACACATTGGTTCAGAGCTTCTCTTGCGGTTCCCCAGGAGCTGTGCCAAGGCGACATTCCAGTTGAGCTACACTGGGACTGCGACAATGAAGCAACAGTCTGGTCCGAGAACGGTGAGCCACTTCAAGGTTTGACTGGGCGAGGAGAACGAGTCGAGTGGATTCTACCAAAATTGTTCAAAGACGGGAAGGAGCACATCCTCTACATCGAAATGGCATGCAACGGCATGTTTGGCAATGGCCCAGGAAGACCAATCTTCAAGAATAACGCAGGCGGTGACTCAATCCAACCCCCTGATCAAAATAAGCACTTCAAGCTTTCAAAAGCGGAGCTTGTTGCACCGAATATGCAAGCTCGTATGCTTTCTGTGGACTTCCAAATCATTCATGATGCAGCACTTGAACTTCCAGAGGATTCTTGGGAACAACATAAGGCCTTGAATGTTGCTTCCAGGATTATTGACACCTTCAATGTTGCGGACAAGACTTCTATCTTGAGGTGTCGGAAGATTGCAGAGGAATACCTTGGGAAGGAAATTAACTCGGAGAAAGTCTATGGGAGCGTCAATGCTAGGACGCCTATTGTTTACGCAGTCGGCCATTGTCATATCGATACCTGTTGGCTGTGGCCCTGGGCAGAAACAAGACGAAAAGTCGTTCGGTCATGGTCAAACCAGTGTGATCTGATGGATAGATATCCAGAGCTGAACTTTGCTTGTTCGCAAGCCCAACAGGCATGTACTTCTTCTCAGGTGCATTTCCCAACGCCTTGACTCATGTTACTGAATAGTTCAAATGGCTCAAAGAAGATTATCCCTGTGCCTGGGAGCGAGTGAAGTCGAAAGTCAAATCTGGGCAATTCCACCCGATCGGAGGATGCTGGATCGAACATGACACCAACCTCCCAGGCGGGGAATCCTTAGTTCGACAGTTCTTGTACGGCCAACGCTTCTTCGAAGCAAACTTTGGAACTCGATCCACCACGTGCTGGCTTCCAGACTCATTCGGTTTCTCAAGTCAGCTGCCCCAGCTTTGTAGGCAGGCGGGGATGAACCGGTTTCTCACCCAGAAGCCTTGCTTTAATAGTGTCAACGACTTTCCGCATACGAGTTTCAATTGGTATGTGAACTCAAAGATTCATAGCATTAAAGGTTGGAGTTTGAGGCCAACGGGTTATCGCTAAGTCCGCGGACTCACCTTTAACGTGGTCTTATTCGAGAAACATTTACTGACTTTCTGCTTCACAGGGTAGCGCTTGACGGAAGCCAAGTCATCTGTCATATGCCTCCATGTAAGACTTATTGCTCAGAGGCCAGCTTTGGAGATATCAAACGAAGCATCTCGAACCACAGGTCTCTGGACCAAGACAACACTGCCCTAGTTGCGGTATGTCTTCAAGACTCTTGAGATTTTGCACTCTGCCGACTGAGACGAGAAACATACTGATTTTGAACAGTTCGGCAAGGGTGACGGTGGTGGTGGCCCAACGTGGCAGCACATGGAACGGCTTCGGAGACTTCGAGGCATGGCTGACACAGTTGGCCATATTCCCCGAGTTCATTCTGGTGGCACGGTGGACGGTTTCTTCGATAACTTAGAGAAGAAAGCGAGTTCTCTCGTAACCTGGTACGGCGAACTTTACTTCGAATTGCATCGTGGTGTGTATACCACCCAGGCGGGCCAAAAGTCAAATAATCGGAGGTCGGAGTTTCTGCTGAGGGACATTGAGCTGCTTGCGACGATCGCTTCCATTCGGGATAGGTCGTATCGGTATCCGAAAAAGGAGTTGGATGAGATGTGGGAGGGGGTTTTGTTGTGCCAGTTTCATGATTGCCTTCCTGGAAGTGCGATCAAGATGTGTTATGATGATTCGAATGAGGTAGGTTCTTTCGACGTCAGGCAACTTCCATTCTAACCCTCTTGTAGATATACGCCAATATCTACAAAATTGGCTACACGCTCCTTCGAACAATCTACCCAGTTCTCGGCATCAGCGATTCCGGAACGGAATCAATCACCAGCTTCCAGAACACTCTGGCACTAAACACTTTGCCGTGGCCTCGGCAAGAAATAGTCAAGATATCCGAGAACCAAGCGATCATAGCTAGTGGTGATAGCAACTTGCTTTCCGTGACAGAGTTTGGTGCGTCACAGGAGGAAAAGCTTGTGACTATCGAAGAGTCCACGCCTGGCGTCTTTGTGCTGCAGAATAGCCAGCTTTCGGTCACTGTCCAAGACGGATGCATCACCTCCCTCTACGACCGAAAAGCAAAGAGAGAAGTCCTCTCCGGAAAGGCAAACAAGTTTGTCATCTTCGATGACCAGCCAATCTACTGGCAAGCCTGGGACGTTGAGGTATATCATCTTGAGACTCGCCAAGAACTCCATTCATCAACCACTACTATCTTAGAGAGCACGCCGTACCAAGTCAGTGTGGTGACAGAGACCAAGGTCAGCGAGATGAGCTCGATTCGATCAACGATCATCCTCACTTCTGCCTTTGACGGTCAGCAGTCCTACGTGGAGTGCTCAGCCGAGATTGAGTGGCATGAAACCATGAAGTTCCTCAAAGTCGAATTTCCCGTGGATATACGGAATACCGAGGCAAGCTATGAAACTCAATTTGGTATCATAAAGAGACCAACTCATTACAACACTTCGTAACAGACCGATGTTCTTCTCCCGAATTGCTTCCTTAGCTGACTGCATTTTAGATGGGACATGGCCAAATTCGAAGTCTGCTGCCACAAATTTGCCGACCTTTCGGAACACAAATATGGCGTCTCCATCCTCAACGACAGCAAATACGGCTTCGCCACCGCTGGAGACGTGATGCGACTTTCCCTCCTCCGCTCACCGAAAGCGCCAGATGACACCGCTGACATGGGGCACCATTCTATTCGTTGGGCTATTATGCCTCATCAAGGGGAACTGGGTGCTGAGACCGTTCGGGCGGCTTTTAGTTTCAATAACCCACTAAAGCTCGTCTCTGCAACGAAGGAGTCATGTCTGAATATTTTCCCAATTGTGTTGAAAGGAGACGATAATTTGATTCTTGATACCGTGAAGCGGGGTGAGGATGACGAAGATGTGACCACGGATAACTTGCCAAAGAAAGTGGGTAGAAGCGTTGTCGTTCGTGTGTATGATGCGCTAGGGGGACGTGGGAGAGGGACCGTTGAGACGACATGGGCTATAAGCAAGGTGTTCAAAACGAATCTGTTGGAGGACGATGGTGATGAAGTTCTTTTCAAGGATGGGAAGTTCGAAGTGGATCTAGGTGCCTTCCAAGTTGCTACCTACCGACTGGTTTTGGCATGAACGAGCGTGCGCATGGCCGGATTAGAGAAAATTTGTGGTATTGAATAGCTTGTCTAAAACTGTAGTCCTCGTAGTAGGTTCCCGGTGTCAAATGCACACGGATTCTCCAACCACTTTATCTTCTTCATCCTCATCCTGAAAACAAGAGTAAATTTCGCCAATGTCATCAAACTCAACAGCACCGAGCTTCTACTGAAAATCCACCAGAACAACTTTCTCCTTAGGGCCCTTCTCCGATCTCTGTGTTCTTCGTCCCCACCGATGTCTTGGAACAGCACTTCAAACATTGCCTCGAGGGCGTCTTTGGTTGCTAACTCTAAGATCAGTGACGTTTAGAGTTGAGCCAAGGCAGGTGAGACATACGGGGTGTTTCCATTCCGGGCATCCACACATTCAAAATTCCAGAGCAGTTGTTCGCCTGCCCTTCTCTATGTCGATATTATCGAGTTCTATCTCCTTCGCTCCTCTCTCCAACAACGGAAAATGGACAAAATCATGAACCTCGCATATTTTGGCCCATTTATCATTTCCTGTACGGCGAGACTCAGCAGAGTCAGACCAACAGAAAACCCTGTACAGCAACCAAGCTGATTGACAGTCAGCGATACAGCTTACGAAAATACGAAGCGTCCAATCAAACGCTGGACATGGTACGTAATAACATACTAGAATATGCTAGACCGGTCAGCGCCAAGTGAAAAATACAGACTTGCGCACAATAAATAATCGAGGATCCATTTTAATACAGTTAGCTGTAGGGGTGGGTAATTATGTATAATCCCTACCCATTATGGTATAATTATTTAAGAAGCTCTTGAGTCCATTATGCGTTATATTATGTGGGTCCGAGGGAGGTTTGGAATTGGACCAATTGCAGGGCTAAAAATTGATGCTAGTGTGACCAAGAGGAATAAAAGTGGTAATTTAGTGCTTATGCATTGTTATGCAATTATTATTTTCATTCAAAATCATAAATCACGTATAAAGTTGTGCAGAAATAATAACGGTGAGCCCATTATATATAATATAATTGTGTAAAAAAATTCCATCCCTAGTTAGCTGAGTATCCCGTGAGAGTTGAGACACAGTGATAAGACAGGTTGTTCGGTGATGCTCCGTCAGATCCCCGACAAATTAGCAATGGGTCTGGTTCGAGTTGGAGTCCTCGCCTTACAGTAGTTCGGGGAGAAACAAAGAAGGGGGGGGGGTTAAAATGAAATCACATAGCTAGAACCGGATTCTGTGATCCTAAATGAGTGAACTATAATAGCTTAATAATCCTCACGTTCATCCCGGATAGATACAAGGCTATAACAAAATTTCACTTTTAGAGGTATTAGTGGAGGTACTCGCCAGCCTCGTATCGATGAAACATGGCGGAATATGGTCTGAAGATCTTCTGTGGATTGAACTCGAAACGGTTTACCAAGACACAAACAGGTCTTTTGAGTAGCGATTGAATGTGTCTTCTCTTGCAGGGTTTCGAACATGGAGCAAACTTCTAAGGTCCTAGTTTCTGAAAGAGAAGTTGCTGCTTCGAATGCAACAGACTTCCCGCCATTTCACGCAACCGGCCCACAGATGAATCCTGATTTTCGTAGACGATAAAAACTTGCAGCACGGATGTTAACATCCCATGTAGTATTGGATTTTATTACCATGGGGTTGGACACTTACAACACTTCACAGGATGGCAGGTTTGATGTCAGCGTCAGCTTTGCAGGTACATTGAACTCAGCCCTCAACAACTATACAAGTGACCACCCAGTGCTTCCGCTCGGGCAGCTTTATGGCCCGCCAGCTAGCTGTATTTCCCTAGGGTTTGTTCAACTCGATCCTAACATGTTCAATCTATTATCTATCACATTTCGATGTTCGTGCTTTCTTGATGGTTATGCTCTGCTTATCAACATCACAAGGCGCCGGTTTGCACTACTTGTACCAAACCGCCTTTCTCGTATGCCCGTACGTTCCTGGGTGCCTATGAAGAATGAATTGGATGCGTTCTAACTTTACAAGTAACGGCATGCCAAGCGTTCAAACAAGAAGATTCTCCGGGTATCAACGCACTCTCTGTTGGGCCCCTCGGCTATGACTTCCACCGGCTAAAATTAGAAGAAAAATGTCGAGGGTACTTTGGGGCATAGCCGCCTCTTTGAACGCAAGGTATGGTGATAGTATCCATCCTTGTAACCTTGTTCCCCTGTAAAACTTATAAGGGACCTTGCCAGAGCCAATTTAGTGGATGCCCTATTAAATGAGAAGGCTGTAAGAAAAAACAAGGCTCACGACTTGTATGGCGAGGCAAATCATACTATACAGGCTGAACCGGGGTTAAACCAATAGCAAGGAGCTGCATTAATAAACCTACGATTATTACTAATTAGCTCAAACTTCCCGTCAGCCGATACCCTTCTAGCCTATTTTAGTAGACGCCTTGTTAATGGAAAGGTTGCAAGAAAAAGATAAGGCTCACAAGTTGTATGGCAGGGAAAGGAATACCGTCCACACCAAAGCCGGGCAAAACCCAGGGCGAGGAGCCGCATTTAAAATATACGGTTGTCGACGCAGTGTGTAATCCTTGCTTTGCATCCAGTGAACTGACCTGTATCGACACGTGGACAGCTTTGTCCGAGAGGAGGAAAGATATAAGACCGATCGCATCTGGCCTTTGTGTCTTTCTCTTGACCAGCATTACACCTTCCCCCTTCTCGCATTGATTGTCCTCCAAATCTTATTATATACTTAACCCAACTTTAAAAGTTCGATCTTGATTGAGAATTAATTCCCGTTATGGTACGCCACACACTTTACTTTTCCTCACCTATTCTAAACCTTCTCTTTTGTCGGCCGTAGGTACTAACCCCTAAAACTAGCCTGATGAGAAAGAAGCGAGCTGGGCAACCGAGCTTAACGAAATGTACGATGCTCAAGCTGAAAATGATGCCGAGGCGCCGGAGCCACCGCCGGAGCCAGTAGAATCGCCACGCGATAGCAGTGATAGCAGTGACTCGGAATGTTATGGTGGAGACCCATGTGACGCTGGTACGGGGAACATAGATTGATTCGTAGCTCGAATTAGAGAGGATATTGGATATGATGTGAAGAGTGGTGATAGGGGATGGAGAGACATGGGCGAGGTGGAATGTAGGACGTTATAATTGCGAAGCCATCGCTCCTGACATCCGATTTTACACATAGGCATCGTGATGTATTATGCAGTCGGATTAACATAAATCAGGAATGAATTTTCTTCCGAAATCCTTCTGCTTTAGCATATTGTCGCTAATGCGATATTCTACTTGTCTTCTATTAAACGTCTTTATTTTAACACCCAAGTTTGCTTCGGGTTCCGCGTCTTCTTGAGAATCTCGGTACAAATCATAGCTAGGATATTACACAACTTATGGAAACGTGCAGTCACTGATCAACATATCCACCTTCCCCTTCGAACCTTGAACCGCTACGAAGTCACGTGCCACACCGGAACTCCCCACCGCCTCAGCATCATTCCCACCCAAAATAGTTTTAAGATTTCCCTACCCGCCCAAAACGCCCTGTTTCCACCAATAAACAAACTCACTTCTGCCTGTGAAACGGGGTCATGCAACTCGCCCAGACAAGACAGGGGGTTTCGGGTTTCGGCTCGCGAATCGCCGTTTCGTGCAGGTCTCAATCGAGTCTCAAGCTCCCCCACCCCACGGCCCAGAAATGACAGGAATCCCTCTCTTTACCCCTCGTGCCTCGAGAAGAAGAGAACAATCCACTTCCGACTTCATCTCTTTCACTGGTAGCGGGCTGTACTTATATTTACCTCATTACGCCCTTCTGATCGAGGAAGGCCGTTTTTAGATTTTTGAATTGCAAGCGAACCTGTTTCAGGGGTCAAAGTCAAAAACTTCAACGAGAGGTTAGAGGTGAGAAGAGAGGTGTGCAAGGGAGGTAACGAACAAAGTTTAACTTTATTTCTGTAAGTTTTATGCACTGCGACGAAGTTTTCTCACATACTTTGGTTCAAATCAAGTTTAGTTATTTACGTTTTTGCTCCTTGCTGCCTCATTTGAGCATTGTTTGTGATGCGTTTGGAGAGTTAACGGAAATGGTTCGCTAGGATGTGTTGCGATAATCAAGGCATTGCATTGCATGTGTGTCTCCTGGGCGATCAGGGGGAACTCACAATTTCGAATCAAAGCTACCGTTGTCAAACCACACCATGGCAACATGGGGCGCATACTTCAGCTCTTACGTGAAGAAGACGAGCAATTCCAAGCAAGTCGAACTGGAGGAGCTTAATGAGAAGGAATTGTTGTCTCAATCAAGCAACGGACCGAAGCGTATTGAGTCAGGCAGCTCCCAGAAAAGTGTAAAAAAGCTTTATGATCTTGCGGAGGAGCCGCAGAATCATCAGCCAAAGAGGTCAGGTTCGAACGCTGCGAGGGTTGCGAAGATGTTCGGATATGGCACGCCAGCACAAGAGGCGGAGGTGAAGGTTGAGCCTGCTGCGCCGATGGCGATATGGACGAAGATTGAACCAGTGGCTTCGCTGTCGTTCACGAAGATCGATACCATGCCGGCACTAGCACCGGCGCCGGCTGCAGTGCCCCCTTCCTCCATGGAAGTATTCGAAAGTGCAGAGACACCGGTTATAGCACCGCCAGCGCCGAAGGAGGTTGAAAGCAAACCTCTCCCGGCGGCTCCAGCGGCCAAGAAAAGCGCAAAAGCACTTCCAACGGCTCCGGTAAAACCAAAGTCCAAACAAGATATCTTTGCCATGCTCGACGACTTCGCAAGCTTCGCAGATAACCCAGACGCCATCCAAATCTTGCCCGACCTACCGGCGAAGAAGCCAGTCGTCCCAGAGCTCAGACTGGAAACGAAAAATATCGTTACTCAGAACACGAAAGAAGGTTATCGACCAGTGCCAGCGAGGAAAGATTCCTTCTGGAGCGAAACAGAAAGTCCAGCCTCCTACCGCTCCTCCAGAAAAGGGTCATTCCAAAGCCAAATGAGCCAAATCGAAACTCCAGCTTCGTCGCTCTCATCCAGCTCGTTCAGAAAAAACCCATTCCAGAGCCAGGTCTCTCTCTTACTCTCACGTCCAAAACTAGTGGTTGCCAAGAAGGCCTCACTTGAGCCATCTGAGGATTTCCGAAGCCGTATGGAGGAATTTGAGCGGCAATCAGAGGAATTGAAACGTGAGCAGAAACGACGGGACGAGGAGAGGGAGCAGATTCTTAAGTATGAGAGAATGCAGGATCAGATGCGGTATGAAAGGGAGAAGATGGAGATTGAGAGGGAAGAGATGATGGAGGAGCAGAGAAAATTCGAGCAAGAAGCGGCGAGAATTGCTCAGGAGGAGAAGCAGATGGAGCAATTTATGAAGAGTTTAAAAGTGGAGATGGAGAGGGATAGGGAAAATGAAGAGAGGAAGCGAAGGGTTGCTGAGGAGGCTGAACGAGACAAGCTGAGAGCTCTTGAGGCCCAGGAGCGAGAGCAGGCTAAAATTGAAGCCGAAGAGAGGGAGTTGAGAGAGAATGAAGCGAGGCTTGCACAGCGCCAAAGGGAAGCCGAAGAGAAGGAGCGAAAACTGCGACTGAAAGATGAGCGATTAGCTAAAGAGGAAGCTGATCGTTTGACTGCTTTGGCGCTCCGGGAAGCTAAGGAAGCAGAACGACGAAGAAACGAATATGAGGAGGAATTGGAAGCGGATCGACGGAGATTCGAAGCGGAACAAGAGGAAGAGGAGCGGCGCAGAGCCAATGACGAGGAATTTGAGAGGCAACGCCAACGTCGATTTATAGCCGAGCGAGCAGAGCGCGAGAGATTGGAGCAAGAACGAGAAGAACAGGAGAGATTCGAGCAAGAAGAGGCCGAAATGGAGCGTCAACGTGCGAGAGATGAGAGAATTGAAACACAGAGACGAGTGGCGCAGGAGAGAGCACAACAAGCTCAGATTGAGGAGGGTGAGTCCAGGCGCCGAGATCAAGAGAATGCAGATCGAAGATTCGATCAACAGGGAGAAGAGTCTGATGACGACAGACCGCTCACAAAGGAGGAAGAGATGGAGAAAGCCGAAGAAAAGATCCGTCAAGCTTTCGCTGGCCTTGCCAAAGAGAAGGACCAAAATGCCCAACCAGTCCAGAGATCAAATACCGTTGCGATCCAGATGCCGAGACCAATTGCGCCTGTCAAGAGTTATTCCAGAGGAATAATACCAGCTGGGAGAGAATCGAAGGTAAACAAAGGGGATCCCGAGCAACAAAACGCAGACAGGGTTTTGGGTAAAAGTAACACAGTTGCGGCCTTTGGAGCAAGACCTGGGCCAGCGAAGAACCCTGGAGTTTTGCAGAAGCCTCCTAGGGCACCAGGTGGAAGTCTGGGAAATATTGGTTTGCCGGGCGGTCCGAGGTCTGGTCTACCTTCAGGGCCGGGGCCAAAGAGAAACCTAACAACGCGGAGATGATATCTGTAATCAAAGAAATTAATTGTAATTCGCTCCATGCATTTTTATGAACGTTCCAAGCTTAAGTGATTTCGCATCTGTCCACGAAGGAACACCTCGATCTTTGACTTTGTGGATGGACAAGCTGATTCCGCTTGAGTAGATCAGAATACTTGAAAGGGCCTCTCAACCCAGGACGACACGAAACGAAGGAAGGAAACAGTGTTGATTGGATGAAACGATCTAGGTGGGATAGATAAAAGAAAATCGAACATCATCACTTCTTCTCCGCCTCAATAAACCCCAAGTATTGCCTGACTAGCTCTTTCACTGTCTCTTCAAATGAGACGTGCTCCCAGCCAAATGCCTCCTCTGTCTCTCTTGTATCCAACCTCCAAGTTCTCGTCCCCATTCGTCCCTCCAATTTCAAAACTCTTTTCTCCACAGCCCCCGGAAAGTTCCTCTGAACAACTCTCTTCGCATCATCCCAGCAGATTCCCTCCGGAGCATCTGAGCTCAGGATGTAGTCTTTATTTCCAGGAACAGACGGCTTCAAGCCATCAATATGAGCCTTTGCAACGTCATCGACATGCACCGACGCCCCGATCATCTCAGGCATTGTCATATCCATAAGCGCCCCTAGCACCATAGCGCGGGAGCTCGTCATCAGCTCGGTCACATTCGTAGCCAGTTCGTCAGGCCCGAAAACCACTGTCGGCAGGAGATTTACGAACTCAAAACCTGGCCTCTCCTTCTCCATAAATTGTTTTGTGGTAATGCGCGAGAGCGTTTTTGAGGCGAAATAAGCTTCCATAGCTGAGGAATAAGGTTTGGCTGGCTTGGAGTCGATGTCGGCTGATGTGAAGAGCGTGAGGTCAGGGGTGGGAGGGGCAGGACCGAACATCCAGGCGAAGGGGACAAGGGTGACGGCTGAGGAGGTGATGACTACCCGTTTTATTGAGGGTGTGCGTTGAGCGGCGCTGAGTACCGCGAGGGTGACTTTGATGGCAGGGGCAATGATGTCACGGTCGTAGTCGTCGGTCTTGAGGTAGGTTAAATCTGATTCCATAGGGTGGATGAGAGAATCTTACCTCGTTTGCCAGTGGCGAGGCCAAATGGAGGATACCCACAACTCCCTTTAAGTGAGAATCGAAGGAATTGGTGTCTGAGAGGTCGGGGATAATGGCCCATTGGAGCTGGGCCGCATGAGGTGCGACCCGTATGTGGGACTCGAGTTTCTTCGCCTGTTCAGCTTTGCGGATAACGGCGCGTACTTGATATCCCGCTTCAAGTGCAAGAATGAGAGTCTTAAATCCGATGTAACCCGAGACACCGGTGATCTCGAAAGGGTCAGCGATAGCGTTTCGTTGAGGGAGGGAGGCACACTTACGAGAATGAGATCTCCTGCCATGGTGGATTGGGATGAAAAGAGACTGGTTGGGGGGTTTTGTTTAAAAATCAAAGGTTGAGACGAGGCTGGAGAACTGAGAGTACTGGGATCTTGGTAACTGAAGAAGGTGCAATGAACGATGAAGTGAATGAGAGAATGGAATTGAATCCCATCTTAAATATACATGCGACGACATCTGAACCGGAGGAACTATCCGGACATTGAACAATGATGATGCAATGAAACTTTAATTGCGATCGGAATGGTAGTGTTCGACAACTTCACCGTCGGAAACCATTGTCGTCGAAAAAGCCACACGGAAAATCGACAAAATTTCACAGGGGATGGTCGGAGATAAGGCAGCGACCTCAAAAGATGCCTTGGGGCTGCTTTTCACAACGCAACGCCGGTTATATTGGACTGAGGGATAGAGCAAACAACGAACAGGTCTTTCTCGGGGCAGAAGAAACTGGACTGGAGTTGTTTCGAACCGATTTATGATCTTGCTGATAAAAATGTAAATGGACGGAGCTCAGCGAAGACGAAGACTTGGCGGCGGAAAGGGGTCTTTACTAATCAATCTAACCGAAAGAAGGAAGGCGTTGCATCGCGTCCACACGTACACCCCCGTCAGCTCCGACTTCTGTCCATCTAAATCCGCAACGGCTTTTACTGGAGTCCAAGCATACTCGATGACCAGAGGGACCCGGGCTGGGGCATCTGTCGCCCCGATATCCGAAAACATACACTGTGTCGAAAATGGATCGAGAGCCCGAGATGGCTCAGGCGATGCCAAGCCGGCAAATCGACACGGATTCAGGGCCATTTCTCTGCAAGATCTGCTCTAAGGCATTTGCAAAACGTCCGCCGTACCTCTCTTTACCCCGACCCCCGTCAATCTCCATTGTGAGTCCGCTGCTGACAATCTTCAAGGTCCATCACGAAACCGGCACGTGCTGTATTGCCGAAAGAAGTTGGGAGACAATCTCCCTGTGCTGAGAAAGTCTTGTGGGGCATGTCGAAAGGCCAAAGTGAAATGCAACTCGGAATTCCCACGCTGTCATCGTTGCACAGAGAAAGATCTCGTTTGTATGTACGAATTGACTCGGCGGAGTGGGAACCTGCCTCAGCAACCTGCGTTTACTCCGCGGCCTCAGCCAACCTCTGATGCCACATTACTTGTCGACTCCTCGGAACTGGTGACGCAAAACGAGATCTCTTGGGATACCACTCTAGGGCATTACAGTAGAACTCTGATTGGCTCTGACGTCGATCCTTCTGGTGCCTGGCCTGCCATTGGACCGGACCTTTCCTGCCAAAATGGCCCATGTCATGCCTGGGAACCGGATGCCGGGTTTGTGGAAGACTTAGAATTTTCCGATCTTGCCACAGTCTCATTTTTCATTGCCCCCTCAAGCAATGGATCATCTTTCGACTGGTTCTCGTCAGGTCCTTCACCAAGTTTACAGCTAGATGCGACATTCTCAACCCCGCCAGACTGTATGTTCCATACTCCCTACCTAGTCCTCCGGCCCATGGACCGCGACTACCAGCCACCGTCCTCCCCCCTCATCTCGCATCGGAGTCCCTTCATTCAGACCTATGTCTCATCCAGCTCCCAAATCGGACGAACCTTCCTCCTGCAAAGCATACAATCCTACGCTACGATTCTCGCAACTTCCAATCTACCCCCTTTCATCCACTCAATTTCTCTGCCAACCCACGGCCCTTCACTCCCTTCCTCTGCGCCCTTGGAAATCTGCAAATCCATTGTCTCTCTTTACAAGACCAAAACACCTCTAACAAGCCCGTTCATCTGGCGCTCCGTCACAATGGAGAAGGATCGCTTCATGAACGAATTTGAAGATGCGGATAAGTGGACTATGCTTGCAATGCTACAGGCAATTACCGTGTATATTCTTCTCAGGATCTTCGACCAGGACTCGTTTTCCGTTGATTTCGACCGCGAGCTTGTCAGTGCCATGACGGTAAGATGCCTGCCTCGACCGAGAGACAATTCGCTAATAGTCTCTCAAGGAAATTGCGATTACATCTGAGCAAGCCAAGTTTCTTTGCCGCGCCGAGGTAGAAGGCTGGCGGCCGGAGTGGAAGGAATGGGTGTTGTTCGAGTCAAAACGAAGGTTACTTTTCCATTTCCCCTTTGCTAAAAAAAATACTTTTGACCAGAGCCTAGGACTGTGACATTGCTCTTCATACTGCATCTTTTGTTCGACATCAAGCCTGAGCAAAGAGCTAAGTCTCAGGTCGGGCTTTCCGTTCTCCCGCTACCGGCGCATAAACAACTTTGGCAGGCTAGCAACGAGGAAGAGTGGAAACAAGCGTATGATGAAATGTTGAAGGGCAGAGAGGGTAGAGGTTATTTGAGGTACGGAGATTTACTTGGTCTTGGGAAGGGATGTGGAGGGGAGAGAATGAAAGATTTGAATGCATGGATGGTGAGCGGCGATGCATTTGGAATTTTGGTCATGATGGCTGCGACAACATTGTGATGGCAATTGAGGCCATTCGGGAATGGGGGCCAGAGGTGAGGAGTCTTATTTTAATATTACTTAATAGGTTTCTTTTAAAGAAGAAGGAGAAAAGGTAAAAGCCTAGTTTTAAGCTAATATTCATAATCTTTCATTCTTTGAGATCGTCTCAAGCTGACTATTGTCTTAAGTTGACTTGGTCCACTACCACATTCCCACAGGAGAATCTCGTCCCAATCATATATTTCGGTGTTGAATTGCTCTTCTTGACTCTCTACTGGTAGAGGTGGAGGACTGCTTCCGCAGGAACAGCAGCTACAGTACTGATTTGTGGCATCCTCTCTAAGCGCTTCTTTTATTCATCGCAATGCACGACACAGCGAGCTAAGATTAAAGTCTAGAGCCACAAGGGCGTTTAGGCTGAACTGCCACCAAAGCAAGAACGACAACTAGGAAGGTATGTGACACCGCGAGCATTAGTGAGATTTCAAGCCGGAATGTGCAGCGAATAGTGGACGCAGGACCGTGAATGGCGTCCAAAGGCACTCACTTGCATAATGCAGCAGGGGCACGCGGCACGGCACGAGCGAGGCACACTATTGTCGGGCATTTATCGGGGAAACCTACAGCACGTTTCTTCCTTGATCATTCGTTCCTCCACCGTCGGCTTACACGCATCGCCATCCCATGCAACCAGTCCCAGTTGCCGCGTCTTTGGGATATATTTCTTTTGCTCCTGGAGTATGAAATTTTTGCAGATATGACGTCTCATATTTGCAGCCTCTCGCCAGTTACGCAACTCTCCTTATTGAGACGATCTCCGCGCTCTTCTAAGGTTCCTTCAGTACAAAGAATTCTCTGCGACCGGAGGAAACTTTCTGAATAGATCCAATGACGCTCAACGGGGGCTTTGGCGGCGCTTCGATATTTGATCGGATGCTGGAATCGAATCGAATCATTCCTCCAGCCATGGACGCTTTTGTCCACGATCTAGTTCGAGCTCATGCAGAGCAAGATCCCGATTTACAAGCTATATGCGCTTCGGATGGCAACCTCACCTATGGCGAGCTCGAGGATCTTTCTTCACAACTAGCGACCCGTCTCGTTACACAAGGTGTTGGGCCCGAAGTCACCGTTCCCTTGTGCTTCGAGAAGTCCAAATGGGCAATTGTCGGGCTTCTTGGGACCCTCAAGGCAGGAGGCGCCTTCGCTCTTCTGGATCCCTCTCAACCTGTTGCTCGGCTGGAGTACTTTGTCAAGCAAGCAGGAGCCACTTTCGTTCTTTCATCTTCAGCATGTTTGGGTACCTGTCAGAATCTCGTAGAGCGGTCAATTGTGGTGGATGCTGAAGCATTCCTCAACCCGAAAAAAGCCTCAGTCCACTCTTCCGCCAAGCTCAATAACGCGGCTTACATCATCTTCACTTCAGGGAGTACTGGTGTTCCAAAAGCTGTCATCAGTAGGTACTTATCTGAGGAGGGCTTTTGACCCGAATGTCTCACAAATCATCTAGTTGAGCATTCGCAACTCTCCACCACGGCTACCTACTGCGGGCAGCGTATGGGTTATGGCAAAAAATCTCGCGTCTTCCAGTTTGCCTCATACGCTTTTGATGCTTGCATCACGGACATCTTTGCAACTCTCGTTCATGGAGGAACCGTGTGCATTCCTTCAGAGTGGGAGAGAAATAACGCCATAGTTGATGCGATGAATAGAATGGAAGTCACGAACGCCAAGTTTACACCCTCACTCGCTACTAATCTCACGTTTGAAAATGTGCCGACCTTGAAGACGTTAATATTGGGTGGAGAGAGTGCTTCTCCTTCATTCATTGAGAAGTGGGCTTCGAGATTAAGACTGATTCTGGTTTACGGTGAGAAATTTCTTGCCATATTCGCGGCCAAAAATTGGCTCAGACTTTCGCTACAGGCCCCACTGAATGTTGTGTCATTTGCTTCACTTCGGACGCCAGCGATCACCAGACAGCGCCTGGAGAAATAGGGAGACCAGTCAGCTCTCGAGCCTGGATCTCAAAGCAGGGTAATTGGAATGAACTGGCTGAGATTGGAGAGGTTGGAGAGCTTCTGATCGAAGGTCCACTTGTTGGGCGAGGATATTTGAATGATCAATCCAAGACTGACGAGAAATTCATCCGCAATCCCGATTGGGCGTCACATATCAATGGGTCCACGGCCCCTAAACCGATCCGATTGTATCGAACAGGTGATTTGGCAAAGTACCTTGAGGATGGGAGGGTTTGCTACATGGGAAGGATCGACAATCAGGTCAAAATTCGGGGAGTACGGCTTGAATTAGAAGAGGTGGAGAAGAATCTCCGCAGGTGCTTAAGCGAGTTGGAAGATGTGGAAACGAAGCACGTATTGGTCGAAGCAGTGATTTTGTCTGGCTTGGTCACCAAGCAGTTGGTGGCATTCCTATGCCTTACCACTTCTGCTCCGATTGGTTGTCTAGATTGGGATAGAAACAACGAAGATGACGGCCCCTCTCTCAGGACATCGCCCCAAGAGCAAGAAGCCTTCTCGTCCCTGATTTCGCGGATCGAGTCAAAGTTGAGGCTGTTGCTACCGACTTACGCTGTGCCATCAATCTGGATTCCTGTTAGACACGTCCCTTTTACTGTCTCTCGGAAGCTTGACCGAAAACTCCTCCGAGACGGCATCGCTCCACTACCGGCTAAGCAACTTGCTATTTTCACTCATGCGAGTAGTCGATATTCCGGGCTGAAGTCACTCCCGGACTTAACTGAGAACGAGTCTCGCTTGCGACGGCTTTGGGCAGATGTGTTTTGTGTCCCTCCTTCAGATATCGACCTGGATGACAATTTCTTCTCCCTGGGAGGAGATTCTGTCTTGGCGATAAAGCTTGTTGCTGCTGCCCGAGCTGGTGGTTTAGACTTAAGCCTCGAGGCCATTTTCGATCATCCTGTCCTATCCGACATGGCGAATATCACAAAAGGTCTCACTCGAGGCGAGGAAACCCCAGTCGACATTGCACCATTTTCCCTCCTGGATAGGAGTTGGGATATCAACCTCGTGCTTCAGGAAGCTCGCAACCGTTGTTCTATCGCCCCGCACAATATTCGAGATATCTATCCAGTCACCCCCATGCAAGAGGGTCTCTTGGCTCTGTCAATGAAGGATGATGGCACATATATTCTGCAGTTCGTATATCAAATGCCAGAGACTATAGACCTAGATAAGTTGAGAAAAGCATGGGAAAATATCTCGAAGCGCACGGAGGTTCTGCGGACGAGGTTCTTCGACTACAATTCAGTGTTGCTACAAGTTGTCGTCGATGAGCCTCTCAATTGGGACGTGATCGACGGAGATTTGGCTTCTTTCCTTACAGCGGAGAAGCAGCGAGGACTTCTTTTGGAGAACACCATGTCTCGTCTGTCAGCAGTAAGGCAGGATGACCCTCGCCAATACTTCCTTGTGTGGACTATCCACCATGCTCTGGTAAGCCCTTTAGACCTATTTTAAACGAGAAACATATTAAGCTTGGATGCCCCAATACTAGCTAACTTGCGTATATCATTAGGTAGATGGATGGTCCGAATCAGATATTATTACCTCTGTCGAACAGGAATATTTGGGAATCACACCGGCAATACCAACCAATCCAAAGTTCAACACATTTGTCAAGCACATTATGAAGCAAGACAAGACTTCGGCGAAGGAGCTTTGGAAGGAACAATTGACCGGTGCATCCGCTCCTGTCTTCCCACCGCTTCCGGACCCAAATTACATCCCGAAAGTGCAAAGGTCCAATCGCATCCTCCATCATCTTGATTCACACGCCGATGCAGAGCTGGAGCACAAGGTAGTCTCTATCAAACGAGGATCTACTACGGCGGCTACTATGATTCAAGCAGCTTGGTTCCTTCTCCTTGCCAGTTACTCGAATTCCACAGACATTATCACGGGTGTCACTTTGAATGGCCGCACTGCACAACTTCCAGGAATCGACCGAATCCCAGGTCCAACAGTGACAACAATCCCATTCAGGGCACGATTCACACCAGACCGAAGAGTTCAAGACTTTCTTCAAATAATTCAGAAGCAGTACCTCAAAATCCTCCCATTCGCTCAGTTCGGACTCGACAACATTCGACGGGCGAGCGAAGATGCCGTAGCAGCTTGCAAATTCCGCAGCCTCCTGGTCGTCCAATCCGCACACAGGGCTCCGGATTCGAAGAAAATACTGCAGGGGAGGAGCTACAGTTTCCCGGTCATGGACTTCGCAATTGTGATGGAATGCGAACTTCACAAAGATAATAACATTGACTTCAGAGCAACATTCGATATTCAAGTCCTCTCCGAAGCTCAAGTGCGGAAAATGTTCCAACAAATGGAGCAGCTCCTTCTCAGGATATCTGCATGCGGCCCTTCAACGACAGTGGCAGAACTGCAGAAAGAACTTCAAATCGATGCGATGATGACGCACCAGGCAGATGGAACTGCTCATTCTTCGGCCCCGCCCAAGAAATGCTACAAGCCTCCTTTAACAGGCATGGAGAAGAGAATTTCTGGTATTTGGAAAACCCTTCTTGGTGTTGATCAGGTTGGGCTTGATGACAACTTCTTCGAGCTTGGAGGTGGCAGCGTGCTTGCCATGCGTCTGGTGTCGATGGCGCGAAGAGAGGGCATGACTATGACAGTTGCGGGGATTTTCAAAACTCCTAATCTGAGGCAGCTGGCCTTGACAGTGCGGGAAAATACTAGGGTTGACGACATTACTCCATTTTCTCTACTGTCCGGTCCAAGTAAAGCAAAATTATGCAACCAAGCAACTCAGCAGTGTAGGGTCAGTCTCGAAGAAATTGAGGACATGTATCCCATTTCTGCGATGCAGCTACATTACGTTACTGGGTACCCTGAAGCCGAGAAAGATATTAACGGCCCGTGGGATTGGCAATCGCAAGCGGTGTATTCTCTTCCGCATGCTATCGATTTCGAGAAATTCAAAGGTATCTGGATATCGGCAATTCATCGCCACCAAAGTCTTCGGACTCGCGTCGTAAATACTGGCCATGGGATATTTCAGGTGGTGCTCAAGGAGCCGGAGCCTTTCCGATGGGCCGAAGCAGATGATCTGGATCGATACGCCGAAGAAGACAAAACAGCACCCATGACATTTGGGGATCGACTTTTACGGCTTGCACTTGTGGCGCCTAAAGACAGTGATGAGCGATTTTTCGTCATGACAGCACATCATATGATTTACGATGCCTTTGCTCGAAGTATGCTGTTCAAGGAACTGGAAACCGCTTATTTCCAAGACCTGCCAGACACGCCTCTGCCAACAATGAACCAGTTCGTCAAGTACATCACGAAAGCTGACAAACAATCCGCCACCGACTTTTGGACCTCGCATCTAGCAGGCGCCAACACGAAGCCATTATTTCTCATTCCACCTGGCCGGATTGTCTTCAACATTGCTGAAAAGTCCATGACGATAGACATCCCCGAGATTCAGAGAGCAGACTGTACCCTGCCAACCATGATCGAAATATCCTGCAGCCTGACTATCGCCCGTCATCTCGACTGCGAGGACGTAATCCTCTATTCCGATCGCTCAGGACGAAACCTACCTGTGGAAGGGATCCAAGATCTCATCGGTCCCACAACACTTTTCATCCCCGTGCGAACACACATCAATCCTAATCAAAAAGTCAAAGATCTACTCCGTGAGTCCCAGCAGTTCAACAGTACCAGTATACCATTCGAACATCTCGGCTGGCTGGAGCTGAGAGAGATGAGCCACTTGAAAGACCGGTTGAAAGATTCGTTAAATATCAATATCAATCCGCATCCACTGGCGAGTTTGGGGAAGGGTTGGGGGCTTGAGTATGTGAGCTCGCATGCGGGGTGCGATGATCCGTTCGGTGTTAACGTTGACCTATATGACGGGAGGATGGAGTGGGTGGTTTATTATGATGAGAGATTCGTTGGCGGTGATGTGGTGGAGAGGCTGTTGCGGGAGATGAAGAGGGTATTTTTGACACTTGTGGATGCAGGGTTAAAGCCGGAGATGACTGTTGGGGAGGTTTTGACTTCTCTTGCAATGATGTAGAGGGTCGCACCTTCTTATTGGAGCGCAGAGCATGGTCGGTATATAATCCTTCTATTCGAAAACTAATCTTGTTCATAAGTGTACGACGTCGACTTGG